>WHYT01015216.1:77884-131642 GCA_009806455.1 Tetrax tetrax | reverse complement strand
GTTTGATCAACCCGCGCTATCGCCAGCAGGCCCAGCCTTTCCAGGGAGCTGGGGCACAAGCAGAGAGAGGGCAAACAAACAGCCCCAGCCACCACAGCCTGTCACGGCACGGAGAAGGTGCTGCAAATGCTGCATTGCTTTGCTGGATGCCTCTCCCAAAACTGCTGGCCTCATGAAATCTGCCATGACTTCTCCCAGCAAAGATCTTAATTTCGCTGCATGGGCCTCCTCCGAACGGCACAAAGTAACCATCTGTCACAACGGCGCGTCAGAAGGCAAATGAATCCTCCTTGGCTGCCGCAAACAAGGCGCAGAGCTTTCCGGTCTATTGATTTTCTTTCTGTCTTTCCAAGTAGAATATTAATACACGGCTCTGAAAGGTAAATTCAGAGATTATCTCGGAGTTAATAAAGGAAGGTGTCTCGCTTTGACACATTATATCCAGCTGCCGCTGCAACCTGTATTGTTGCTGAGTGCACGTTAACCTGGACAATAAGCAATTCCAGAGGAGAGGCTGAATGACAGATTATTCCTGCATCCCAAATTTCTCTACCGTTGTTGAGATGGAGCTTTGCTTTTCAGACCTCAGCTAGCTGGGCACTCAGGGCTGTGCCACAGCGGGTGGTGAGGAGACCCCCGGTGCTGGCACCTCAGCTGCTATCAGCACCGCGTCAGCGTGACGCTAAGGCTGGACGTGACCCTAAACTGCAGCAATCGGGGCGTTTCAGGCGCACGCTGGGTGTCTGCGCGGCACAGCACCGCGTCAGCACTGCTCAGCATCCCTGAAGCACCAGCACTGCACCGCCTGCATGCGGTGGGTGCAACGCTGCAGTAACGGACCAGTTCCAGGATTACAGGGACGGCTTCAGCATCCCGTGTGCTTCACATTCACTCCCTTACCTGCATCAACGCATTTAATGTGTCGGGGCCCCACTGAAAATGGGCAGTGACATGTGCTCCCTCCCCCAGCTCTCCTGCAGAGGTCTGGAGCCCGTCCCGGGGCTCAGGTGAATCCCACCTCCCCCCGTCTCTGGAGACCCCTCCCTCCTCTCTGTCCCCAGACCATGCTGGGCACCTGGCAGTCACTACGCCTGGGAAGAGGGACGACCACACAGGACAGCTCAGGGCCGTAACGGATGTGCAGTTCATGGCTCCCAAGGGCTTTCACTGACACACCCAAATAAAAGCCACGCTCCTGCTCGTCGGCTGCACTGAGGATCGGGACCCATTCTGCCTGCAAGCCACCTGCCAGCCAGGTGTGCTCTCTGGGACACGCCATAAATCCTGTCCTTTCGTGGTGTTCTCCAGCCAGACGGTCTGACTGGGAGAGGCAGAAGAGCGAGCCAGGAGCGCAGGACGCCCAGGCCAACCTGGCACAGAATGAAGGATTCCACCATTTTTTTCATTGATTTGTCACACGACCTCGGGTAAACAGCTTGATCTCACCCCACCTCTGTGCACCCCTCTTTATTGGTCTGTGCCTGGTGTCCCAGCATTTGTGCCAAGCGGGCACTCACCGTGTGTGAGGTCCTCAGGCCAGTCACGCAGGAGGGACACGGCCCTGCGTTACGTTACTGTCCCCTCCGCCGCACTCACCACCCTCACTGCTTGTTCCCAGCGCTGCTAATAATTATTATGATCTGCAAATTTGCAGCTGCTCACTCAAACTGGTCAAATAACATTAGTCAGATAAATGCTTTAGATTTATTTTGCAGCACATTTTCAAGTGATTATTTGATTAATATTTTCACCTAATGTATTCAAAGCTTTTTTTTTTTAATTAATGAGAGCGGCTATGAATCACATCCCACTGTGCTGTAACCACAGTGATAGATGTGTTTGTTGAAGGCACAACACTTCCACGAACCTTTAAAAATTCAGGAGCCTAGCAGCACCGGTTGAATTCTCCTCTGGGATAGCCACGGCCGAAAGCCAAGGCCGGGTATCCAAACGCACCAAGACACAAGGAAGCTCGGCTCCCAGGGACTTGCCCACGGCACACAGCGTCCATCTAAGCACCGTTTGCGCTCATGAACTGGGAAGCGAGAGCAGGCAGCTGGCAACCGCGTTCCAGTGCTGCCTTCAAGCGCGTGCAGCCATCGCTCACGCACGCTCGGGCAGGCGTGGCGCTCCTTGAGTGGGCTTGCCTTCTCCTTGCAAAACAGTGGTAGAAAATGACAAGTGAAGTCCAAGCAAAGCGTTCAGAAAATAATGACAATTAATCTCCTCTCATTTTGGATGTCTAACAGGGCCATGGCTACGCATCTGCTAGGTACTGCAGGCTTCCTCCGAAGTCAGTGGTACCTTCACAGGCCAATTACTTTCATGCAACTGAGGTGGCGGTCTGACTAGGGGAACAACTGCTCGCAGCAGGAGCCTCTTTATTCCCACTGACTCTACAATGAGAGTCGTAGTGATTATGGTGATTAGCTCATATTTACACACCTGAAAAATAAATCACAGAATCATGGAATGGTTTGGGTTGGAAGCGACCTTCAAGGGTCATCCAGTCCAACCCCCTGCCAGGAGCAGGGACATCTCCAACCAGATCAGGTTGCTCAGAGCCCCGGCCAACCTGGCCTGGAATGTTTCCAGGGATGGGGCATCCACCACCTCTCTGGGCAGCCTGGGACAGTGTGACACCACCCTCAGTGTAAAACATTTCTTCCTAATATCCAATCTGAGTCTGCTTCCTTCTATTTTACAACCATCACCCCTCGTCCTGTCACCCCAGGCCCTGCTGAAGAGTCTCTCCCCACCTTCCCTGCAGCCCCCTTTGGGCACTGGGAGCCGCTCTCAGCTCTCCCCGGAGCCTCCTCTTCTCCAGGCTGAACAGCCCCAGCTCTCATCTAACTCCTGCTCTGAGGCTTCCCACTGTCATTACCTCCTCCTGTAGAGTCACCAGAACAATATAAACCGTAATTGTCCCCCTCCCTGGTGCTGGCCTACTGCTGTCACACCTCCACACTCCAGGGGTACGCATGAGAGAGTGGGAGAAGTGTGCATGAGGCACAGAAGCGAGGAGCAGCGGGTTGCTCCAAGCCGGCTGTTCACGCACCTGCTAATCCTGGAGGTGGATGTGTCCTGAGCAGCCGTGAGTGACTTTGAGGAGTGAAGCAGCGTGTCCCACTGAACGGCTCCAGCGATTTATGTGCCGAAGAGCAAGGGAGGCGAGATGGATCACCACGTGATAAATCAATTTGGAGCTTTTCATCACAGCACTGGCGGTGAGAGCACAGCTCTGGTGATTTGTGGCGATAGTAGCCTGCCATGATTCATCTGCGAGGCCTGGCCCTTCCGCTGCCCTCCACACACCGGAGCAAAGCGTGGGCACTCTTCAACTGCTGACATCAGGACACCCAAGACTCTCACCTTGCTTGGTCTTCCTAGGGCCTCTTCTGCTTCCTTATTCCACCTCTCCCACGTACACTTCAGTGCCAAGCACAAGGATGAGGAACGGTCAAATAAAACTCCCCCTGCTGAACCCCGTGAGGAGTCTCTCTGCCCACTCCTCCAGCCCGTCGTGGTCCCTCAACGGCAGCACAACCTCCCGGCTCATCGGCCGCTCCTCCCACTTTTGGATCATTTGTATTCAGATACCCAAAGGCTTTTAAAGAGCTGCCCACACACTTTAAGAACAGGTAAGTATGAGGAGAAATGAGTTAATTTGAATAAAAATCACTCAACAGTAATTTCAGAACTGGGTTTTGCTCAGACTGTTCTGTGCACACGTGCTGGGCGTGGAAGAGCCTTGCGTGAAAAAGGTTTGGTGTACGTGTGTGCTACGGCTCGAAACCCTTCTTGCTGCTGAAACGGAAGGGTGCTTACGGCAGCGCAAACCGCTGTCTGGAACAGCAAAAGCTCCCACGGCAAGCTGTGCCTTCAGGGAAAGGCATGTCCTGACGCACGTTTTAATTCTTCCGTTACGGGAAGACGCAATTTCTAATGAAACACTTCTGTCCTCTAAGAGATAATGCCAGACACAAGATAAGTATTTTCAGTACAATTTTGAAATTATGAGATTAAACTCCCATTTCCATTTTGAATTGATTTTTTTTTATCTAAATAAAATTTTAAAAATCAAATTACATAGCTTATGAAAATAATGAGAACAAATTAGCTCTCGTGAAGTTTCTGCTCAAGTGAGTTTCTCTTGTTTTATGGAACAAAAAAAATGCACAACGACATTTTAAGCCTCAACCAAATGAAAACTGGGACTTTGTTTTGAAATACTGATTGAAATATTCCCTCCAAGCCCTCAACTGTACTGCGATTTTCATCACTCGCTCTCAAAGGAGACTGACCAGCCCAAACCACCCCACGCGCGAGGAAACGGCACCCCAGCGTTCCGGGAGCGGCTCGAGCTGCAGAGAGCTCCGCAAGGCTGACAGCACCCGGGCCTCCGAACCGCCCGCCCCGCACCTTCCCGCCGGACCACAACTCTCCGGCACGGCGTACTGAGAAGGACGTCATGGAGCGTACTGGGTTTTATCACCCCGGTCCGGAGTCCTTCCACGTCCCCCTCCTCCTGCAGCAGCAGCAACGCCCATGCCTATGGTTTCTCCTCACGGTTGGCCTCTTCACTGGCTGGGGTAAAGCACACCAGAAAAACACTGGAAAGCAGGGTAGTAAGCGACAGGTGACTGCTTTATACAATGTCTGCAGGAGAGATTGAGCTTTTTTTTTTTTTTAAATAAAAAAATAAATCCTCTTTAACCAACCAGTAGCCACTTGGGTCAGTCCTCCTCAGGAACACTGCAAGGATGGGCACCCAGGGATTCCCAGTTCAAAAGCGGCACCTCCAGACACACCGACCACTTCCTAATCCACATCCCCAGACAATGAACTGACGCAGCAAATGGAGGACAAGAACAAACAGTCTTGTTTTCCTGCTGTTGGTGACAGCTGGAGGGCCCTGCTCGAGGTGAGGGTATCTTCAGGTCCTTCCCCGCTCCCAGAGAACAGGCTGACGGTGTCTTCGCTCTGAGACGGAATCAACGGTTTGACCACATCTGTCGGGGGCTGGGGGTCTTGCACGTGTACAGTCAATGAAAAAAAAAGAGGATGAGGGAGAGGGGATTGTGAAATTCCAGAAACTGTTAGGAAAAAAAAAAATAAAAAAAAAAATCTAAGATTTGCACAATTTCCCAAATATTTTCCATTTCATGTCTTTCATTTTTTATTGCTAGTTGCTTTCATCTTTTTCCCATTCAAAATGTACAGAAGTGACAGAGAGAGGCTGCAGAGGAGTGAAAATGGAAAAGAAAAATAAAACCTTGAACTTTCCCCCCCCCCTCTGCCCCAGCTCTGTCTTTCATGATTTATTTTAAGTAAAGGTAATTTTACACCAAAAAAAAAAAACTTAGGAAAAAAGCATTGTGTCAAACTTCAAAGCCAATTTACAGCACTGTGTTACTCTGGAAGATGATCTGAATACCAGTGGGCTCGCTCAGCTTCCAGTACCTGTATGTGCACGGGCAGCACAAGGGCTGCCATCAAATAATTGAGGCTGCTCACAAAAAGAAATGATGCCATCAGCCAAATCCCACCCAGAATTGTGGGGCTAATTACTTCCCCGGGGTGCCCTTACAGACAATACTTTCCCATTTGCAACTCTCTGACCCTCTTTGATTTCCTGTTTGCTCAGTTCAGTTTTCCTCTCTAACCACTTCAGGGTTCCCAGTAAGTTGTGGTTCCTCACAAAATGTCACTCAAGCGATCCTGGGTGGAAAGGTTAACGCAAACAGGCTCTCGCTGTTCCCACATGGTCTCTCCTTCACCAGAGGCAGAGGTTTCCTCTCCCTCTGGAGCACTTCTCTGCACAATAATTACCCCGTAGAGATGAAACGTGCCGAGACTGAGTTACTCCTCAGTTTCATCAGCAGATGACAGAGGAATCGCTGATGCTCCAGTGTTTCATGCCACGATCTGAGCTGACAGGAGCTCCCCGCTGCTCCCCCGTGACACTGACGGATGCACGGCGCACGCTCCCTGACTCACCCTCGGATACTCCGGACGTGTGCTGGTGGTGCGGGGGATGTGCATCCAGGACGTGGGCTTCCACTCTTGCATTTTGCTGTTGACACCCGTGCAAGCGGGAAGGCTCTCTGGTTTGGCCGGGTCCTGTCCCCATTTCACATCTGACGTGGCAGACCTAAAGCCTTGTGGTTCAGAGCCACGAGGAGCCCAGTTCAGGAACGTAAAGCTCTTGGTGGTTTCTCCACTGTCACAGCTCTCCCACCCTCCACACGAGGCAGTTTTCTGCCCCAACCACCCGCAGCTCTGGCACTGGAAGAGCCTGCCAGACTGGAGGGCCTCCATGAATTTCCTTTCTGAGTTCAGGTATTTTCAGTTTGATGTGCATTGTCACAAAACACGTAACAAGGGCGTGCGCAGGCGTGAGAGGCTGCTCTGTTCCTTTCCTGTGATCTCACAGGTTTCATCCCTGGTACCCACAGCTCCTCCGACAGGCCGGGATTTTGTAGAAAACAGCTCCCTAGACAGCTGGTAAAGGTATGGAGACTGTGGAGACCAATACTGAGGTAAGCAAGGGGTGGAGGAGAGGATTTCCACACCCAGGCTGGGACGTGGGGGCTGGCCAGAGGGCCCCACAGTCCCCTCCCTGGCTAGCAGAGGAGATGTCTGCAGCGAGTGGCAGGGAGAAGGCTCTGCTCTCCAGTGCAGCCCAGGGCGAGAGCTGCACGGAGCCACAGCAGCAAGGGCCCCGCTGCCCTCGCACCGCACGCGCCCCACTGCCTCTTTCCTTGCATGGAGGCCCTAAAGCTCGCCCAACGACTTCATTCGCATCACAGCCTCCAGTAAAGGCCATGCGGCACATCAGAATCGCTTCAGGCGCCGCACATTGCTTCCTCCTCGCTGGAGTTCTTCTTTCCCTTCTGTCTGCTTTCTTTCCCAGTTGGCCTTAAGTAAGAGCCGTCTGGGGCTGTACAGCCACTGTGCTCTCCGCAGCTCCGGCACTAGCACCCGCTCTGCAAAGCGCAGGAAAAACACTCAACGCACCCTGATGCCCAGGCTCTGTTACTCACAGGACACGTTCTGCTTTTTCTCCAGTCTTCATCACTGGAAGGCAGCAAGCCTGGATATCCTGTTTATTCAGGAAATAATAATAACCGACATTATCTCTAAACAAAGGCTTGCTCCCTAACGTATCCCAAAGCACCTGGCTAACTGTGGAGCATGGACTTTGTTTCTCTGCCCGGTGCAGGACCATCACGGCACACTGACCCGCGTTCACACACCCAAAGCTGGGTACTTCTGCACTTGGGAACGCCAGCAAAACACCTGCACATCCACCTGTGAGCTAAACAGATAAATTTTCAGTCATGCAAAAGCACATTCTGTAATTCCCATATAAAAAGCAGTGCATTGCAACAGTTTTATTATAACGTAACTTGAGGATGCTTCTTGTTTATGGGATGCAATAACCACATCATCGACAAGATAAATTCTAAAAGGCGGTGTTGGAATATTCAGCACCCAAGTTTATTAGCTGAGGACAGAGTTGTTATCAAGTCAGCCAGAAACACCCCCATCTTGTGGTTATGAGTATTACACTGAAGCTTTTAATTAAATATTAAAATACTACAGGAAAAAATATTCAGGAAAACCTTTCAAAATGCAGATGAGGAAAGGCGCATTAAGAAAGACGCTACTTTGAGCCTTCCTGTTCTTTTGCCACAACTCTCCCTGTTCTCTCCATGCTGTAAGTTAACCCGCAGTCCACGCGTTCCCCTCCCCGTCAGGAGGAGACACGGCTGTAGGACAACAGTCCCTGGGGGGGGGGCAGCATGCAGCTGCCTCGCAGCACAAGGGTCCATGTGACAGCGACGACAGTTCAATCTGAAGCAGCCAGTAACTTGTCGATTGTAAAAGTGTGTGTCAGAGACATTCGGGTCAGCACCAGAAGAGCTATTTCCCTGACTTTGCGTACCAGTCTCTCCCTCACGGTCTCCATCAACACGAGAGCTTGTAGGATCCAGCACAGGCTCCCGTTCATTTATCAGCCGTGGAACTGGGCAGGACCAGCCACACCACACAGGGCCACTCCTCGGCGGCTGGGCTGTGCGTCCACAGAGCCCGCGCGGCAGAACCGCCCCAGAGCAGAGTCAGACGGGGAACTGCATCGGGCCCCGACCTAACGCAAGCGCTCCGCTCCGCACACGGTGCAGCAATTTGGCTTTTCAGCGAGCGGTCACTGCACGGTGCCTGGCAGGCAGGGCCTTGGGGTGTTGCAGGCCTGGCTCACACAATCTGTAGCCCTGCAGAAAATACACAGTGATTTCTTTTTATTGCAGAATAATGCTGCAGCTCTGCTTTGACTCGGGCCAGGCTGGCTGCATTATGCAGGCGTGCTCAGGAGATGTTTTCCCCTCGGTTCATTCCCCAGGTTCTTGCTTTGACTTCTTAAGCACAATAATCTGCTCCTGGTTTTTACTGAGCTGCCTCAGAATCTGTTGGCTGTGTTCTAGTTCAGAAATTTTACAGGAGAAGGAGACTGTTACAGACACTTTGTACGGGTCTTGCTTCCTATGACTGAGCAAGTTTCACAAGCATGTTCTCCAACAAGCCAGATAATTCATTTAGACCCCACAGCTAAAAATGAAAGCTCTAACTTCCAATTTTTTAACCCATTTATACCCAGTAACCCCATTTGCTGGTTCCATTCTCTCTTCTAAACTAACAGGCTGAATTTGCTTTGCCTTTTACGCCATCTTTCCTCATAATAACGGCATTTGGAAATTCTGTATCTCAGTCTCACACTACGAGTTTTCGAGGGGTGCATTTTACTCTGAAGAGTCACGCTGACACAACACTAACACAACAGAATAAAACACGACGCGATTAAGTCTCTGACAGTAAACACTGTTGGAGACAAGCCTGGGAAACGTGGTTTGACTGCTCTGCGTTCTTATACTCTCATGGCAATATTATTTTATTAAAACGAGAGAGCACTGATCTTACTGATCAAACGGCCGTGATAACGCTTCGTCCCAAACTTCCCCATGCCTGCTCTCCCGCGGTACTCCACCTCCCTCCCACCGAACGCTAAGGCCTCGGCAGGACGCAGGCTCCATGTTGACGCACAGAAGACAGCCGCTCGCTCCCCACGGCAGCTCTGCCACTGCCCACAAAGCCCAGGGCTCACTAAGAAGCCTCCCCTTCAGGGATCTGCCAGGGTTTTCTGCTTTTACCCCCAAAGATCAAAGCCCGAGCCTGAACTGCAGCTGGCAAGGGCACCAGAAAGAGCTGGTGTGGAGAAGTGTGGAGAAGCAGAAGTGTGGAGAAAAGGAAGGGCTCCCTCCGCTGCGAGGACTGCCAGTCAGGGCGATTTCTCTCTCACCTGATGTGTCCCTATCAGTCTGCCACCTCACATCGACTCACGGCTTCATCAACCATCACAGCTCATCGTTACACGAGGCTATAAAAGCAGCGGATGAACGGCGCTGAGGCCATCGTCTGCCAGGCAACGCTGCTCCTGTTTTCTCGAAATGCCTTGGCTTCCTTTCTCCCTTAGCCCCCCTTAAATATTTCCGGAAGACGTTCATGTGGCTCTGAAGCGGTGACGGCTGTGAGCTAAGGAGCCTCTGTCTCCTCCGGGAATATCAGCACGATGCTGATCTCAGCGGGTGCACGTACAGAGGACAGCACGGCTGCTCTGACAGACCGAGTCTGACTGTTTAAGGAAATTGCCTGTGGTTCCTCTAGAGAGTGAGTGAGCTCAGTTGGGTTTGCTGGTCCCTTCCGCGTCTCTCTTCTCTCCCATGGAACAGCTGTGGCAGTGGGACACCCATCTCCCTGCTTAGGCCTTTCAGAATACCCGTCCCTCCTTGGCTGCCAGCGCAGTCTGCCACAACAGCTATGGCACAGGGCTTTCAGCTCCAGAGGCCAGCTGGAAATTCTTGGAGTAAGAATTGCTGGGCAATTCCATGTGAACTTAAACTTTTTTTTGCCACTATTTTCCTACGTGAGCAATTAAGTTCACAGTATGTTACCTCCAGCGAGGACCCATTAGTATTTGCAACACACGTGAAGAGAGAGCAGGTTCAGGTATTCTGGCTGCCTGGGCATGAGGTCAGCTGGCATTTTACTTTATTCTCTTTACTGCCCAACTCCAGAGGTTGGTCCTGGAGTAATGTAACACAAAACTCAACACACCAGGCAAATCAAAACAAGCTGAAGAATGCTGAGGATAGCCCAGGAACCTGGGAGTACCTGAAAGGAGCTGCCAGAAATTATTTATGATGGTCACATTTTGATTAATTTCACACATTTTTTACTGCAGGCCTACAATGAGGGGTCAAAACACCATCACAAACTGGAGAGTCCTGCCATGCCGCGCTCTGCACACCCCTGAAGGCCCTGCAGAGAAACTCTCTTTGAAGCCCAAGGTTCACATGCCCTGCTGACTGCCAGGCTGTTTCCCCTGGGTTTCAAGGCTTTTTAGCAAAAAAAGCCTGAGGTTCTACTCCTTCCAAGAGCAGTTTCTTGTTCAAGCTAACTCTGTGAGGCTGAAAAGTGTGATCATGAAATTTTACAAGTTTTTAAGCCCATGGTGGTCAAGTTAATGAAAAGGAGCTGAGGCAGAGACTGGGACGGAACAGAACGACCCCAGACTCCAGCGGCTGAGGGACCAGCACAAAACAACGCCACATAAAGTAGACAGAGAACATACACACACCACACTGCTACGTTACTGCCATGTATTTAAGCCCACCTGAGAAACCAGTCCTGTGTTAGCACTGAACAGCAGCAAGGAAAGGAATTTCCACAAGGAGGATGATGGGTCACTGATTTTCACTTCCAAGATTTTAGAAGCAGCAACAACAACAATAAAAACCAGCCTCTGGTTCTGATCCTTCTAAACAGATCATTTCGTTCCAGCTCTTGCTGAGCTGAGATTTCATTTTGTCATACAACTGTGATTTAATAGAACATTGCCTTGAGTACAGACCTAGGCCTCACCCGACCGACCAGCAGAGTGGTGGTGCCAGGCCGGGCAGTGGAGGCCGCAGCCCCTTTCCGCACCACCTAGGCCGGGCTTGGCCGGTCCCCCATTTACCAGTAGGCACTGGGCTTGTGGCTCAACGCTCCTGGCTGTATTCTTCACCTGTCTCTACCTCATCCTGAGAAGCAGCAAGAGGAGCAGGAGCTGATACTCCTTTTGGCTTACAAACGCACGAGGAAAGCAGCCATGCTGAAGAGGCAGAGCGCAGGCAGAGAAGCCTCACACCCAGTGCGCCAAGCAGCCGTGCGTACACAGAACCGAGGGGTGACATAAAGCATGTCATCTCCTGGGTGGGAAAATACATCTAATTTCTAAGTCAATGGACCTGACAAGGTTGTTGCTGTTACTTATCTTGTAAACATCTTCTTGAATCTACCACTGTCAGCTACTGTTATTTTCTTACAAGTCTCCTGATAACGATGCATATCGTTGTTCCTCTGCTCCTTATTTCTCTTTTGGAAAGGAAAGCTGAGCCTTCTCACAGCCCACCCAGATCAGCAAAAAACCATTCATAGACGACCAGACACTAGAAGGAGAAGATGAAGAAGAAAAATGTCAAACCACTAGTGAAAAATCAAATAAAAGAAAAATTAAACTCATGATTTGTTAAAGACAATTTTAGGATTTTTGAGTTATGACTTTTGGATGCATTCAGCTGGTAGAGCTGCACGTCCAGCTTATTAAATCCCTTCTCACTAAAGAGTGCAGAGGCCACTGCAGCACGGGGCTGAAGATATTTCCCTCATGGGCTGGCTGCAGGCAGGGTGACCCTACTGCCACGGGCCGCTGGGGCGGGTGAATCGGCACTCCAAAATCACAGCGTTCGCAGAGCAGAGCGCTCTGAGGAACAGCTCGGGAGTGCTGTTTTCTCAGCACCTCTGGACATTGCAGCCTGCCAATGAACAAACTATCTTGAGTTTTAAACACCATTTTGCACAAGTTGGAGGGCTTCTCCTGTAGACCAGTCTGAAAGTAGAGCTATTAATGAAGGAAAACCAGCAGCGAATGCAACAGTGACGCCAACATTCTCCGTAATCCCCAAGGATATAGTTTGAAGAATGCCATCTAGAGCAGGGGCAACATGAATAACGAGAAGCAACTGCTCATCTACCATTTAATCACCCAAAATTATCTTGGAGAGGACCATAGTCAAGCACCAGAAAGTTTCTCTACTGATTCTTGGAAGAGTCAGGATGAAAGACAGCAGAGAGGAATTTATCACGCCGTGAGCCAATGAGTCTGTTGTGAATGAATGGCAAGCTGTCCAGAGCTCAACCAGTCGTTGCCAGCAAAGACGGAGAACCACAGCGGGAAGCTTTTGTTCATCTATACGTTAGCTACCGAGCCATACGCCTCGGCCAGTGTGGCACTGTCACCGGGCTGGCCATCAACTAAATTCAACGTTTAGAAAGAATTTTTCCTGATGGATACATTTCTGCAAACGGATAGCCATAAAAGAGAAAAATAGACTGGCTGTGCCCCGGCAGCAACAACCTGTGAAGTCATTACCATCAGCTCCCCTTGTGAATTAGGATTCTGTGTCTGTGCAGTGCACTTTCTGAAGTCATTTATCAGCAGACAGATTCATGGACTCCGCAAAAGCTGTCTTCGTCATTGTTTCTCCTCCAGTTTACTAGAAATACCTCTATTTAGATTTTGTCAAGATTACTGCTCCTCTATGTCACTGCAAGGCGGCAAAAGCAGTCTGGCCTCCCAGCAGTGCCACCGAATACTGATTGCAAAAGGATGGCATCCAAGCAGACAGTGGCTTTGGGACAGTCTTGCTGTTTGCCTTCTTTGGAAGGTGCACTGAAGAATCCCTTCCTACACTGCTCTCATGCCCAAGACAGGGAAGTTCTGATAGGCTACAAACCTGCTCCCAAGGTTCATTCTCAGATTGCGTGATATTTCCACAGCTCCTTTTCTAAGTGCCTGAAACAGTTCAAGCTTGGAGTGCAGTCACCACTGAACCACAACCTTCCCAACGCAGGCATTCCTGGAGGAGTAACGGTTCTTTCCCAGACGCGTGGTGATTTCATTTTACATCTGGACAGGGAGCGTCCGGGTGTTCTGAATTCCTGAGAACGGTGGGTAACACAAGCCTGACAAAGCCAGACTGCACCAGGCTCTCGCCTGGCACACACTCACAGGCTGGCTCGCCTCGGATTTACATCAGCAGAGTCTGGCCTGATGTTCACTCCCAAATTGGTTTTGTCTTTATTTGACCAGTGCTATTGACAACACTGGTTCCAGCAAGGAAGTAAATGGTGTCAATCAGGACAGAAACAACAGGGAACAGAAGGGTGATAAAAAACAATGTTTATGAAACAGAAATGCAGAAAAACAACAGAGAAAGGAATGATATTTTGAAACTCCAGCAAGAAAGTACTACAGAAAGCCATTTGTTTTGCCTGAATATTGAAGGGAAGGAGCTGATATAACTGGAGATAATCCAGCTCCCCCTAACAGCAGGAATAAAAATCCCATATGTACAATGTGTGCTTTCTACAGATGGCAGCATGTGGAAAGATCAGAGCTAATGAACAAAAATATCACCATAAAACGACCTGATGCTGTGTGTACTTCCCACGTCCATGTACCTCTCAGCTCTCTCGCTCATGTGCGCGTGTTTTTCCCCACTGAACTCCAAAGCAGAACACAGCGCGAGGCCGGTGCCCTGTTACAGACGCCCTGTTCCCTCTGTGGGCCTACACTCTCTAGGTTCAGCTCTGCTCAGAGTTCAGACTGCGCGGCATCAGACAGACTCTCAGGTGGATGAACTGGCTTAGCACAAGCTCCAAAGCCGTCTGACGTGGGAGGGAGGCAACGTGCTGTTCTCGTCCCACAAACACAACCTGCCACTGCTGTTACTGGAGGGGTTTCAGTCTGGACAGAGCCCACAGCCCCTTCCACTGCCAGATAGCACGAAGAGTTCAGCCGTGAACAGCCTGACCTAGCAGAGGGGTTTGTAACCGCGCTAGCGTCCCCAGCCTCCCGCTGCGGTCACGGAGGGACGTGGACACGTCCAGCAGGACATTCATCTCACCCTCTGACAGGCATCCAAGGCTGATCAGACGAATCACCCCCAGGGGCGTCTGCTTCTCCCCACTGGCAGCAATGCAGAGCTGTCCGGCTCAGAATCAGGCCACCAGCTCTTTGTCCTCTAAAATGTCATTAGAAAAATCTCACGCTTTGAGTCCATGGTGCAGCTAATAGCTGGCAAGGGGGAGGGTAAAGGACTAAAGAGGCTGCCTAAGTCTGGTCTTTACTCTCCTGGTCAACAAAGCTCCTTTCAGCATCTCATCAGCGGCTTCCCTGGGATGAAGCCTCAGCTTTATGTCAGAGAAATCGTCCCCTCATTGAACAAGAGTTGGCTGGATTTGAGAGACACGGTCAAACACAGGGGCTGGGGGAAATTATTAGATCAAAAGAAAAGCTGGGGAAAATTCACAGCAAAGGCTGAATTTGAACTAAATCTCTTTTACAGAGACTGGAACCATCTTGATTTACGCAGCAAAGGACCTTTACAGCACGGGTCCTAGTGCGGAGTTTCCCTTTCTGTCAGAAGCTGGGGTTACAGCTCCCCACTTTCCTGCACAGTCTTTCCGAAGCCTCTACTACGTTTCCATGTCACGATCCTACATCTTAACTCATGAACCTACACGGCTGTGAAATAGTGCCTGAGGCAGGCTTTCTCCTCTCTTCACAAACAGCAGACTAAGAGAATTGCAGAGCCAAGGGTGTTATGCTCCTGACGGGGACCTGCTTTGGCTTGCCAACTTCATCTGCAGGCTGCAAAGCTGGCACGAGAAACGGACCGCGCTGCTGCAAGGCGCTCTCGCTGGCAACTCACAGCTGCAGCACCTGGGAAAAAACGGTGCCAGTCATTACAAGGCGGAGGGGCTCTGTGGCTTAGGGCATAAAAAGGATCACAGACAGCTTGTTTGCAGGGGGCAAAAGAGGCACCTTGCGACTGCCAGGCCCAGAACGCCCTGCTGAGCTTTGCTGCGACGGGCAGCGTGCCACAGCCCGTACGCTCCTGGGGGCAGGGATAACCAGGGAGCCAGGCCAGGCAGCCGCTCCTGCCCACGTGTTCTAAGTTCCACTTCACCTCCATTTGGAAGTTATCCTCTTGGCCAGGTGGCAACTGCCTTTTTTTAACCTCCTCTAGACGTGCCTACCCAGCATCTGCATGAAATCAGCTGGGAAAACTGTAGGCAGGTGAAATGAATTTCTTTCTTTGTAATTCCAAGAGCATACTTAATCTAAACATTAACAATGGCTGCATTTGGAATAAATGCTGAAGGTATGTTAGGTACAAAATTAAAGTTAAGCAGCTCTGCAGAACAGACATATTTACATTCAGCAGTGGTAAAAGTAGGCAAATGTATTTTAAAAATTAACTGTACCATAACTGAGTAAGTTGATTAATAATCATGCTTAGCATTCTGCTTTTAACACATACGTGGGTACGGCGCGTTTTTTACAAAAAACTTTAATAACACTCTGCCATTTAAACAGTTGTGATGAGTGACAAATAACTCAGGTTGTGACTAAAACATGGACAAATCCAGTAGTCCTGACTAATCTAAACAACTGGTTTTTTCATAGGTAGAGACAAAAAGATGAGCTCCACCAACTAGATGTCACAGTTAATTTATCAGTAGAGTTAACAAGGCTGGTTACAGAGAAAGAATCAGGCTGCATCCTTTACAGATCTCTGAAAACGCATTCTCTCATTCTCCGCTATGAGCTTGCACTCCAGTATTATACAACTGTCTTATGAAATTTTAATTCAACCCTTATTGGAGATGAATAATTTAATGGCAGACAGTAACAGATGGTCACCCGGCCCATGGCCCTCAAAGGAAAAAGGAAGGGTGTCAGTGTGGCAGCCTTCAGCTGATGGAAACCAGCATCACTCCATCCGCTCCCATCTCCGTAGGAATTCACTGCCGACAGACCCGTCTGCGTGTGCGAGGAAGACACTGAGCAAGAGCCCTGGCAATTTGCTCAGATGGAGTTTTTTGACCCAAAACACAGCTTCCATCAGGGGTAGCTACCACCTGCACATCAGCAAAGACTTCCCTTTTCCAGGGAACTGCCTGGCAGGTGTGTGCCACAGCTCAGCCCCGCTCGGGACCAAGCTACGCCGTCTCTCGCTCACTCCCCCACCCTCCAGTGGGAAGAGAACGGGTAAAGAAAAGGCAGCAAAACTTGTGGGTTGAGATGAGACAAAAAATAAATTTAAGAGAAATAACAGGAGAAATCAAAACAGAGATGGAAAACAAACACAGTACAATAGCTCACAGCAAATGCTGACACCCAGCTCCCTCCCCAGTAGCAGGAGGCTCCCCTGAGCCCCCTCCTCACTGACACACTGAGCATGGGTGCCATGGGATGGAACGGCCCTTGGGCCGGTTTGGGTAACCTGTCCCAGCTGTGGGCTGACTGGTAACGATCCCAGCTGGGTGCCCCAGCCACAGGGGCCACCAGCTCCAGCTCCCCTCCCAGCCCAGGTGAGACTGGACTCTGTCCCAGGCAGAACCGGGACAGTGTGTTTGGCAGCCTGTGAACAGGGGCAGCTGGACCGGCAGCAGGAGAAGCCTCTTCACCCCACACAGCTTTGCCCCAGCTGCCTTCCCAGCTCCAGCTCTGAGCCTGAGCCAGGCCCTGGTGTGAATCAGCGGAGATCTTCCCAGGGGACGCCTCTGCCTTGTACCAATGATGAATTTCAAAAAGTGACTCCTTATTTACTCCAGCCTGAACAAGAGGTGACTCAGAGCTACAGATGTCTGTCAGATTTCTGAAAAGCCGTTGGAGGCAATGTTTCGATCAGTCTGGATTTTCATTTTGCCATAGAAATCGAAGCGCCCAGCCCACGGCTCCACAGCGTGTAGTCCTACAGAAGCCCTCATGATTTGAACACCATTCACTCTCCACCTGTAGATTTGCAGGAAAAGAGGGGTAACAGGAAAGAAGAGCATTCCCTACTCACTCTGTGGAGTAGCTGTTCCTAACTCATTACTCTCTCATTTCAAAATTCAAATTCTCTGAGCACGAAGCAGAAGCCATATGGTGAAAGCTGAGCACAATATGGGATTAGCATTCTGTGGCAAATCCCCATGTTGCAATACTTTGTTCTCATCCTAAACTGTGAGGGAAAGTGAATGTTTGTTTTTGAACTTCAACTGCAGAACGTTTCAATGAGACATTTTTAAATTAAGAGAAACAGGCTGACATATTTCAAGCTGAAAGATTTCACTGCTTTTTGCTGAACTGATCTACGACATTCCTTTTCCAGTGAGCTCAGTGTTAGGCCAGATTTTCCCCTCTGTGGTGTACTGCCATATCACAGCTGAAGATTCGCCACCATTTCTGGATGAATGCAGAAGAAAATATCTCATGTATCAGAAATGACTGAACAAGGAAATATTTCACAGTCATTTCTCAAGAGAACTCTCTTTTAAAGTATCACAGCTGAAATCTTCCCCATTTTAATGAAACAGTTCCACATTCACTACGCAATCATGCACCAAGACGCAAATGAACTCCTTCCCACCGTGCTCAGCTCAGGCGGTGTCTGTAGTACTTCACAGATAAAACTCCAAGAAACCTCCAGACATTGACCCTAAACCCATGTCCCTGCTCTGCAGCTGGAACATATTTGCAACTCACAGGTTAACAGGAACCAAGGTCCTTCAGAAGGAAATGTGTGCGCTGTTACAGAGAGGCAGGTAACTCCAGAGAGGAGAAATGCAAAAAATCCAGTTAGTTAGGCTTACGAGATGTGGGAATCTGGGCTCAATCCTGCCGGACTACCGATCTAATGGGCCTGGAGAAGGAGGCTCTTCACAAACTGGGAATCTCCCAGTCACCAGCTTTTACAAGGGGAACTGACCAAGATGGAAAGGAGTTAAGCCCAAATCTGTGTAACGTGCTTAGTTAGACCAGAGCTTTAGCTTATTAAGAGCAGGTCCTGGGCCCCAGTGACTTTCCCAAGGTCAGACCGTGAGTCAGTATCACAGGACCCCCTCGTGCTCTTGTTTAATCGAAGTCATTAATTTAAAGTATGAATTCTAACACCTCTTTAATCCTTCTTAACAATAAGACGTACTATTAAATCCTTAATGTGCCTACTTTAATTATAACCTATCAAACATGGAATCAATTTTAAGTGGTAAACACGAAAAGCAGTATTCTGAAAGTGGATGAGATTGCGCCTTTTGAAATGCAAATTGAGCCTGAAGCATTAAACCTATAATAAAGTTCAATTAATCTTTCCCCTTAAAACACATACAAAATATTTAATCTCAGCCTAATCTCAGAGGCTGATTGAATCTGAGCCAAAGGCAGCTTTGGTCACAGGTAAACAGGCAGGAGTTGGAATGTCTTCTCCTTAGAGACACAAATCTAGGGAGATGGCTGTGCACGTGGGAGGGGTAGGGGAGCAGATCCACTAAAACTTAGAATAAAGGTGATTATTTTTGGAGGATTTTACATATGATAAATTTCCCATTATCTCATAAACCTTTCAAAACTGCCCACTTGAAGACACACCCACAGAAAGGTAAGTTACCTCAGGAAGGGTGCCACGGCAGCCCCCGGCTCGGGCTGGGAGAGCGGCACCCTGGGCCTGAACTGGTTCATGGCTCTTTTCTGAGAAGGAGCGCAGGAAGCAGAGCTGTGAATTACAGGGGTAATTTACAGTAGAAGCTTGAGAGGCTCTTGCAGTGTCTGACGGCACAGAGAACCACAAAGGATGCTGCAGTGTCTTGTGCCTTCCTCACCTCTACCTCAGCGCAGGACCAGAGCGGCCGAGGCGGTTTCTGCAGTGTACCGGACAAGCTGGTGGGCAGCCCCCGTCCTCCTCCTGGAGCCCCAGCCTCCCACAAGGCAACCACCACAGCCAGTTACTCCTCCAGTCCGGGGAGGAACAGCCCTGGCAGTCACTGCGTTAACGCTCACCTCGCGTTGGCCACAGCTTCTTTTGCAGGCATTTCCCGAGAGCCACAAGAAATGGGCAGCAATCATGCATTCCATTTCCTAGCGAGTTTGTTTTCTGCTACTGAACAATCTAAAAGTAAAAATGTAAATGCCAGTATGTGAAAAAAAAAGGCATTTGGCATAATGCAGATACTTTGTTTTATGCAAGAGTAATGCTCCAAGCTGGTTACATATGTTAAGGGAATATTTATATTGTAAACCAAACATACTTCTAAACAAAAAGTCACTTGAAATACAAATAAAAATGTTTTGTTTTGACAATCTGGGAACAGGATATTGATGTATTATTGAAACAGCCTGAGTATTTCTTTTCCCCTCCTGAAATATGAATTCATCAATTCAGCATGCTGTTGTGAAACATTTTGCTTTAAAAAAAACCAGGCTGGGTTTTGTTGAAAAAACGTTCAATTGGAAGATTACAGAGCAAGTCTCCGTCTGAACAGAGTGGATGCGGAGGGTTGTCCCCACCACAGAAGGGCTTTGCTGTTGCTCAGGTGCACGCGTTGGCAGAGGGCGCGCTGTGGCGGAGAGACGCCCGTTTGTTACCAGCTCTGTAACAGGGTCAGGCCTGCAGAGGACACAAACAGCCGCACAGCTGGACAAATACCGACAGCATTTGCCTGCACGTCATTTCTGATGAGAACATCGGCAAAAAGCCCACTGAAATGCATTTACAATGAATTACTGGCTAATTCAACAAATGAAGACAGAACAGCTCGAAAACACGGGGAGGACAACTCTCCACCACCTTGCAAGCCTCTGTCGGCCGCCGCAAACAGCAAGTGGCCAACATCACCAGTCAGCTGGCCACAACCCGAGGGCTCCTGGCCACCAGACCCGCACTGATGTAAATGCCCGCCAAAGGCACGCGCTCATAGCAATCCTGGAACAGCAAGCTGCTAAATTCAACCTTAGATCCAAATCTTTACAGAACTGATTAAAAAAAAAAAAAATCTGTCGAAAAATAATGTCAACTGATTTGTTCATTTTTCCAATGGAGTGGAAATGGGGATGAGCAGGCAGAGATAAGAGAGATCTTCACGGACTGCAGATTCAGAGAATTCATTACTGAAACAGCAACACAACGGAGTTAATTCAAATCCAGATGAAGAAAACTTTGTACTGAGAGACAGATGAGGAAGATCAGGCTCGACAGAGTTAACGTCAGTTACCGCCTGGAACGGAAAGCCATGTGCTCAAAGACAAAGGGGCAAACCAGAGAGCTGAGTTTCTAGTGATTCTCTCATGGTTTTTACTGTTGTGCAGCCTTGCCAAAAAATCAATTCTTCGCAGAGCTGCTCTCACAACACAGGCGGTGTTAGCACCAGGCTGGAGACAAGCAGGGTACTGCCCAGACTCGATACCGCCGGGTCCTCAGCGGGAGGGAGCCGCCCCGCTCCAGAGCGCTGGTTTGGTACTGATGAAGATCTGCCCTCGAGCTCCTATGTCCAGATGAGCTATCACTGATTTTCTTGGACCCAGTCTGTAAAGGGTTGAGTCTCCTTTTTCTTCTACAGCAGGAATAACCTCTTGAAAATGAATTAGGTCACAAACAGCAGAACTCTTTTATCAAGAATCAGCTTCTTATCTACGCAGGTTTCACCTGGAATAGGACTTAAATTCTGCTTTTGGAACAGAACACCTACCTTATTACTAACATATTTTCAGCATGGTTGAGATAAAATAGAATGAAATTTCGGCTCACGTGTGACCAGTTTAAGACAAGACGCTCGATAATGTGATTTATCTAAGAAGTGCTACATCAATCTAGCTTGCAATAATTATATTATTTCAGCAACTCCCAGAAATGCAGCCCTGAGTCAAGAACCTTTCGTGCTCAGCACTGTGAAAATCTCAGAAACTATCAATTATTAGAACACTTCAAAACCTTCTATGGTCAAACTGCTAATGGGGTGAATCATCCATACAACGGGAACGTGCACCCCTTTCCTAACAAAAACCGCTCCCTGATTTTAATTTTGCTCCTATTTGGCTGAAAAGTCTACGTTGCCTGAAACGCCCCAGAAAGACATGTGATTGGTGAAAAGTATTTTACTATTATTACTATGACAGCTTATTATTTTGCAAATATAATTACCCGGGGAGAAGACATGTGAGACGCAATATGCCCCTCTTGCTCGCATGAGAGAGTGATGAAAATAGAATTAAGTTGTGGCACCTCCAGCGTGTCATTTTTCCACAAGCAAGCCTGAACAGATTGATTTCTAGGTCTCCTTCAGCATAACTTAATCAATTCAGAGTAGATTTAGCTGGGCATATGGATGATCATGTGTCTGGCACCCGCTTCCTCCCCTAATACGGTTACAGGAATTTCAATCAGCGCCACTAACGGCTCCCACCGTACAGTCACTTGGAACATAAAAGACTTAATGCACTTTGAGCAGTAATTCATCCTGTCTGGCACCTCAGATTGTGTGAGAACGTGGGCCATATTTCCAGTGGGTGCTTGAGAACTCCGCTTCCATTTCAGTTGTCTCTGAATTTCCTTTAGAGGAAATAACTCGGAATTCATCCAAGAGGAAAGTCCTCAGATGGGTCTTCAAAAAGGTGATTTTGAGTTGGGGCTCTAGAAGGTGAGTGAGAGAGGTTGCCTGAAGGATGAACGCTGTTCCCAAGTCATTACTACTTCGAGAAGCAGCAGGGAATGGAGAAAAAAGGGCTTGATCCATCTCCCTAAATGTGGGTATCCAGTCCTGGGTGAGGCGCCTTTGGCTATCCCGGATACTGCAAGGATCTAGCAGATCTTAGAGCAGAGTCTGTAGGAGACCTGAGATCTCTGGGACCCACGGCTTGAGGTCAGCAGGATTTGCCAGAGCGTGGCGAACGGGAGAAACTCCCCTGTTTAGACAGCTGAACTGAAATAACACCAACCTGAGCTAACTCCTTCCAGACAGCTGTTGAGGGAGCGGCAGAAGGAAGGACGAGCGTGCTAGACGTAGGGTGAGGGGTGGCCATCCTTAGAGGTACTGCTGGAGGAAGAACAGAACGCAGAGCACGCGGGTCTTAAAAGACAGAACAGGTAATGAGAAATCAGTACCGCAGTATGGCACTGAGAACGAAATCCCAGCTTTCATTTGCCCGTTGGTGAGCTGTAAGCAAGAGCATGGTGAGGATGGAACCTTTGCTCAAGCTTCCGTCCCCGGTCCTCACGGCTCTGGCAGCCACGGGTCGGTCACACCACCCGTGAGAAGGACGCCGAGCAGCCAGCTGGCGAGCACGCGTACGGGCAGACCAGCTCTGGGGTCTGCACGCTGCACAGGGCCACAGCAAAGACAAGGACAGAGTGAGCAGGTCTGGCTGCAATTATAACGACTTCATTTAGCCTGAAGCTTTTAAAAGTCTTGTGGATTTTTTCACGACTAACTGAAGGCACTTTGCAGCTCTGCACTTGCAAAAATGGCTGCAGAATGAGATAATCAGAAGGTGAAGTACTGGTTGTGCTTATTATGGGGTTTTTAACAAGTAGTGCCTCTGTTTCCAAAAATATGGGGAAAATATTGATTTTTTAATGGCTGTTAATTTTTTTTTCTTGGCATTATTATTTAGAATCCTATTGACATTTTTCGTTTACTCATAACTATGTTTTCACCAAGTGTAAAAATTTCAGTGATTATTTTGGTCTCTTCATATAATTGTCAAAGAAAACATTCACAAACATCTTGAAAGAAGTGAAATAATGCCCCCACTTCAAAAGATAACAAATAGAACAAACTTGAAAACTATTTGTTCAATTATTTGCTATCTCTCTCTTGGAAAAAAAAAACAACTTCAGTATAATGCTGGAGTGAGCAAATGGGCTTTAAAAAACATCTCCCGAATTTCTCAGATTTATTAGCTTATCACTACAACAGAGGAATATGGAAATGAGTGAGGAATACGTTCTGCACAGCAGTACGTGACACGCAGCGGACCAGAAAGGCAACGGTTACGGCGTGGAGCAGCTGCCTGCAGGGTGTCAACAGAGAACCGACTATTTCAGGGCCAGACCCAGCACTCCAGTCCAGCTGCCAGTTGCCACCAGCGGTGCGGCTGCGGCAGGGAGACGCGGGTGGAGGCGACGTCCTGGGACAGCGCTGCCCTAAGCTCACCCACCTGCACACCTCTGCGCGCGGCTCTGACACGGCACGGCTGGGAGGCTGCAGCTGGGACAAAGCTGGGACAAAGCTTTGTCTCCTCCAAACCACACGGGAGGGCAGGGAGCAGTACCACAGCACACGCTCCTGCCACTTGCACTCTTTCTCTCTCCACCTCTTCCAGTCTTGCTTTATTTCAGCCCTTCTCTGAAGCCTCGACTGATTTGGGTGTTTCTTGGTGTCTGTTTCTGGGGTCATACATCCATTACTCCCTACAAATGAAACCTGCAACTTCTGTCGCTGTCCGAACCTTTGGAAGCCTCCAAGAAAGAAAACACCGGTTCCTGGGAAGCGCACGGGTTGTTTGCAGTGCAGGATGCAGCTAAGCAGAATCACCTGCCAAGACCTACGGGGTATTTCATAGCTGAGCAACCAATTTGGGCGTAAGCTGTCACGGCTCTGTCTGACACCATCACCAGGAAATACTCGGACCACCTTTTACTACAGGGCTACACTTTCTACTTGCAGAAGTGATGCCGTTCTCAGTCCTCCCAGATCCCTGGACTGAAAACTGAAAATGAGATAAAACCGCTTCATGCTGGTGACATGAAATGCAAAAGGAAATGAGCTAGGAAAGCAAACCACGAATGCCCATCTGGAGGCGAGTACTGAACCCCTCCGCGTTCAGTTTCCCACGCTGTTAACTGCACCACAACCTCTGGCCCAAACCTAGGCACAAGCACACCCGTTCCAAGCTCTCACTACACACCGCAGAGAGGGAAAGGGCACCACCTTCCAAGGCACCCAAAGGTGTTGATGGATGCACTGTCAGCTCCGGACTGACAACTGAACAACCCTGCTCCCTTCTCACAGCGGCCAGCGCCTGTGACCACCCAGGCTAGGTCAGCATCTGTGTGCTGGTCTTACCTCTCAGCGCAGGTGGGCCAAGGTGCACGGACACACCCGTACACGCTCCCTTCCACCACCCCAAGGAGAGAGACAGGAACTGTCATCTACTGAAGAGCTGTAGATGACAGCTGTAGATGAACATTCACTTTTTCCACTGCTGCAGAGCGTGAGCCGCTGTCCTAAAGCAGAAGCAGACATGCCCGGCTACGGGAAGACCATCAGCCTTCTGAAAGTGGTGCTGGGCTAGGTCTCTGCTCTCAGCGCGCCTGGATTAGCTTGTTAGTGTTTGAGAACTGTATTCATGCCTCCAGGCAGGAGCCAAATTACAGACTGGAGCATGGTGCAAAAACCCCGAGTCAGCCTTAACATCTTCGCTGTCTAATGCCTTGTCAGCTCCAGTCTCTAAAGGCAGAATTGCAAAACAGAGCTAGGCAGCAGGCTGAATTTACCGCAGTGTCATTCATAATGGTATTCGATGACACTTAGATCCTGAAGAGTTAACAATTGCTGGTAAGCTTCCTTCTCTCCAGTTCAGAAGTGAGGGAGGTACCACTCTGAGGACTAACCTAAGGTCATGTACACAAAATTAAGAGAGAACAAGCAGAAGCCACTCAAGTCTGCCAGACTAATGCCTTCTCTTGCAGACCAGTGCAGCAGATGTGCCAAACCAGATTGTTTTAAAGGGCCTAAACGTGTCCAGCTCCTGAAGTGCTGAATGCCCTTAGCAACGTTTCCCTGCTGCTTACAGGCATCTGTCAGGAATGCTGTTAATAACATCAGCAGATAACGGGCTTACGGCTTTTTAAAATCTCCCCCTGAGCCCTCTGTTGATTTATTGTGCATGTGAGTAAAGACGAGGCGGTCATTCCTCTTTCTGGGAGATCTGTTCTGATTTCCCTGACGTGCAGCTTCCCTGCGCGGCAGTCCCTGTGGCATCCCCATATCCCGTGGTTTTTCCTTGGAGCACAGCTGGTCACTGGATTTGCACTGCAACCGTACACAGAATCTTCGTGCACGCACACATCCATCACTGCGATAATGTGCTGGGTCGGTTTGCAAACTCTCCACTCCTGTGTAAGAGCGTCTAATGGGTTTTGTGCTGAGATGTTTCATTAGTAATCCCCGGTGCCTTGGAGCACCACGTTTTTATTACACCAGTAAAGCTCTTCGGAATGACAGCTGGCTGTGGAGTCCCGAGCACACGATGCATTCACGTTCCATTTGATGCATCCTGGAATCTGTCATTTAGATTCCAGTTGCAGCTGTTAAAATTTCATTAGCAGATGTCTTGTGGTGCACCAGCAGTTGCCATTTGAGAGCACGGGAGCAATTCAGTTCATTAAAGCGACCTCAGAGAAGGCTTGGCTCTGCCTGATCTCATCACTGCTCCTTAGCTACACGCTATCTATTTACACAGAGGCAGCTGTGTACCAAACACCCAAGTGTGTGTATCAGTTTATGGAGTCAGGAAAAATCCCAGACCCCAAGTGGCAAACACCGTTCATAGCCAATCGGGCAGTATCAACACAAGACACTGCATGGAGTCCATCTCTCCGAGGGCTAACGCTCGCTGTTTCTCAGGCCCCTGAGATGGTTAACTTCAGGAGCAGACAACTGCAAACCCAGTGATTTGTCCCTCCACACACCTCAGACCCTGAACAGTGATCTTGGCTGTACGGGAGGTGCCGCCATCGGGTTCAGCAGGACCTCCATTCTTTGGCTAGCTGCTTTAAAATCTTCATGCAATCAGCTGTCACCACTGCCTGATGCATGTGCCCTGGAGAGAAGTCCTTCAGTGGGCAGAAAGGTCTTGCAAACTGCATGTCCTGCAGTCCTGTCCATGAGACGACAATTTCTGCAGTATCAAAAGCAAGATGGAGCACAAAACCAGACGGCTCACATTGACTGCACCTACCACGCCTTGCTGATAGAGGAAACCTGGCCATGAGAGCGGCTGGAGCGTGCAGTCCTTGGCACATGCTCCTCTAGCACCTTTTAAAAATCCAGTGATAACATTTGTTAGCTGTGGGGCTGCAAGCCAGGCCAATACTTAATTTGCAGCATTGTTTTTAAACACAGCAGCAGTTTGCAAATCTCTTTGCAGATTTGCTGCAGTCCTGAAAAAGAACAAAACAAAAGCAAAGATTAAAAAAAAAAGAAACCTCACCAAAAATAACCCTCAACAAACAAGGAAAGCTTTAATTTTATGGCAGCATGTTTAATTAGTTTCATTTATCTGTGAATTTAGTTTGCTTTTTCTAGGCATAATAAACACTGCAGTTATTGTTAATTCAAGATCTACCGCCTGTTTGCAACGATGCCTGGATGCGCTTACTGCCGTCTACCCCTCGTTTTCTGCCTGGATAGCAACTTGTATAATTTGTGCTGTGATTCTGGCAGCCTGAAAACTCAGCAAGGAGATGGTTTATACCTTCACTTTGGGTCGCAAAGACCTTTGCAGTCCTCCTTTGCAGTAAGCAATAATAATAAAAAACAAGGAGAAATTTGACAAGGGTCAGGAGCGGCAAGAAAAGCAGCTTTTCCAGGGGAGAAGGCAGCGAGGCTGGAGGTGTAGGAGATGAACTGGGCCGGGGCAGAGCGTGTCCCGCCGGCGCGGTGCCGTGTGCCTGCTGCCGGGTGTCAGACCCCGCGGGCGCTGCGTCCCTGACGGCCGTAGCGCACCGGGCAGGCAGCAGCAGGTGAGCTTCCTCTGGAAGCACAAGGTTCCTGGGGCCACAGGCCGACACAAGCCCTCGTTTTTGGAGAAGGGCTTTGTCACTTCTGCCCTGCCTGGCTGGCAAGGCCGATCCCTGCCCAGCCCTGAGCCATTAGCTGGACTAACTTTCACTCTCTGCCTGCTCCAAGGAGAGTTGTTCCACCGACTCAACCAGACGGCACTCAATAGCGCCGTTACAAATGATCAAAGATTGTCTGTAGCAGGAAAGAGAGAGGAAGAGACAGAAACCAGAGCCTTTAATCAGAAACCTGAACTAACCGTCCAGAAGGGAATCCATGTGGACTGTGGCTTTTATTCACAAACCTATTTCTTCTTTCAGGTTTTCTTTATTTGCAAAAGCGTGGAGAAAGGAAGCATTTTGAGAATATCTTGGCTGAGGGTATCTACATAGCTGTGCTGCGAAGTCCAACTAATGAGAATTAATTTAAACCTCAAAGCACAATTCAGCAAATACAATTGTTCTCCCCCAAAACAAAGAAGAAATCTCATCAACACCTGGAGGTGGTGGTCCTGCTGAGCTCCAAACAAGCTGAACCCTCTTCTCAGGACTTTTGCAAATAGAGGGATTATCTCCCTTTTATTATACCAAAAGGCGGGTGGAAGGGTAAGCAATTGAGAAGCTTTATTATATATTGAAAGAGGGAATGATTCCAAGAAACATGTATTTTTCCATATGGATAAAGCAGGCTATTTGGGACTCATACTGTGTTCCTTTTCCACCGCAACTCGCAGAGGCTTTTCATTGCGCTCGTATTTCATGTTTCAAGTGGATTATTTCCCTTCAGTTGATAAGTGTAATTCAGTTAGGCCTTGGAGATAGTTATTTCATTTCTCAAAAGGATATTTTGCATGGAAGGATCAGGTTTTTTTCTTTTTTAAAAACATCACCTACAGCCTGTGGAAATTAGATACATTAGCAAGTACTAAATGGCTAATCACACAGAGCGCGAGGGGTAAATTAAACCACGGTGGGATGAAAGCAATACTTTGCCCAACTACAGAGTTGTGTAATTCAGTGTGTAACAAAGTCCTGTTCTGCCACTTTCAGCAGCTCCACTGAGTCCCTTCCGGCAGCAGGAGATGCCTCAAGCAGGAGGAACACGTGTGTGCTCATCCAGAGAGAGGCCAGCAGGGCTCCCATCACCCATGTGGACATCCCATGGACGGCTGCCAAAGGAGCTGGAGCGCAAAGGCTCCGTTGACTTGGTTTAGCTCTCTAGAAAGGTGGAGTGAAATGGTGGCATCAGATGGCACCTCAAAACCAGTGAAAGAGAATCAGAGTGTGGGTCTGGACCACTGAAACTGCACTGTGGGAGTCAATCCTACAGTCCCAGTGCAGTTTCAGTCTCCCGCAACCTGGCCCAGTTAAGGATTACGTACCGTCAGGCCCCTTTCCCTGACAGCAGTTTAGAAAGAGCCACCAGTTTGGAGACGAAGCCAGTTCAACCTCACAGACTGGGGTCGCGGCCGGAGAACAGCCCCTGCTCCGTTCTGGGCAGTAAGTGCCATGACACCTACACGCTGATACACGGGGACACAGACGGGTGACACCCGCCCCGTCCCACGCGACACCGCTCAGACTTGGCACGCCGGCTGGCATAAGCCACGTACATTGCCACTGCCCCCGGAGACGGGTGAGCCCGAAGCCCCACCGTCTGCCCCAAACCCTCACAGCCCACTCCACGGGTCCAGAGGGAAAAACATTATGGAACAGGGCGAGCTTGGGCGCTGGCATACTGGTCAATCAACAGCAACTTGTCCTTGACTTCAGGCCAGGTTTTCTCAGCTCTTGGCTTGCTTATAACTCCTGCGGAGTGAATGGCACAGAGCAAAGAGAGGGAAACTGGGGGGGTCAGGAGAGACAGCAGGCAAGCAGCTGGGCCAAGCTGTGCATGTACGGCCCCACCACTGACCAATTACACAAATTTTCATGAAACACAAGTCAGAGGCTTAAAGCTTGTTCAGACAAGTGGCTCTGTCAGTTTGCTTCTGTGGGGACTCGGAAGAGCAAAGCGTATTAATGACTCCTTCTGCTTACAAGAAGAGCTCTGCTGTGGCAGAGGAATGATCGGAGACTGAACCTTGTGGAGGGAGCACAAAGTGCCTTGGGGCTATTTCCTTATTTTCAGAGACCTCGATAACATTGCGTCAGAGCTCACTTCGCCGTTAATTCACAGGGTCACACCTTCTGGCACAACGGGAAAGTGCCGACTGTCATTCAGGGGAAGGATCACAGCCAGTCCATCTCCCTATCAAATTCTGCCATATGCTTTTCCCAGCTCACAGCTTTGCATTTTTCCTACATGAACCTTGTTCATGCATTAGGTTCCAAGTAGATTTTGTAGGAGCCTTCAATTAAACACCTCGAAGGACAACAGCTCATTAGTATGAGATTGCTGCTGTCGTTCTCCTCATCCCCTCCTGGCTACTTCCATCTTGGTTGGGGTGAATTACACGAGACTTTTCTGGGCTGCATTCAAATCAGATCCTCAGTTAAGAGAAGCACCCAGTGTTAGGGAGTGAAGATGGGCTGGAAGAGCTGTGGCCGGGAATATTAACGTGCTGCACCAGCTCCAGAGAAGGCAGGACTACTGGTGTGTGTCCCGACAAACCTGGGGCTGCTATTCCGGCTCTTCCCTGCTCCAGAACTGGCTGCGTAACGCCACTCAGCAAGTTGTTCAGGACTGCAGCCAAGGACATGTGTGATGTCCCTGACCTCTGGAAAACACAAGCGAATTCATCTTCACTCCTCAAACTCCTAAAAATATCACTGGCTATACATGAGGTCCTTAGCTCTTCCCATATGTGGGAGCAAATCCGCCTCAGCGGCACAGAAGCGGGGAAACAACCAGTGACCAGCAAGCCTTTGACCTGCTAAATCTGAGACATTTTTAAGATCCTAGCCCCTCCTCTGCCTAGTTTACAGATTTTGTCCCCTTTTGAGCACGTTAACCAATGTGGGAAACTGAGGCATGGGCAAACCCTTTCAAAAGCAAGTGTCACAGGCAGGCTCCCTGCCGTGCCCTTCTGCTCTGCGCTGCCAGCAGCCTGAGGACAGGATCTCCATGCCACGCTGCTGCGCTCTGGATAGCACGGGCGCTGCAGAACTACTCTGGCTGAGCTTTGGATTTCTCTCCTGTATTTCTTTGCACAAAGCAGCTTAAATGTAGCTGAGCATTCCTCGCATGACTACGAAGATCACAGGACCGTGCTTCTACAGCAGGTGGTAACAGCATTTGCACTCGGGTGTCTGAACGCGTGTCCGGGAGCAGGCGGTGAGCTTGGGGCGTTATGCAAGGGTATGTTTCTCATTAGAGAAACATCCTTTTAATGAGGGCTTACATCCTGCAGGAAGGGCAAGACCACTTTTACAAATGACAAGGTGATTTTCCCCTACCACCCAAAAGAGACTGGGCAAATGAGGGAGGCTATCAGTCCCTGGAGGAAGCTACCCTAGCACGCAAAGCACCTGTGCTGCCCAAATATTATTTCACCAAAGAGTTGCCTAGCATCTGCCATGCCACGCGAAGGAACTGCATGTGAAGAAGGCACGGCGCTGAGCGCCGCTCTCCCCTCCCCACCTCTCACAGTGCAGGTGTGGGCGTTAGGAAGGGCACCACCCCACCCCCTGAGCTCCAGCAGTTCCTACGCCTGTTTCGCATAACGGCATTCATTAGTCCATTTGACATAAATACTGTTTTCAGGTTAATATGTTTAACTTAATGAGGCATTTATTTTCAGCCTAAAAACTCTTTAAGATGGTATGTTTTCTTCCAGTGAGTTGAACTGACGAGGGGATTAATAACAAGCTTGAACAAGCAAGCTAAGAAAATAAATCTAACAAACTCCTCTGCGCAGGTTATGAAGCATGCTTGGATTGAGCTAAGTAAAGGCAATCATTTCTGACAGTATGGAGAAAAAAAACCCACGTTCTCCTTGCCTGCACATCTCACCTATTTCTGTCAGTAGCAATATTCTTCCTCTAATGCTTCTCTCCCAACCTCATGAAATGTCGGACCCCAGCAAAACCAGCAACGTTACAAGAGTTCTCAGAAGTCGGAGGGGTTCAGATGATACACTCAATGGATCCAGACCTAGGTGTTACCAACAGAAGGTTCTTTCCCAACCCTTCCCCAAACCAGGAAAGTGGGATATCGCTAATGTACAGACCTGTGAACGTCTTCCCATCACAGGAGAGGGCTTTGTACCACGCTCCCTTCCCTTCCTGGCCAGGCACAACGCAGACCATCTGCACACCCCACCCCAGCCCCATGCACCTACCCTGCCCGAGGCACTGGATCCCAGAGGCCAGACCATACCAGCTCCCTTCCATCTTCATTACAGGCAACAGATGGAAAGGGGTGTTCCCTTAAGACTAATTATTGACATTATAAAGGGATTAGATCATAAATCTGATGGATCAATAAAGCATACTTAGGGTGTTCCACCCCAGCTCCACTTGCAGCAATCCTCTACCTGGGCCAAAGGAGTACCCTGGAAAACTCTCAGCTGGGAGTATGGTGCTGCCAGTGCCATTCCTGCAGCCTCTCCCAGTCGTACGTTTTCCTCATTGTATCTCTTAACCTGGCAGAAAAGCACATTCCCTCCAGAGCAGGCCTTAGTGGACACAGGCGTGCCTGTCATGAGACAGAGGAATACTGGGATGACACAAAACTGCCAGGAGAACCTATCTGGTCCTAAATCTGCTCCCCACTTGATTCTGGAAGGAGGGCCACCAGCAGCAGGTCCAGGGCTGAACGAATAGTCCTGCCTTACTACAAATACCTGCAAGAGCTGGCCCTGTTTGTTGCCTGCCACCAGCTGACAAAAAAGTGTTTCTGCTGTTTTATAACGCCAAGGCTCGGTCTCACCTGTGGACGTTCCAGGCTCTGGCAGCTGCACTGCACCCACGGTAAGTACTCCTACAGTGCTCTTACTGTAAATTTGAGCCATTGTCAGTGTGGAGCAGTGTGGAGCAGTGTTGTAGGAGGTCTACATTTCAGGTGGTATCATAAACTATTCCAGTGGTTGGTCTGGAATGTTGTATGTTGCACCAGGACCCGTGCGGCTCTGAGCTTTACCATGTATTTATAGCTCCTGTCTAAGATCGATCATCCCCATCTCCATCCCCGAAGAGCATCTGTTGTCTCTCATTTCCCCTCAACGGGCCTGGAGTACTTGTTCAGATGTCGCTGTCTGGGCAGCCGAAGCTGGACCTCAGACGGGATTCATCTCTGTCAGAGAGGCACAGCTCAAGCAGGGGAATGCTATCCTTGGGTCTTTGGGCTCCACTGACTAGCTAACTCGGAGGTAGACCTCTGGATTTATTTCAATGCCACTGACAACCAAGACCGAGTTCTGCTGCTACAATAATGCAAGGATGGGTAAGAGCCCTGTACCAGCTTCCTGTACTAACTGGTGTCTCAGACTGAGCGCGACGTGGCTGTGTGCTCCGGTCAATCTCCCTCCACGTCTGGGACAAACAAGCTGTGAACCTGCGGGAACTCGCCCTCGCTACAGGAGCAATGCAGCAGTTAACATTTTTATATCAATACTTGCAAGGAATTCTCTTTGTTCTGTTCGATACCTTCTCACCCCTAGTATGCCAAGATTTATTCTTCTTGATTCATTTTGGGTATTTTCTGTAATTCCATAGCGCAAATAACAAAATCAACTCCTCAAACCTGTAAGGAGTCGCCTTTAATACTTAAACAGGGAACTGAGAAACAAATGCGTGGGTGAAGCTGAGACAGGTAAAATAAGACTGAACTCTTTGACTACTACATCTCCTGCTGTTTCTTTTAGGAAGTCCAGATGTTTGCATGAGTCCTGCCGAGAAGTTTTATAAAGGGACCAAAACTCAAAAGAGATCACAGAGCACTGGCTGCAAATGAAGAGGACTTTTGTGTGTAGTACTGAGAAGACGGCAAGGATAACACAAGGTGCAACAAAATTGTCCCTTAGGATATCTTACAATGATATTTTTTTGTTTCCAGTTCATTGCATCATTAAGCATGTGAATTTTCTTCCCTTAAAATGTCAGGTTATTTGGAGAGAAACAAGCAAAGTGAGGCTGCTTTAGTCCGCAACACTAAACTGCAGTACGCATCCAAAAGCTTCTTGAGGGTGAACAGCATCAATATTAATACAGTGATAAGACAAAGATAGAGAAATTGTTTGTCTTATATCGACTCCCATATAATTTGCCAAATACAAAAACCATTGCAGTTAACCTGCCATGGATAAATGCCATCCTTATTTTCTTACTGAAACAAAGACCCCTTGGCGCACGGTCGCGCTGCGGGGTCATACGCCTGGCACACCCCCCACCGCACTGCGCGCTCCGCACGTTCCAGCACGCACGCTGACGCCACCAGATCTGCATCAAGACCAATGCCACAGCTGGAGACGTGCCGTCACCTTGCTTTGTGGCATCCTGACTCCCACTGAATTTCTCTGCACGTCTACTTTTCTGCAATTAAAGTAAGGAATACCACCACCAACCTTTGCTAAGCGCATTGAGATTCACCGGTTATGACGCAATGAGCGTGTTCTGACATTGTTTTTTTCCAGTGGATCTTGGAGAATGAAAGCTCTGACACAGCGGAGTTTGACCGCCAAGTTCCTGAATCCAGGAACGCTCTCACAGAACTCAGCATTAACCACAGATCAGTCCCTCTAGTGAAGCTGGCTTGACTCCTGGCTCACAGAGTGAATAATGGTTGGGGAAAGATGTCTGAAACTTGACATGAAACTTTTCCTTTGCTCAAAACTAGAGTTTGACAGAGATCTTGGCATGGAAAATAGGCTTTACTTTGTGAATTATCTGCTCTGATAACACACTCTTTCCTACAATTCAAAAATCATAGAATCACAGAACCATAGAACGCCTTTCTCATTGACCTTTGTTCAAATTAATTTAGCCCTGAACCTTGCTGTTAGCGTTCGTATGTCACCATCCAGCACAGCACTGTAAAGAAAAGGACAGCCTATCCATAAATATTTGTGCCACTTCTCAGGTCTCCAATGGAATATTTAGGCTTACATGCCTAAATATTCTGAGCTCTCATTAACTGTTAGTTATTGATTCTTGTCTGCTCTGTGCATCCTCAGCCCCCAGCCCACCCAGCTATCACCGTACAGAGCGCGCTGAGAGCGAGGAAGGGCTTTGCTTTAACCTTTTGGAGACTTCTGTGCAAGAGCTAAGAAACTGAACAAGGAAAAAAACACATAGCAAAGTTTTACTGGTATTTCAGCGTGTATAAAAATAGATACCTGAGAAACCTTCCTTTCTTCCTGGTATTTTCAGATTCTCCACCTTGTGTCAGAAAGCCTACGCAGTTGACTCTGCAACCAAACTGCACTGTCTTCCACTCTCACCTTAGGTTACATCAGCAAGGCTTTGGCCCGACCCCCCTTATTTGCAGACTTCCAGGCTTTCCTCTAAAATGCTTTCAAAACCTTGCAAACCACCCATCCGGGCTTGGCCTCTGCCCCTCACTGAGCTCTCCTGCTTCCCTGGCTGCCTCGGCCAAAGTCCTGGCTTCTACAGCGCGCCGGGCAACCTTCCGTGAACAGGCTCCCTGCCACGGCTGGAGACTCCTCTATCAGCATCACCTGCCTGCTGCTAATGACATTGATGCAGGTTTGTTTCTGTTCAGCGATCCTTAAATATCAAGTTCCACATCTCTAGGTCCCAAGCATCTAAGTGGGAACCTGTTAGTCCACAGGACACAATCTGGTGGGTTTGAACGCATTTCAAACGCTGTAACAGAGCCAGGAATCCATCTGTCAATGAGCATCTTTGGCTTACAATTCAAATTGGTTTTTCCACAGAATATGAGAAATTTAAAACAGGGTTCTGGGTTTTTTTTTAGCGCAAAGACAAAATAAAGTCTTCCCTGATATAGCACTGGAGCTCTCACAGTATCAGGGATGAATCAATACAGAAGAACTATGTGAAAGTTGGTTCAGACAGTGCATGGATTGATAGGATTTGCATTAGAGACACGAGAAGCAGTTTAGGAAGGAGGAGTGGAAATTCTGGTACAAAAAAAAGATGCCCAAGAAACCTTTTAGTCTTTCTTGGATGTTTTCCAGCTGAGAATCTCAAAGTGTTTCATCATTTATAGACAAGGATATGTCTACTCTGTAGTCAGAGACTAACAAATCGATAGCAGAACTGTTCTGTACAGAACTGTGTGGGCTAAATCACTGTGCTCAGGCTCCCAACGGCCACAGAAGCGGGTGCCTAACTTAAATTTAACCCAGGACAGACAGAGGAAGGCGAGCACACGATGCCATCTGTATCATGTCTCCTCGTGTGACGCTGGTTGAAGTGCCTGGTGCAGGCCTTTTGCCAGGGCAGATCCGGCAGTGCCTGCCCTGACGTGACACCCGAGGCCAGCCGTGCCGGACACTCCCCGGCACTCCCCACCAGCCTGCACCGGCGTGGCCGCTGGGAGAGAAGCGGGTTAAACGCTATGCTGTGGGTCACTCTGATTCACGCAAACAGGAGGGAACTGAGAGTTCACTGAGATTCTTACAGTAGCCCCAATTCTTCAAAATGTATATAAGAAGGAACAAAAACCCCTACCCCTGCGCATTTTTTTTAAGGAAATGGGGCTGTATCTACATTAATCAGCATGCACACTTTGGTAAATTTACACAAGATTATAGGAAGGGAAGTATTAATTCAGCTATGGATACTACTAACAAAGAAAAAGAAGGATCTCCTATTTGCACCTCAATTGCAGACAAAAATGCAATTTTTTTCAGAATTATACTGGATTACAGGCTGAACAATATTAACATATTCCCCGGTGTTTTGTGATCTCATAATGAAGCTTCTATCACAAATCATCCGTGAAAGAGACACTACTGTGGGGGGAAAAAAAAAACCACCTTAGAAAGACTTCAGACTGAGAAAGCAATATAGTATCAGCTAGTTTAGTGTCCTGGTTTCACAGACAGCTTTTGAGGAGGGTCACCACACGACCAACAAGTAGGGGGCAGGACTTGGAAAAAGTGTACCCCTTCTCCTCGTTAGCCACCTCTTGTTCGGTGGATGCTCTATGCCACAGCATGGGAGAAGGGCTTTACCACTGCTCCACTCTCACTGCCTCACCGTGAATCCTCTGAAAGGAGGGATGATCCGCCAGCCCAGCCAGATCAGAATAATTTAGCTAAATCGGAAGGATGAGAGATCCTGCAGCTGGAGCCAACTTCCTGCACTGCCAGAAAATACCACCAGATATCACCACGGCTCGCGCGGAGACCTGCTCGTGTGAACAGGCAGCAGGTTATTACACTGGCCTGGCCTGAGCTGTAAGTCTGATACTGAGCCTGGCTAACAGATACTGAGCCTGGCTACTGCTCTCTGCGCCCGACGAGTAGACCCTGGTGCACCTCAAGAGTTTTGGGTCAAGTCATATTTACAGAAAGGCAGCTATAACCAGCATAGAAAGAAACTCAGTTCAGCCAGAGCTGTTTTCCTTGAAATTTGCTATGATACCTTGAATAAAGTTAATTTAATTTAGGTTTAATAAGAATGTTATTATAGGTTAAACAAATACCAGTGGATCACTGAAGACGAGAATGTGCTGCATTGTTGTAACTGTTCTGGAGAAGACAATTACCTATTATATTCTAAATCTCAAAGATGTTTTAAATAATCATTGTTTAAATAACATACATTAAGTGCCTTATTAAAAATTAACCTCTGAGAATCATAATTTACTATAGCAACAGTTGCATGTTTGGAAACTCGAAGACAGGAGCAGTGTCTAGTGGGGAACTCTCCAAGTTAAGGAGTCTTTGATTCTTTTCAGGTCTCTGCCACAGCCTGTCTCTGTAATCTGAGTAGTGTGACTTTCTAAATTACCCTAATGTTACTCTTGCCATTTTTGAATGAGCGTCATCATCAGCTATGAACAGAAGGGACTGTACGTGCTGTGATTCTGCTCTGACACTTCAGAAGAGCAGGGCAGTATTTTTCCCGATGCTGAGCATCCTTGCGAGCAAGGAGAGGCGCGGGGAGCGGGGAGCAGCTCTGTGCTTACTGCTTCCCACCTCGAGGCAGGCAGGCTCGAGAAGGACTCCATCCCATTAAAGCTGAGCCAAAGGATAATCACCTTTGCGGTCATCTGGAGGTTCAGAGCGGTCTGAGATGTCTGTTTGCCTCTGTGGAAGCTGGAGCTCTGCCCTGTGCGCCGAATGCTAACCTTGTCATGCCAAGATGTAACCCAGACTCTCAAAGGAAACTCCAGCTCACCTGATTTCCTTCTTCCTTATTTTGCTCCCACTACACCGCGGGGCTGATTGCTTCATAATCTTCTGAAATAAGCCCAGTAATGGTGTATCCTAGTCCACTTTCAAACAAGATATGCATGATCATTCTTGAAAGAGCTAAACCTCCCCCTCTAAAGGAAAGGGCTGCCTTGAGTCCTCCAATTTGTATTTTCTGAAAATCAGTGTAGTTGACAAAGCACCTCCTCATCCGGAGCACTGCTGGGGGCACTATGTCCATCAGATCCAAAGCCCCTGGAGTTGATAAAAATGCTCCAGCTTCACTGGGAGGAAGAGCTGACCCTTTGATTTCTGCTGCAGGACACATGTTCAGCACGAGGTAAATGTGTCAGCGGGGTCACTGAGCTGTGAACGTCCCTGCCCTGCAGGAGGCCGTCCCACCCCATGCAAACGCTCCGATTAGTTTTTAATGAAAACCAAGTTTGCATCAAAACTAAAATTAAATTGTCAGCAGTTAATTATCACTTGTCAAACAGAGCACATGGATTTAATTCTCCTGTAGTACAGTTTTGTAAAACTGCATTCCTTCGCGCTGGATGAGTGAGCCTCTTTTTGTCAAGAGATTTGCATTGTTTGAACGCTCTCCGTGGATCCTGGTAGGTAAACGAGCTTTTGATTTCCTGGAAGATGACAGGCTCAGTGTTTTTAAAGTGGCTCGTCTGCAGATCAGACAGCACAATAGTGAGTATATCCTAATGATTGTTTACATTGTACTCTCACACTGATAGAACACTTTTTATCCTCAGGTATTTCATAAATTATTTGTAGCTGTGGGTCTCCTGTTGGATAGACTGAAGTATTACTTGAATGGCCCCAAGAGATGTGTGATGAAACACAGGTTTTGGTACACCTGAGGTATCTTTCATTTCTTCCATTTAAGGAAAAAGATCATCAGAACATTTCAGCATGTTGGTTCTTTTGCAAATTCATTTTGAATCCTTTGAAATGGAACCAGCTCACAAATTTAGATGTTCCTTCTGACATTGTTCACATTTTGTAAACAGCTCTTCTCTTGGCTTCTAGAGTAAGTTTATATGGAAGACTGTCAAAAGAACAATTGCTCTTCACCGGGAGAGGGCTGGCTATTTACATAGTCACAGGCTGAGTGCCTCAGTATCTCCCTGCTGATGCAGTTGATAGAATCTCTTGGGAGGGAAGATGGTCTCCCAGCTCCTGTTGACGATGGCAGCACAGGAGACTGTGCAGTTTATGACTGAGCAATCCACATTAAGGATGCTTCCCCACTGACAGAGCCTAGAAGATCTGCACATTTTGCAGGCTCATCCACAAATCTCTTGCCGATGGAGTTAATGTTCACGCACTCACTGTAATCCCAACAACATCCTTGATACTTCTTACTGAGAAGGTGATTGCCACCACGATCTCTGAAGCACCTGACGATGTGCCCACACAGCCAGCGTAGCTCGTGGCATCAGGCTGCGGCAATAAAGGGAGCAAAGGCAGAAGAAACAAATAAAATATTGCACTGTTACATTACAGACTATGAAAATTACCCTCATCCTGCTGAGTGTACCCAATGGAGGCCATTTTCTAGTGCTTTTTGGCAGCCTGTATTTCTTCCTGATCCGCAGTTTTCCGTGTCTGATCAGGGCTGTAAATACAGTCATTTACATGAAGGATTCATGCAGCTTGCATCTGCTAAGTATCTTCCCATTACCCAGATGACACTCATGCTTTGCATAAGGCAGGAATTCCTTTATCTGCTATGATTAAAGGAAGCTGCACTTCCAAGATACACCTATAAATTCCTGCATCCATTTAAGTCACAAACAGCGTTAGCACAATGGCCAGATTGTGTCTAAGGCCAGGAAAATAAAACTGCCACATGCTATTGATTTAAGTGTCATCTGACCATGCACACGGTTCAAAAAGCAGAGTATATCTGTGTTAGCACAGTCATCACCAATAAATACAAGAATTAAGGAGACAGTGTGAAGGAGAGGAGGAAGAACAACTGACAACCTTAGAGATTTAAATCCATTATCTTGTAGCCTGGGGAAAGGAAAACAGACACGCAGTCCAGTCCACCTTGATTTATAATCCCGCCCAAACCCATGCTTCTTTCACAGACTTGTTGGTTCCATCTTTATCTCCTCAATCAGAAGACTGAGTGTCACCCCAGCGTCCCAAGAACGAGCCCAGGCGTGCACCCGGCAGAGGCAGGCACAGGCTGGCTCAGCGGCCACGGACAGTAGCTGAGTGCTCATAAACACACCCTGCTCAGCAACCCGTTCCTGCGCACGGCGGCAACGGTGAGGCCGCACAATCAGAGCTAATGCTCTGAAGAAGCAGCTTCTGAGGTTCTGCCTGGCCAAACTGAGGAACAGAAGACAAAATGGAGGATGTAGATCCCTATGTTGTCAGCTCAGGCACCCTTCGGTGCTTTAATTGAGGCTGCAGCTCCAGGAGCTCTGCGGTTGCTGCAAGTGCTGCCTCTCTTTTTGTATGGTGAGTTTCTAGCCTTCGGGACTGCGCAGGAGAATAAATTCTGCATGTGATCTAATGGCTTGGCCTGGTTTGGGCAGGGATGGAGTTAATTTTCCCCTCAGTAGCTGCTGTGTTTTGGATTTCCTATGTGAAGAATTGCTAAACACCCTGATGTTATGAGTTGTTGCTAATGAGACCAAGGACACTGTTCGGCTTTCCAGGTCTCGCTAACGTGCGGGTGCAGGAAGCTGGAGGGATACAGCCAGAATAATTGACCCAAACTGGCCAGAGAGAGCGTTCCGTGCCAGAAACACCAAGCTCAGGATAGAAGTGGGGGCTGGCCAGGGTGGGTATCTGCCTTCCTGGCATCCATCTCTCTCTTGTGCGCTGGCATCGTTCCCTCTCCCTTGCTGGCTCCCTTTCGCTCCTTCGCGTGCTGCTTGGTGTCGTTGCTGTGATCGCTGCTCAGGACGGGCTGTGTCGGTCACTGGGACATCAGGTGGTGAGAAAAACTACATTGTTCATTTTGTCTATTTTAATATCCTTGTATTCTGTTATTATTGTAGTTTTCCTTTGCTATTTTAGTAAACTGTCTCCATCTCAACCCACGAGTTTTCCGTCCCTCCCAATTCTCTCCCCCATCCCTCTGGGTAGGGGGAGGGTGAGTGAGAAACGGCGTGGTGGTTCGGGCTAAACCATCACACGGCTCAAGTGAAGAGACAAAATGCTTCTCCTGGGCAAGCAGATGGAGGGCTCAATTGCATTTCCACTGCTTGTTTCTGTTCATGGGAACTCCTTTGGGATACACGTCCTAGGCGAGAGAACTTTCCACCCAGAATAAGGCTGTCTACGTTTATGCAAGGACGAAGGGGAGAGAAAAATAGGAAAGAAAGAGAGCGACATGAGAACTAGAAGCACTGAACTCCAGGCAGTATTATCTTATTTTATAATTCCATAGCAATGCTACACCTCCAATTTTCCGTATTGTGCTGCAATTTCCCTTAATGCAGAACTGGGTTCTAATCATTTTGCATAATTTGAAATATTGTTTCTTTGGGTGAATGCAAAAGGTTCTGCAGGGTATTTTTGGTTTTGTTTTTCTTCCCTTTCCCCAGAATGGTTTTATGAAAATTATGCCTCTACAGTAGCATCCTGGAGGGGAGGAGCGTTACAGGATCAGCCACAATGCTTATTACAGACGGATAATGCGAGCGGAGCCATTTAGCCAATTTATTTTTTAACTAAGGGTTACACGAAATAGTTTCATTGTGCTGTACCGGGAAACGCTCCACCAACCCCACACCTCCCCACCTGCGCTCCCACAGATGCTGGTGCTGAGGCTTTTTTGAGTCACTTATCCCAGCTAAAGTAAAGCCAGCTAAGAACAGCCAGCCATCATGTCAAGTGAAATGCTCCGTTTGAAAAATAGTGGAGTGCTATAATTAAAAATATTGTGATTTCATTCTAGCCTCTGAGACGTCAGCTGTGCCCTACACTGAGGTCCTCATGTTAAAGATGCTTCCCCGAGACATGGATGGAAAAGTCACAAAATCGCCTTTGAGAGGATGCATGCATGGTGGATTTCACCCCCAAGGAACTCATGACAGCAAAAAATGTGTGATGCTTTGCACTTACACTATCACCTCTCATCAGAGGATCTCTCTGCAAACGCTAACAGAGTGAGCTTCACAGTACTGTGTTTTCAATTTATCAACTCCAGCCAAGTTTTTAGTGAAGTTTTTAAATGCCACCATGATTTCGTTCCCCTAGAATGTCACTTCATTCTTCTCCAAGAAGGTCAAGGAAGGATGAAACAGACTCCTGGAGACTGCTCAAGGGCTTTCCAGACACTAGGAAAGAAACTTTACACTACAGTCTCGCATTGCCTCCAATGCAGATGGGATTGAGGGCAAGTGCTAAAATCACAACCAAGGACAGGCTCTACACCCCTGCTGCTTAAAACCAGCTTTCACCAGCTGACCTGGGATGTGCTGGGGCCACACACTCTGCTCTGGAACCCTGAACTGCCCATTTCCCAAAGCAGAAGGAAGCACCTCCACAGAACGGATGGTTTCTCAGAGCCGATGTGAAACAGCTGAGGTGGAAGCCGCATGGTTTGTATCGTAGGTCACGATTCACCACGGCAAAGTGTGGGAGCTGGGGAAGAGCACTCATCCCATGAAACTGCGGGCACCTCAAATATCCTTGATTTTCCATACAGCCGGCCGTGAGAGAAGGGCTTTCTCTCACCTGCAGGGAGGTTTCACTTCAGTTGTTCAAAGAGAGCACCTCTCCCTCTATCTCCATCACACAGAGGGACCCCCAGAACTTACCGCTTCAGCTGAATGCTAATCCTGTCCCTCCCTTCTGGTTTTGCGTTAGGAGTACTGGTTCCTCATTTTACAAGCCTGGGAACAGCCACAGAAACCACGGTGTCCTAGAGAATCAGTTCTCTCGTCTTTCCATCTTTTGAGGTATGATTTCTTCCCTACATCTCTTCAAGAACTTGTTGGTTTTGTTTTTTTTTTTTTAAACTGCAAACAAAATGCTAAGAAAGGATGAAAATCCCACAGGACTGAACCAAGCCAGGGCACCAAGCATCACTTTTTTCATTTTGGCTGCAGATAAACTCCAACCTCATTTCTTATCTTGGAAGTTGCAGTAATCCACCTCGGAAGCCAAACCTTCAACTGGCGTAAGATATGGAAATCAATGGCACTCTACAGATTTACACCAGTTGAAGTTCTGCTGTGCTGAAAGCCACATCAGACATTAGGTAATTGCATCGAGAAGTGAATCAAAGAAATGCCTTTTTTTTTCTTGCTGACAACTTCAAAATCATGCTTTTCATGTGTGAAATGAAAGACTTGTATAATTGCTCATCCTTTGAACTCCAGTTTATTAAAACTGTGACATGCACATTAAAATGAGATTATATATAAAGGGAGGAGAAACACAGAGTAAGTAATTGCCACATAATGCAGTGACTTGGGAGCAGAAACGGCTCACGTTTGTTCTCAGTGCTAACAAACAGGCTACCCAGAGTCGTGACGAAGTTTCCGTAAGGGGCAAAGGCGAAGAAGAAACAGAAGTTCTGTAGGGTTTGACTCCTGCATCAGCCCCCTGGCAATACAACTCCGCAAGAAAAGGCAGAGCCCAGACCTGAGCCCACGCTCCTCTGGATGTTCAGTCCAGCTGGACCATGGTGACAAGACCCGAGTAACATCACAGGCTCCTGCGCAGAACTGGAAGCAGCACAGAACCCTTCTAAGAAGCTTCAGTGTCACTTGCCAGGAGCAGATGCAACTTGCCAGGGCAGCCTTCAGACTTCATATGGGACAGCTTAACTCCACTGCTACCTTTTGCATTCATCTCTATTCTGGAAAAAGAGTTCAGGAAAAGGGAATGTCTGAAATCTGCCTCTGTCACTGGGACCAATTCAGAGAGGGGTTACCTGAGACGAGATTATTCCTGGCTGCTACAACACGGACTCAGGAAGTCAACTTCACTGCTGAGAATCCCTGAAGCACTGACTGTGGGGGAGTGGAACGGGTCAGGCTTCTTTCCCTGCATGTACTGCTCTGTATGCACCCCTCCGTGCCTCCAGCACTGGCAGCAGCCAGAGGCAGAATACCTACTAGAGAGACCTTTGATCTGACCCAATGCTTTGATTTTTTGCCCGTCTGAGAAACTAAAAACCACTATAATTTACAGCTTCCTGCAGCCTTCCATGGCTGTGATAACTGTACTAGTTTAAAGCTATTACATTCATTTTGAATCCAGCTCCAGAATACCGAGGAGTGATATTTGTTCATGCTGTGACTTTACTGTCCCAGCACCAGGAACTTCTAAGTCAAAATTTTTATCAAAATCAAGGAAAAAATCAGCTATAAAGTAGTTGAGAGAACACCTTCTGAGAGATGCAAATGTTGTTTATGAGCTAAAGGGACTAGTAAAACATTACAATTGCATCAGTTGTATCGCAAAGATAGGCCAGAAGAAAAAGATTGAAGAGACGGACAAGCCACCCCTTCCTTCAACCCATCCACCCCCAGGGAGACCCACAACCTTTCTTCTACGTAAATAACGAGTGAGATCCGCTTGCTGAGGCATCCAAGTGGCACCACGAAATGACTGTTTAGCTCTCCTAAAACACAGTCAGACAGCTGCTCTCCAGACAGCCACTCTGTGCACAGGGGAGGTCCTCACCGGCACATCACTGCTACTCTTTTCCCCAGCCCACTACTGAAACTCCACCAGCAAGTGTTCTCAAAGCCACCTCAGCCAGAACAGGGCACGTCAGCGAGGCACCTGGGCTGTGAAGCCCATGTACAAATGGGTGCAGCTGCCAGCAGAGCTGGCACCACTGGCGGGGGGTGAAGGGCAAGGAGCACCGCCCCAGGCAGAGCCCAACCCGAAAGGAGCTGTCTGCCCATCTGTCTGCGTGCAGCCTCAGCGTCCTACAGCCTCCTGGTGAGAAGGGGTTCACGACCCCTGACTAAATGATAGGTTTCTAGGCTCCCTTTAGAGGCAACAGAGAGCGATTAATTCCTTTAGAGTCGTCTTGTTTCTCAAATGAGATCACACTTCTTTTTCCCTGTTGTTTTCAGAACATCCTCCCAGCGTGCTCTGCCCAGCTGCCTCGCGCACACACACGCAGAGCCGCAGCCGCGGGGGACGGCAACAAACCTCACAGTCCCTGTTCCTTCACCGCAGGCCCTCAGGCTTGGGTTCTCACACAGGATCCCAGCCGCACATCATCCAGCCTCAGAGGTGCTTACAGACTAGCTGATTAGCAGTAAAAAGATGAAAGGAAAACCTGGTGTAATGCAAAATTGACAGGGTTATTTGAGATTTGTCCTCCTTCCTGAAGTGACTGTCAGTGTTAAGAACACTTTTTACAATGCCTGTGAAGCATCAGATGGAACGGTGGTGACTGCTGCTCAGGATAGAGTCATTCAAAGAGATTCAGGCCATTTCTCCTGTCATCCTAATTACTGCTGTAATAGAATGGGATGCAGGGAGAAAAAGGGAAAAAAGAAGTGGCTAAACTGACAAGCCCTTTCTTTCAGGGACTTAGAATCCCTCAAAATCCTAGCTCTCTGGATTTACATGTTTTATTAACAGCATGTCCTACAAAGTGGAACAAAAGCATTAAGCATCTAGGATAAATCCTCACGCTGAGCGAGCTGTGATGAAGCCCCTGTGTTACCTCTGAGCATCAGGCCACCCAGCACACTTTGGGAGAAGCTGGGGAGAAAAACCCTCTAAGTGTGGTGGTTTAGCCCGGATCAGCGCACAGTTCCTCACTCACCCTCCCCCTGCCCAGCAGGACGGGGGAGAGAAATTGCGAAGAAAGGAAAACTTGTGGGTTGAGATAAAAACTGTTTTCTAAAAATACTAAGAACTACAAAAATAACAGAATACAAGGATATTAATATATATACACAATATACAAAATGAACAATGTAGGATTTCTCACCACCCGATGTCCGAAGGACCGACGCAGCCCGTTCCGAGCAGCGATCACGGAAACAACACCGGGCAGCAAGCAAACGGGGGAGAGCAAGCCAGCGAGGGAGAGGGAACGATGCCAGCGAGCGAGAGAGAAGCAACGGATGCCAAAGGTGCCCGAACGGATACCCGAATGGAATGCAATGCCCCCTCCCACAGGCAACCCCCACTTATATACTGAGCAGGACGTTTACGGCATGGAATGCTCTCTTTGGCCAGTTGGGGTCAATTATTCGCTGTCTTTTGCCCAGCTTCCCACATCTGCATGTTAACGAGGCTTTAACGAGACTTGGAAAGCCAGACAGTGTCTTTGGTCTCATTAACAACAACTGGTATCATCAGAACATTCTTCACACACAAAATCCAAAACACAGCAGCTCCTGAGAGGAAAATTAACTCCATCCCCGCCGAAACCAGGACACGAAGAGCCAGAGCAGCCTGCAGCCGTTCAGCTCGGGGCATTTCGTCTGTGTCCACCAAGACATCTCTCTCTCCTTGCCCGGTGTGTAGACTGAACAAGGCAGAGGGAAGCTGCAGGGCTGGTCTGGAACGGCTCTGTGCGGGCAAGGTAAAGTGCCGACGACGGGAGGAGGGGGGTGGTGGTGCCAGTGCAGATCAAAGGCTCCTTATCCCCACTTTTCCCAGGCCTTACTGACTTACACTCACCCCTGGGATACCCATGGGCACTGGAGTATAACGAATCCCCTCTCTGACTTAGCCCCAGGTGAACCGTGCCAGTTCCTGTAAGAAGGGGAGGGTGAGATGTGAATCTCAGACGTCCACACGCGAGGCCAGGCCCGGGCGTGTGGCTCAGCCTCTCTCTGCTCCCGCAGCACTGGGCGATGTCCTGCTAGGGCAGCACCCAACACAGCAGGGCCCAGCCTCACGTGGGCCCTCGAGGCCCTGTGGGAACATAAATAATAAAGATTGTGTTCCTACAGGAGTACAAAATAGTCCCAAAGACATGATTATCCCATAAAAAGGAAGGAGACTCAGTGGAACGCTGACCATGAGCTTGTCCATTCCAATTCCTCTGGATATACTAACCCAGACATGCGGGGCACACGGCAACACTGCAAAAGCCCAGGGGTGCAAAGTTAATGCTTTCCTCAGCGGAGGCAGAATAGACCAGAGGGGCTGGGGTGGGTGAGGGGGATGTCCATGTGTGTAAATGCAAGAGTCAATCCAAAAGCTTCCCTGAACAATAATCCGCTCAAGAGTCAAAAAATGTTTTGCACAATGATGAGAGCTGGCTGGGAGATGAAGAGTTCAAACATTGCAACAGATGGCAAATCTCCTGAATGGGCTCTGTCCTCACAGACAGGTGTGGCCACGTACATGTCTATGTATATTCTGTGGGTGTCTCACCACCCCCCACCTCCTGCGACACAGACCTTGCTGCGCACGTCGTCTCGCCAGCAGAACCCAGGCAAAGGCAGCTGGGGCCCGGGGAAGGTTTCCCATGTAAACACAGAGGCTTTGCTGCTGATTTCTTCAAGCGAAAGGTGGCAGCCATGGTGGGATGGAGAGTGCAGAGGGCTGCTGACCTGGCTCCCCTGTCCCACGAGCAGCAGCGTATGTCACTGGAGATGGGCCTAACTGGGACTACAGCCCCAAATGTCCCCCAGCTCACAGTCCACTCATCCCAAGTGAGTGCCTGTTTTCAAACCCATGGCCCTTGCTTTACCTCTGCATGAGGAAGTATCATTAAGGAAACTGGTCACAGACCCCAGAACCAAACTCTTGGCTAATTTCACATTGGCCTTCATCACCAGGCAAGCTGTCCCTGCAGGGCCAGAATCCTGTGCAATGGCATGGTGCGGAGAAATCCTGAGAACAAAAAAGCAGCATTTGCCAAAGTACCACTTTATTTAGCCCTCCTGCTATTAAAGCCTCAGTTGTACTTGTGTTTTGTTTTTAATTTGTATGCTGACTCCACTACACACTTTGCGCCACGTGTGTATTGGCAAAGCTCCTGCAATGCAGTTATTAAACTCTTATACCCGTGTAGGTGTATAATTGCAGAAAGGATTTTTTTTAATAATGTATTTTGATCCATCTACAAATATAGAACGTAATTATCTGCAATTACCACATGCTTATCTAAATAATTGTATATTGTTCCCCCTCCCGCTGAAGAACATCAGCTTCCTACTCATGGCACAGCTCCAGTGACGCTCAGTTTACAACTGTGCGCTCCACACCACCAATTACAAAGAGGATGTTTATGCATCGTTTCGGTGGCAAACACACACACAGACAAGCACAGCTTAAGAAATCATTACATCTAGAGCGGGGAGACTTTCAAGACATCGTATGGATCTGAAGATGAACAAAATCCCATCGAGTCCGCAGGCTGTCAAGAGCAGAGCTCCTGTCACGTCCTGCAACAGACGGGTTGTTCAGTGAAGAGGCCAAAATCCGATACTTACGGAACTAGCCTTGTTTTTGTAGTTATGCTGCAAACTTGTCAGGTAGCTCAGAGGACTTTACAGATGTTCAGTTATCGATTATGGAGAATAGAAATATCTGATTGATTTTTTCCCCAGATCATATCCACTTTAGATCAATTTCCATTTTCAAATTTCTTCTGTTTAACTGGGCCCTCTTCATTCCCATTAAGCCTAAATGATGAGATTTTAGAAAGCAGGATACTTTCCTTACCATGAGTAGTCCGAAGACCACAGATATCCCATCCTTGACGTATCTTCCTGCTACCAGGAGGCAGAAGGGACCAGTTCAATAACAGGAGCCACCGATTAGTGTCCAGCTGCTGTTAACACAGACCGTCTCTGGGGTCACTGAAAACTGGCCTATCGCACTCTCAGTGTAAACGCACGGCCGTGACATACCAGAGCCGAGCTTAAGGATGGCAGGGGTAAGTTTATGCTTGCAAGGATTCATTCACCCCTCTGAACTCTGATACCGGTCCAGCCCCACTCATGAGAAGGCTGTGTTTATTGTTCTTCTGGCGTACGGGAAGGTGAGGCAGGCCTAGCCCAGCTCTGACCAGGTCACAGTGTGAGACTGAAACCTGACAATCACCTTAAGCTGATCTCACTCTGCACCAAAAGCAAAATCTTTTTGTTTTCCCTTTTCTTGTTTTTCAGCTGCCCTGTTCCCTGACGTGCAGCCCTGGAGTGCCGGTGTTTAGCTACTTCTACACAGCTGAAAAGCTTGGAACCTCAGATCCAGGAAAGGGCAGGCAAGACCTACCACTTCTGGGGAATTCAGACCAACGTGGATCACGTGCGAAATCCCAACCTGAGAATACAGAGAGCGAGCACTGATTTAATGGAAGCTCCAATATGAGACTAGAATTTGGTCTCTGCTGTTTGAAACAATACTAGGACATTACCATGGAGCTGCCTAACTATGGGGTGGGGGAAGGACTTCTGTTAGCACCCATCACCCTCTGGTTCAGAGCATCTCATTGCTCCTTCACTAGTTCAGCACTGTAGCACGAGACGCATTCCTGGGCTCCTGTCCTCATTTCGCAATTCTACCTGCAGCTCACCATTTCCTATTAAGAAGTTCCTCCTTCATTCCAGTACCAATCGATCTAAGAAACAAAACCAAAGCCTCTGTGTATTAGTGTCTCAAGAAGGAGCTTTGATCTCTGTTTTTATCGTCTCAAAACAAATACATTTTGAAAACCAGTAGAGGCATACAGACAAGCATATTTGCTGCACCCTGTATCTTCACCCTTCAGCAACTGATGTCATTTACTAACGATATTCCAGCAAGGAAAAGAGTATGCCTGTTTAAACTGTCTTATGAAGTGGCATTTCACAAATAGAAAAGCATGTGGAAGGGCAGGGAGAATACCTCAAGATATGTCCTAAACTTTTTAAAATCTGTTCCTGAGTGGCTTCCCAATGTGGCATCATTTCTACGTTTATCCAAGCTCACGAACTGCTCCCTTTGCTACAGATTCTGATTCCCAATGGGTTGAAATATTGACAGTCTGGTGCATTCGAATTGCAACGCTATCCGGAGCTGGATTTGAAAGTGATTATTTGAAATATAATTGACTGTGACACCCGTATGACAAGCAGGTGTAAGTACGGTACGACTGGAGGAGGACTCTGTAGGAGGCCCATCATTTGCATTTGCATTCGTAGGAAAATAAAGATCATCTTGTCCTTGCAACAATTTACTGTTTCTTTGTTATCTTCCTAAACGCTGCCCATGTCAAGTAATGCATATTCTGTGCATCGGTCTTATACATGTATACATTTTACACTCGATTCTTACTGCTGCTGTTATTTGACAGAGATCTTTTTTATTTAACCCATTTGCCCTGAATGTGGACTATACAAAAAAAAAAAAGGCTTTGTAATTTTCTATGGTTTTTTTATATTGTTCTGAGAAGCAAAATAGTTGTTATTATGGCTGAATTTTCTTGCTGTTTTTGGTTTCTTTTTTTGAAGAAAAAATCTTTAACAATAGCAGTGAGGATGGAGAGAGGGTGAAATTACATTTCTCTGCAAAGTGGCTCTGGAATTTTAACACAATGATTTTCCAGAAGAAAAGCTTAAGGGATCGTATCAAATGAATTTTGCCATCAGAGCAAGAGATGTGTCTTCAGGTGGGGAAAATATATTTTAATTTGACAGAGGGTTTCAAGGGACCTTGATAGAATTCATTTTGCTGGCAGCCAGGATCTGGGTAAGAGACAAGAACACATTTTGTCATACAAACACTGCTAGCTGTTTGACATCATGTGTTTCGGACACCGCTGGGATTTGGTGGAAGCGACAGTCATCGTCCTGCCAATGAAGCAGCAGATTGTTGTTGCCTTAGAAAGACCCCAGGCTCCTGCTCAAGCATGGGAAACAGTAACAGCATCGTCCTTTTAAACAGGGATGAATATTAGAAGTCATCAAAAATTTCTGTCACACACTCCCTTTGTCTTTGCACGCCAGCTTTGTCGCTCGCACTGCAGGACTCAGGCCTGGGAGCAGGTTTGGGGAAGATGTGTCGAGGAGTCTCACCCTCATCTCAACCCCCTACTTAAAATGAAGGGCAGTCTCTCCTAGATGCCACTTCTGCTCTGAGTGACAAGGGACATGTCACTTTGCTCTCTTTGCTCCAGTCAGGGGTACAGACACTAACACAGCAGGGAGTAGGGATGCCCAAGCTACTTGTTTTATCCAGTGAAAACTCCACACAAAATGCAGCACAGCTGTAGAGAACAGAAATGAAAATGCAGGACTCTGGACCCACCGAGGGTACACCACCTCATGGTTCCTCTGATCCCTCCCAGTCCCTCCAGGAATCACTGCACATCAGTGGGGAAGATTCAGCAGGGCAAAGGGCACCTGGGTTTGTCACAAAATCTAGCCGCACGCTCAGTGTGGCCTCATGCTCGCTGTAGGCATCACACGAGCAAGGGTTTGGACCGTATCAGAGCAAGACGGGAACTGAGTGTTGACCTCTGACAACTGCAGCAAGCGGTGTCACCACGAGAGAGCAGCTCCACGTCTGCCCCGGGTTTTCTGGAGGGAGCAGCTCGGGCAGCCAGCACTGCGTACGGGACTGGCCCTTGGCAGCCCGGTGGCACGAGCTGTTCACTCCCAGTAAGCTGGCAGCTCCCTGCTTTGCGTGGAAACTGCCGCTCGCTCAGTCAAGCCAGTTCCAGACAGGTTTCTGCCCGCGCTCCGTTTCTAGATGAAAAAGGCTACCCCCTGCTAAAATAGGTGGTGAATTGTTAGCGAGGAAACTGGGGGGTCAACACTCCTGTGCTTTCAACAACTGTTGGCTTTTGCAGAAACCGGCGATGGAAATTCCCCTTTCAGCTGGGTCCAGCCCTCGGTATAGCTGTCACTATGCCTCCCTATGCACTCAGTTGATGTTTTCTTTGTTATTTTTCCCCAGTTTCATTTTTTTCCTGTCTCTCATTCTTGTTTACTTTTTTTCCTCTCTTTCTGTGCTTTAAGGAGCTCATCGAATTTATTCTGTGCTTCTGCTTCGGTTTCATTTGGAGAGGCAATGATAGAAGCGTGGGTTCATTTGCTGAATCGTTTTCACAAACTCCTCTTTGGTTAGAGGAATGTGAGTGATAAATCACAGCCTCCATTGCTCTGGGTTCTGACAGTACCGTGGAAACATTTTTAAACACAGACACCAAAAAATTACATATTTATCTAATAAATAAATCACCTTTTGTGCATAAACAGACTAGGCAGGTCTTCACCATGGCAATGTGAGAACATTTACAGGAGCTAGGCCGGAGAACAGCAATCCAATCAGTGAATCCTTACGCACAGGATCCCCAAAGCAGGAATGAGAGAACAGCAAGTATTTAACACGGAAACTCCATAGCATCACTGCAGCTTCATGGCCCTTTGTGCATCTGGAGCAGGGCAGCTTTTGACAAAGCCAGATCTCTGGCACACTGAAACTCTCAGGCTGAAACGTCCAGTTCCAGGTTCCACTGGACGTGATCCTGAGCGCTACTGAGGTTTGGTGAAAAGCCCCTGGTAGCAGATCAATGGCAGAGCCAAGGGACACCTCACTGGTACAACGGAGTATCAGTGACTGCGGGCCCTGAGGACATCAGGGTGGTGGGAGAGTCTTACAGGGCTGCAGGAAGAGGTGCCACCCTACAGTCTCCAGGTGTTCGTGATAAACAGCCTCCCCAGAGGGGATAAGCACAGCCTGCCATCAGCGCTGATCCGCGTAACCTTACCAAAGCCAACGGGCACCAAGCTTAGCACACAGCCCACGCAGCGTGAGCCCTCACATGGGGCATGAGCAGTGACAGACGACACTCACTGGGGCCAAATCAAATGCTGCATGCACTGCAGCGGTGCCGTCAACATCAGTGAAGCTGTGTAGATGTACACCAACGGAGATATCTGGCCCAGACCTGGAGGAACATCTGAAAATGAAGAACTCATGGAAATTTGACATGCTAGAAGGTCAGGTTTGCTTCTGAGTGATGCTGAGTGCTTTCAGCTCCTTGTCAGGCTAGGGTTTCAGATGGCGTGAACTCAGAATTGTTCTATCCCCGACGGCAATGCAAATTTACATCAGCTCAGTCTGGCCAACGAGCAGCACGTGCCCATCTCAGAGGAGGAGGAATTCAACATTACTGAGGCATAGGGCCTGGAAGAAGGGAAAGCAAAAGTCAAGAGGAGCTTCACTGGCTGATGTGATTTCAGCTACTTAATGAAGAGAGCTGCAGCCACAGAGAAAAAGAGAAAAACTAATGCAAATTTCATTTTCTCGCTTGTCAGCAGCAAAGCAGGAAAAGAAGTTGGCAAGGACTGAAGGAAGCTTAAGAGCAAAGGGTGAGGCACCAGCCCCCTTGTCTTTGGAAGATTAGCTTGGCAGTCAGACATCTGTTCAGCCTCGACGAAAGGAAGAGCTCAAGATCAATGTGTGTCCCATTATACTGCTGAATTTCAATGCAGAAGCTGCGTGAAATATGAAGTGAAAGTTCAAGCAACTGAGTGAGTCTTCAGAATGTATGTTGGGCAATAATTAGCTAATTAACAGTCTTTTGCTTGGCTGCAGTGGAATTCATAATCAATTTCATATGGAACATGCCATAATGGGATTCTAAACACCCACCATCACTTGTTAGGCACAGACAAGTGTGCATGTGGAAGTCAATGTGCGTTAAGCAGCATGGGCCAGATTTTCAGGCAGCATAAACTGGCAAGGCTCTGTTTACACCACCTGATCATCTGTAACGTGGTGGTGGTGAAAGGAGGAACGAGGTGGGCTCCTGAGCTGACTTCCAGCAGCACGTCCTTGAGGTCAGCAGGACCCGTCGCCCCTGTGGCCAGCAAACTCCACTGGCCCAGGCCAGGTTTGTGAGAAAGAACTGTCCAGGCCCCGCTCCAGGTGCGAGCAAGTGTCTGAGGGTTCAGAGTGAGGGTAGCTATCTCCTGTAACCCGAGATGGACACCTCTGCTCAGACCATACCAGCGGAAAGCCAGGAGCCCACAGAAGCAGCTGACAGAGGGCTGAAGGGACGTGAATCTTCCTGTCTGCATGAAGTCCCTCTTCATGCACCCAGGGCTTCGTTCTGTGGGGACTGAATTTGTCTTGATGAAGACTTTGCAGCAATAGCAGGAGTAGCATACAGATAAGAGAATATTTAAGGTTTCTCTTGCTAATACTTTAAATTTGCTTCTCCTACCCCGCCTCTCAGCCTATTCAATGTTTCTCTCAGTTATGCCAACACAAATGTTTATGAGACTGCAGTGTAAACAATCACTGCAACAATCTGGTTGAAATTCAAAATGATTCATAGAATCACAGGATGGTTTGCATTGGAAGGGACCCTCAAAGCCCACCCAGTCCAACCCCCCCGCAAGGAGCAGGGACATCTCCAACCAGATCAGGTTGCTCAGAGCCCCGGCCAACCTGGCCTGGAATGTTTCCAGGGATGGGGCACCCACCGCCTCTCTGGGAAACCTGGGACAGTGTGACACCACCTTCAGCATAAAAAAAAAATTTCCTGATATCCAATCTGAATCTCCCACCCTCTATTTTGAAACCATCACCCCTCGTCCTGTCACACCAGCCCTGCTGAAGAGTCTCTCCCCACCTTTCCTGCAGCCCCCTTTGGGCACTGGGAGCCGCTCTCAGCTCTCCCCGGAGCCTCCTCTTCTCCAGGCTGAACAGCCCCAGCTCTCCCAGCCTGGCCTCACGGCAGAGCTGCTCCAGCCCTCTCAGCATCTGCGTGGCCTCCTCTGG
>WHYT01015216.1:58917-77864 GCA_009806455.1 Tetrax tetrax | reverse complement strand
CTTTTTTTTTTTTTTTTCTTTTTCTTTTTTTTTTGACTTGCACTATTTCAGCAATCTAGTTCATAGGCAATCCTCTTGATAATTCCATCGGTGCAAGTGAGCAAGGCTGAGGCCTGGGAGCAACAACCTTTACTCAGGAATGACAGCTCTCCAAGGTGTTCTGCTGCCAAAGAAACTGTCAGCCTACAGCATCCTTCAGCGACGCCTGTCAATGTGTTTATCCCTGTGCATTAGGTTGATTGTAAGCACCGATTAGTGTTTCCTCATAAATTGAAAATACATGAATCAAAATGGAACACCACGCTGTAATATTAATGAATAGCAAATTGATCTATCTATCTTTCCACCTCACGTTCATCACCGCTATGGCACCTAAGCACCGATGGCAAAGTCATCGGTTATTGCTGCTGCTTCCCATCAGCCTCTGGCTTTTTAAGCAATGCCTTTGGGAACATTGCTACCGCTGCAGCCATCTGATTAATTAAAAAGAAAAAAACAAAAGACAGTAACTTAATTCAGAGGCAAAACAGCTTTAGCAATAGAGTCTTATTATTTGTCTATTTTTTAAATTTAGTTCCTACAGCAACCCTTCATTTTCATATTAATGTGGCAGGATAACTTTCCTGTGTTAGCATGCCACTGGGACCACCATAATTAATGTATCTAATGTGAAAGTTTAGGGTTCATTAGGTTTGGAATTTAGACAGGTTTTTAATCAAGCATGTTATAGCAAATCATTAAAAGCTAACACAATTTGTAAAACAGCACAGTGCTGTTCGGCTGTAAGTTCGCTCGGGGTAGAGCAGGTGGGTCTGAGAAACTCTTGGCACCTTTGAGACCTTCTGTCAAATCAACCAGGACAGCGCAGACAACACAAACTGACCTTCTCCTTTGGCAGGGAACAGCAGAAGCTGGGAAGGTGTCGATTTACCCAATAATAATGACAATTAAGGGGCCAGCTGAGTTAAAGTCAATTGTGGTAATGGTGATATACTCTCCCTGCCATTAATATCTCACTCATCTGAGGAGACGCAGGTCCTACGCAGAGCCAGGCTGTCACATGCTGTTAACTATCGCACACCGGTATAACCAAGACCCACGCAGCTCAGGTCCACGCTGTGAGAGGTGCCATGCCTTCACAAACAACATCCTTGCACCAAGGAGTCTGCGATCTAAGGGGGCCGGAGAGGCTGCGTAGGTACCGCTGTCCCCACTCACACTGGGAATAAAGCGTAAAGCAAATTCAGTGAGTGGCCAGGCCCAACGTGATGCCCTCAGCAAGGTCAGGATGTTACTAAGCTAATGGTATTGGATCATTTTTCAAATATAAATGCCTGAAAGTCCAAAGAACATTGTTTTAGGAATTGCTGTTCTAGATGAGTACGGTACCGAGCGATAACTCTGAAGGAAGACTGTGACAGTAGAAACCCAGGGCTCCTAAAATGTCAGGCCATGCTGGTACAGTGGTAACAGCAAAGACACAAACTGGGGTCTACAATGAGGAACTCTGTTTCCCTGAAAAAATCATAGGTATGTGTGAAACCTTTAGCAGAGTCCTGGTAACCCTGATAAAAAATGCTTCAATACACCTCTAAATTCTGATTACCTCCTCCCTTTGTTCTCTGCATTTTAACTTAAGCTTCCTTTAAGCTTAAAAGGTTTTTTTTCTTCTTCTTTCCTTGTCCATCTTTTTCTTTTCTCTTTTCTTTAAATAAAAAAGCACTTGGCAAACAGGATTTCCCAAGCTTCAGTGGTTTCAATTGCAGCCCAAATTATTATCTTAAGAATACAACGTGACTCAGACAGCTCAGCAGGGCAATAGCAAGAACAAAAGAAATGTTAGAAAGTGTGCGTCAATCAACGGAAGGCATCATTAATTAACTTCGAGTTACCCATTCCTATTCATTCTCCGAGTGATCTATCGGGGAGCTCTAGCCCTCAGACACTTCTCTATCTCCATGCTGGGATCTAAAATGGTTGGAAAGGGGATGGCTACCCTGGCTACCAAAAGGGTGCCACGATGAAGAGTGGTGGAGAAGATTCACGTCCTCGGAATTTTACAGGTGAGAAAAGGGCAAAGCGGACGGGCTGGCTGGGAGCCCTGGCGCTAACACGCCGACAGTCTCTCCCTCAGAGGACTTTAGGCTACTGCGGTGCTTGCCACGGAAACCGCAGTGACACGAGTGAGAACCAGCCTCTTGTGCACTTTTCTGCCATCTCCACAGGCTCGCAGTGCTCCAGGTACCATTTCAGTGCGCACGCCTATGTGGGAGGTGTGCAACTTCTGCAAACCTGCCTGAGAGCTCACCCGATGACCCCCAGTGCCTCGGTTTTGTCCTGCATCCTCGTACTGTCTCCGATTCCGTGCTTTGAGTCCTCTGGCAGTCTTTGCTGGCAGATGTTAAGTCTCACTCAAATAAGTTTTGCAACATTTGATCTTCATTTTCTAAAGTTGCTTTATTTTTCTCTGATTCCTGCACATATTGTTATCCATCTGCTGAAACGTGGTTCGTTTGGATTAGAGTGCAAGTTAAACTCTACATCTGATTGCATCAGTCCCTTTTGCCACTAGAATTTCTGGGACAATTAAACAGGCACAACAGATAACCTCTTCTTGTGCCAGACACTTTGAGCTTTAACACTTAACATCAGCATGTGGTTTTATAAGCAAGGTAATTATAAGGGGTGGGTAACTCTTAACATCAGCATTTGTTTTTTCATAAGGAGGATAATTTTAATTTGGTGTATCTTTATCCTCCACCTACAGCACTCCATTTTTCAACAGAGGAGTGAAAAAAATAAATAAAAAGGAAACTTTTTCGCAAGCACTGCTTATAAGGACAGGTCTTTTTTTTTCATTGCTTCCTCTGCTTCTATATCAAGACCTTCCCGACACCCGCTACTGCCGCTGACAGCATCCTGGCTGTGCCTTTTAAATTGCATTTCTTTCTTGTCCAACTCTGAACCAAACATATTTGTCCTCGTTTTTTCTAGAAGCAGATGAGATTTACAAATGATCTTTCGGGAGCTGACCACCCAGATGACACTGATTAAGTACCTGATTTAATTAGTCCTCTGAATACCACAGTCCTGCTACATGTTTCTTTAATGCCCCCGAAGTTACAAAATGGGCTGAGTCCCTATTTCAGAAGTAAATGCATCAGAACAAATTACATTCTCATTCTGACTTTCACCACCACTCAATGGAAAGACATGAACTAGCTGTGTGCACATGGCTCTAACGCCTTATGACCACGAAGTGAAGCCGTAAAGATGGTTTACATGGTTCCATTTTAGCTTGTGTTTGCAAGGAACTAGGAATGCACTACCAGTTACTGGAAACCAGGCAAAGAGTGGTAACTTCTAACTGATCTAACTTTTAAAATCATGCTCGGTCTCTGTGATTATGCCACAGCCTTAGGAGAATTAAAACCCAACTTTACAAGTTTTTGGAGCTTAATACTTCCAAAAATGAGATTATGTCCAAGTATATAATACAAGTACTTACTTTTCCCCAAAATTTCACAGCCCAAGTCAATTTCACAGCTTCCTTCTTATTTTTCCCTTACTTAGATCACCAGCAAATCTCAGGTGTGTAGAGTGCCATCACAAATGCCAATAACGATTCCTTCCTCACTCGGAAGTTACACAATACATAGCTCCTTCTCCCCAGAGTATGCACAGCACCTTGTTAAAAAAGTGAGTTACAGGCAGCAATTTACAGTGTACTTTCACCATTTCTGACACTGTGTTGAACATCTGTTCTTTGATGTGTACTTCAGTACCAAAGAAATTTAACAGTCGCTCTAGCATTTCCAAGAACTTTAGTATTATGAAATATGGGAGAATTCTGTAAACCTTGGCCATCTTCTTTTGAGTAGTTTCATTACTTCAGTATGTCTGAAAGACAGCAGATTTCTGGAAGGAAAAGATGTGATTCATTATGGGGTGTAGATCAGACAGGAGGAATTATGTCATTTGTCCTGCCACGGTGGTTGTTCGATCTGTAAGTGCACAATATCAACTTAACTAATAATAAAACACTTTCATTTCCTATAATATTGTGCATACTTAACACCGAAACTCTTCACAGTTAGCCCAGAGAGGAACACGAAAACACACAATGCCAGGAGCAGGGAAAAGAAAGACTTACGAATCCGAAGGTTATTTTTCCGCTCTCCTGGGGGACAAGACTAAAAGCCGGAATTAGAAAGAATAACGCCCTAAAGAAACACCTTTAAAACATCTGACCCAAAGCAGCTATGCATTTTGTGGAGCTGCTTGCTCCTTGCTGACACGCTGGTCAGGAATGCAGCTGGAGCTCACCATGGTTTCTGTGATCTAATGTAACAAATAATAGCAAGTGGGACAGAAATGGTGTTCCAGGAGCAAGGAGCAGCACAGAAGAGCACCTAATGATCTAATCTATTTAGCTTTGCAGCCTGGCACAAATGTGCCTTCCTTGAGTGACTTTTTATGGTTCATTATCTATTATCTTCTTCCCAGAGGGAGAGCTGCTTACAACAAAGTACTTCCAAAGGCCCCGGTGAAGGATGCGCTGCGCTGCTGCGTCTCACTACCGCAGGACAGGCTGACGACATCTTCCCCACAGCCAGGCCAAGGTCTTCAAAGAGACCGGGCCCTGAAGACAGAGGGTGATGGTACAGCAAACCTGAGTTCCTGCCTGAACTAATTTCTTCCTGCAGTCCAACCAAACAGGAGGGTAATCTGTGAAAAGCAACCAGGTAAACCTCACCCCTCTGCCCTATCAAGATACCACGCCCTCCCCAAAACAAACACTGAGACAAAGGCACACAAGTGAACTGCCTTGCTGAAAACACAAGAAGTTAGAGAACTGGCTCCAGCACCAAATCTTTAACTGCAAAGACAGCTCTCCTGTGGGAATGCAGAGCGCTTAGAAACTGCTCACAAGTGTTAAGACTGGAGCTGGATTCAGTGTCCTTTTCATCTCATGGCAGGATTTCCCCTCTTGTACATCACACGTACTACACTCAATTTTCCAGGTCTAGTTCTGAATCTGAAACTCTCCAGATTTTGAAGTGGGAAGAAAGATGCTGGCTCTTTTCTCTCCACATTGCCACATTTCACCACAAAACTCCGTATTTCATTCCCTTTAGAATCGTTTAGCTAGCCTCCCTACTTAAACAAATACAGACTGAGCATCATTTTCCCACAGGGGTTATGAAATGCTTTATAAAATATGAATTGTCATGCACAATGGCATACGTCTTATGCAATGCAAATGCTTTTGACCCTCCTGGGCATAATTACTGGGAAGAACAAAGAAAGGTTCCTTGAAACCATGAAACAGTTTACATCCCAAGTCCCTCCTGGTGCAAATGAAAGCAATTTTATTACTGATAAACACAGAGCAAATCAGACATCAATCAGCAAAAGCTTTGTTCATCTCTGAGATTATTCCAGAATGGCACTATCTTGGTAACGAGCCCCTGTGTGGCAGAGAGGAACTCAAGTTGGCTATCAAACTCCCGGCATAGGACCAGGCACACTGCACACTTCACAAACCCGGCTCCAGGCTCCTGTCCCCCTTTCGCTTCCGCGTGGCATTGATTTGCAAAGTAAGATGGGCTCATCTGAGTTCATTCCTCCTGGTTATTTTAGATCGCCATGGGGCTGCAAGCACAAAATCTAACAACCAAAATCTGCAGTGATTTACTTAAGTCTAGGCATGATCCTAAGTGGAGAAATAATCCAGTGGTTTGAAATAGGAAATTTCAACTACTAGGAAATAATCCTAGTAGTTCTGAACTGATGAACATTGAGGCAAAGGCCCTTCCACAGCAAGTGCATAGCTTCAGGAGAGTTACAGCAAGGACAGATGTCCTTTCACATGCAATCACAGGCAGTGTGTGACTGGATCAAGAGGTGGCAGTTCTGAGTGGTGGTTTGACGGTCAAAGGACCAATGTGACACCAAAATGGAAAAACCTTGCCCAAAGGCATTTGTTGTTCATTATTTTTTCATAAGCTCAGCCATTTCCCTGCTCTGAGTCACCAAAGATAAGAACAAGTGGAAGGATGAAGGTGAAGGAGGGCAAAACCTGAAGCTGCTTTCAAAGACTGCATCAGTAATGCACAACATGAGGTGTGAAAATCTTGAAAGCTGCTGTTATACACCAGCTGTCATCCATTTGCCACCATGAGTTAAGCGTGCTGAGAATGAGATCAGAACTCTGCACATGGCTTAGCACTTTCTCTTGCCGTACTCCAATCTGCAGATCAGGCATGAAGAGTTTGAGGGTACAAACGAGGGGATCCCTAAGTGCTCAGCTTTCCTGGCACCCATGAAAGCACTCAGATGCGCACACAGAGCAAACAGTAGATCGTGTGATGTGAGTAGCCCAGAGTAATTATTTAAGAAAACTCCTGCATTTGTCACGATCCTCACCTCATCTCATCTCCATCTTAGCTTCTGCAACACTGTCATTGATAAACCATCTTTCCAGGATGCTCCAGATAGTTAATTTTCTTGGTGTCAGCAGTAAATTTGAGCTCTTTGGATCTCTCCAAATACCTGATTCTGTCAATCTAAAGGGATGAGGAGGTTTGCTGAGCAAGCTGTCCTTACTAGCTATGGTTTCTTTCTCACTTTCTTCAGTAACAGTCCCTCCTCCCTTTTTTAAAAATCTCTTTAATCATTTAAAACTCAGGACCTCTTCTATACCAGGTTATTCATTTTAACCTCTTCAGTGTACTTCTGTGAAGCAGGTCATAACTCACCAAAGCTTAGTATGTTCCCTCTATGAAGCTGTGTTTGTATTTACAACCGGTGGCTCAAAACAGCTTAAAACACTGTTCTTAGCTGACTGACCAGTCTGGAGAACCTGACAGCCATCATGATTTGCTGGAGGCTGTGGTACAATTCAGACTGAGGTATCCCAACCTGAGAGGGAGGACAGCCCACCCAGGGGAGGTGTATCAGTGCACCTCTGTGGGAAACAGAGGCGCGAAGGGAACCACCGCAGAGGGAAACAGACCCAACAGAGTTTTCTTCATGGTCTCGCGGAGCATTCATTGTGAAGTCTGTAGTTTAGGGCAGCACTAAGAAGCAGAAGTCTCAGAAACTTTCACTGGGAATTATTCCCCTATGTTTTCTATTTAAAAGCTTTAGATAAAACTACAAGATTTTGACAAATAGAAGCTCCCAGGAAGGCGAGTTATAGCTACAATTGTTCCAGATTATTTTTATAACATGTTGTCATAGCTGACAGGCCAGTCCTAGATACTGTGAGAAAGGAAAGGAAAACTCAGGTCTCCACAACTAAAGGAATCCAGACAATGCATAGTTGTTGTGGTTTTGTAGACCAAAAGAAGATCAGTCCTCAGCCAAAGACGGACGAGAAAAAAAAAGACTATTGCTGCCTAACAGCAAACACATAGCACACTAAGTGATCTGTTCCTCGTGAATGCCATCAGCTGAAGGACAAGAGGTCTCCTCTCACCTTCTCCTGTGCGCACATATGATTTGTACAGTAATTGCTCTCTGTGCTCTGCAGCACAGACTCACTGCCCCCAGAGTGCCCATGCCCAGACTGCAGCTCCTCCTCCTCACAGCACGGTCTTTATTCCGTGCGCAGCTCCGTGCTTTGCTATGCAAACTGGGTCCACAGCTAGGACATGTCAGGTGGAAGAATGCATTGGGATGGGGTTTTCTCCACCTGACAATTTATAATTGAGTTTGGCCATTTGGGTTTATTTCAACTCTACCTGGCAGTTTTGTTACTCTTCTAAGTGTCCTCAGGTCCAAGGGTCCCATGCAGATTTAAATGAAAAAGATTTACATTATCAAAGCCTTACAGATCAATCAATTTCTCTCCATGGTGATTTGTGGCTCTTCTATAGCTATACCTGTCTGACAAAGGCTGTGGGGTTAATTACATATTTTTACAAGATTACATCCTTCTTCTGATGGAGTGGTCTCAACCATCCTCTGGTTCAGAGCACAAATAATTCTTTTCAGCTTCTTTGTCATTTTTTAGCTTGATGAATAAAGAGTTTTGATAGCTCCTGCAAACTTGCCATTACAGTAGGCTGCCCATGAATCTATTCAATGACTCTGTGCATCTAGTGAATTTTGCTGACATTTTTCCCCTTCTTGCTTTAGATGATTGGCGCTGCAGCAATATATTTTGGAAACGCACACAAGTGGAGCTGATTTTCAGGCTTGGCTGGAAAATCTGCATCCTTGAAGTTGGAGTTTTTTGTTTTATTTATTTTTTACTATTTCATAACTGACATGGAAAATTTCTTCGGAAGAACTCTGATCTGGAAGACAGATTAAATAAGAATAGACAGCTACTAAACACTGCAAGAACAGCCTCTGTAGACGAGTTATTGGATGACGAACAAGAAAAGGTCAGATTAATTCTGGGCTCTGCAATCAGTGAAACTGGTCCCTTGAAGACTAAATTATTAAAGGTCCTTTAGCACATAAGGATATTAAATTATTTTACAAAATCTTGTCCTACATTTAAATGCATTATATGGCCAGCCTTTTACAAAATTGTTTAACTGGAAAAAGAAACGTGACCTTTGTCTGAGATTTTCTGTGTCTAGCAGCTCATCTGAAACGGAAGCCCTAACCAGGATGCCTGATGTCCAGAAATCCTGTACAAAGCACCACTGTCCATACCCAGATCAACTGTGTGCTGGATGCCCGATGCATCCGGGACACGTCCGATTCACTGAGCTGGCTGCCCTCACAAGTTTTCACCTGAAAAGTGGAAGCATTGCTTTGATCATTTAATATATCAACACATAGACAAGCTACCAGCAGTGAGAGTGCACAGGTATTTCTAGAACAGCAACCGCAGAGCAGAAATACCCTATCTGCATTTGGTTCAAAACCAGGCATCTTCTTCCATTAACCTTGTTGCTTCAAGTGTCCCACTCTTAGCCCTCCTTTCCGGAGGAGCAACCGAGTGTACGTGGGCAGCAGGCCTCCAGCTCACCTCCTGTTAGCTGTCTGAAAGCTGAGATGAATGGTCTAGGTGGGCTGTGTGGGCTCCATCTGTCATCAGCAGAGAGATCAGCATTTCCAGGAGGGTAACTCATTGCCCCCTAACATGCGCACTACCCTATTAATTACAGATGGTGCTGTGATTACTCACCTGGACAACACACTTAACATTTAAAGTTTGGTAAGAAATGCCCTGCTGTGGCTCTGGACTAATTAAGATTGTCATCCCACAACACTGCTCATTGCATGCCATGTTAGCATATATTCCCATTCCCCAGTGCTGAAACAGAGAAAACAATTCTTCTTCCCCCTCTATCTTTTTCACACCCTGCCAGTATAACCTTGGGATTGCTAGAATTGAGGTGGCTTAGTAGTTATTTTTGCTGAACCACGTCTAGCACGATACTATCATCTGAGTTGAACTACAGGAAATAGTAATATAAATTTTTGTCATTTTACTATAATGACAAAAATGATACATGGAAGAATAAAGCACAATAATGCCTTGGCCAGGCAGATTTTATCTACAATGATTGTTTTTTGTGCAGTGATCAAATATGGAAGGGGATTGTTTCAGTTCTCTCCTTCCTATCTGAATTCCTGTCTCTACTCGGTATTAGGCCAGCTGTCTGGATCCATTTCTCATAAGCAGGTATCTTCTGTTAAGAAAGTATCCCCTAGAACACTTCTGTTTAAGAACAACAATTTCTTAAGAACAAGAAAGTGTAACGTCCACCACAAGACCTCCACTATACCTTGTAGCCATCTGGCTACGGGCCCACACTACCCTCATGCTGAACAGTACTGGTATCCTGGACTGGGGCCAGTATCTTCAATTTTGCTCCAGGCGAGAGTGGAGTTGGGTAAGAGCAAACTGAATTTGACAAACTGTGTTCTTAATTAATTTACATCCAATTAGGATTAATTAATTGCTGACTAAAGTATCAACCCATGTAATTATGTATCAAAATAAATAATCTTATGCACTAAATGAGGCGGCTGGTTACAAAGTGGTGAGACACCACTACTCCCCGCGGCCTCGCCTCCCTCAGAGCCTGAGCTGTGCTGCTGAGGTCAGGCACAGCAGCGAAATCCCTCCAGCTGCACACCGACTGATTTTCTCTCACCCAGCAAGCCCCTAACAGAGCTCACAACACGTATCCAACACCTATTTATCTATCCTACTACCTTCTCCCCAGAGAGGGAACGTTCTGAAGGGCAGGGCCAAATCCTTGCCCTTGAGCCAGTGAGCCATGAAACCACGCAGGGATCCCGCTGCTTCTGCGGCACAGTACCCTAATTAACCCACAGCGCTCCTCCCAGCACCCACATCCTCCTCTCCTTACAGGTACAAGTTGTTCTGTAGATGCTGGAGTTGACACGTAGGCACGCACAGCTCAAGTGGCACTGCCCTGACCCACCTGCTGATGGCAGAGTGAGACACAGACCCAAGTCTTGTGACCTATTCAGTGCTCTACCCACTGCCCTTTCCTGTCACTGCCAGCATTAAGTGAACACCTATGTGATGAGACTACCTGGTTAGGACTGAAAGCTTTGAGGGGATCAGAGAACGTTCAGGTGATCACCAGATCTCGTGACAACTACCTGACCCAAGCCAAACCCGATTCTGGCATTATTGACTTTAGTCACCGCTCTTTCAAGATACATGGAGGTTTTTTCCCCACTGCAAAAGCAGGTTGTATGTGTAAAAAGTATTCACACTGATAGCCAGAAGAGTTAATCCTTTTTTTTTTTTTTTTTTTTTTTATGTGACAACAAACACGTAACTAAAATTTAACATGTGGGGGACATAGAACGGACAGAAAGCCTGTCTCACACAGCTAGCTGAGGTGAATGTGGCATCAGTCTGAGGCAGAGGGGTAAGGAGAAAGTAATGCAATGCAGGCATGTACACAAACAGGACAGCAGAAACAGAAACAACAGGAAAAAAAAAAGCCTCCTTTTAGGAGGAGGAAAGGAAAGGGTGGTTTTCCCACCTAGCTTCAGCACTGTGCTCTCCAGTTCACTGGCAGATACGCATTGTTCAACTGAGCAAATTCAGTGTGACACTCACAGAGAAGTTGTTCATGCAAAATTGGGAGATTTTTGTCAGGTTGTATAAATGAATCAGCCAAAGTGACACTGCATAGGAGACAGAACCATCTGAGGAAGAACAAAATAACCTATTTCTTACAAGGTCTAGATTTCACCTTAAATTCAAATGCCAATTGGAAGTGGCATTGAGGGTAATGGACTTTGTGAGATGTTAAATGAAAAAGCACAGGCAGGATAAATAATCTGAAAGTGCCTGTGTTGTCAATACAGCAACGGTAAAAGCCACGAGCTGTGAGGTGCAGCAGGATAGGACTGGGTGCAGAGCAGTTAAGCAGTTCTTTTTAGTGTCCCAAAAATGTGAGTTTGAGTCATATTTCAAGTGTCTGATAAAAGACGACCCCAGATAAACTTATTTTATAGTGCTGGAAAGCTAAAAACGATCAGGTGTGACACAATCATAGTATTCCTCTGTCACTACTAGCTAAACAACCAGTTGCCTTAACACTGCTAGGCAAGAGGGATGGTACCTGATCTCGGGAGAAACTGTGAGATTACTCTTCCAGGGGCCACAGCCTGAGAGGAGCTGGAGGCAGAACAAGGCTCTGGTTTATTCCCACACAGCCCATTTCTCGTACCTGCCCTTTTTTGCAAGGATGGATTCCAGTCAGCTGGACAAAGTGAGACTGAACCTCTCCAATATCCGAGTCCCTTCAGGTCGGTGGGCTTACAGTGATGGAAACATTCACAACCAGCAGATGGTTCCAACCACGTGTGACGAGTTAGGGAGTTGGGAGACCAGATTTTGCCACTGTCTCTAAGCCACGTCTACAGAGTCCTTCCACGCAGCCACACTGCCTCCCGATTTACCCCCAGAGGCGATACAAACCACCTCCATCCGCTGCGTGCTCTGAGACCTGTGGAAGGAACTCTGTTTGCTTTACAGCGACAGGACAAGTGCAAGGCTGTGCTCTGCTCCCCCTAAACTCAACAAACAGCTCCAACCCTGCCCATGTGTTTTGCTCAGCAGTGAGTGTCACTATATAGAAATAACGACTAGTTGTTGAATGCCCAGTCTGTTTTTCTCTGTGAATATACAATTCTATGAAAGGAGAAAAATATAGCTTGAAAATTTCTAAGTGTTCTGAAGAGCTTTGTTGTAGATATGAGGAATTTGCGTAGGCCCGGCTCTCCTGACGGTGCTCGGTGACCATCTAATCTCCCTGCTATCATCTCAATACCTCCCTAACACCTGTTTAAACAGATCTAAAATTACTCATAGCTCTCATAAAAAAGAGGATGCCGTCCCCGTTCCACCTGGGTAAATAAGCACTTGAAGCTGAGGAGAAAGGAGTGCAGTGAGATCCCCTGTAGCTCTGCCTGAATTAACCACAGCTACTGTCTGAGTACATTTTCCATTGTGCTTCAGCTGCAGCTCCACCTCAGTTTAGCTTCATTTCTTTCTTTCATTGCCTGGGTGCCTTACGTTTTGTCTGCATTCACTCACTCAGCACCCCTGCTTGGTCTGTGCAATTTAGCTTCAGAAAGTCTCCAGAGTGCCTGCTGTGGGGTGGTCCTTGGTATTTCATTTTCTTCCTGATTTGGAGTTTGAGTATCACTGCTGAAAACTGCATCATGTAGTGCACGTCTCTCCGGGCTGATTTCCAGAGCTGTTCAGGTACCTAGAGGGAGCAATGCAAGCACTGGGCTTCCCAGAAGTGTACACAAAAGCTGAATGCTGCCACCCCAAGGCTGAAGACATGGTCCCAAAGAGACAACGTTACCCTCTAAGAGAGAGGAAAAAAGGAGAATGGATGCAAAAGTGTCTCTCAACCCTTATCTCATTGATAGGACAAGGCTACAAAAACTTTCCTTCCAAAACTCAGAGGGCACGGCCAAGGCACGTTCAGGCTGAGGCTTGGCTTGCTGACAGCGGGGCTGTGCCTCCCCGCTACGGGCCTGAGGAGCACGAACAGCCTGGGCATGCTGGCCCTGTCAGAGAGGAGACGTGTGACAGAATTATTCCTTCACTACAGTTTTGGGGTTTTTTTTTACTTCCCTTCTTCATATGGCAGCCAAGTGCCAGGCCTAAGGTGGGAATTAAGCGTCCAACATGCTTACATGCTCTGCAAAATCTGGCCCTTCACTTCCTATCTTGGGTCTCCCATTTTCTGCCTGCATGAACCACAGTTCTCAAATATCTTTTATTTTATTTTTTCTACAGCAATACCACTCCTTTTCCTCACTTGATTTTTTTTTTCCATGGCTTTAAAGCATTAGGTGCTGTTACAAGGGCATCACATTCCTCATGATGGAGGCCTCTCCAGGCTCCAGAGAGACACTTCTCCTCTGGGAACAAGGGGCTGATAACGCCATCCAGGAGGGCAGGTTGCAGAAGGTGGGGCAGATTCCCCACAGGAGAAAATTGGCAGAGCTCTGTAACTTCAGCAGACCTACAATCATCAACACCAGCCAGGGGATCTGACCCAGTATTTGCAAAGCGCAGTGCAAACGCAGATGCTGAACAATGCTATCTGTGCCTCAGCAGCACTCTTCACAGCTCCTGACATCCAGAGCTCAGCCCTGTCAGTGGTCCCTCGAGCCAAGAGAAGGGTTTAAATCCACAATCTCCTGTATTAAGGCCTCTGTTGTAGAAATATTTGTCCTCTAACAGCATCATCAGCTACTTAAGAGACAGAAAAAATCAAAAGTTTTTTTACCTACCTGTTTCTTTTTTAACATCACCTTTTTTAACATTCATTTTGCCCTGGCTTTCTGTCAGGTATGAAATGAGAACGTGCGTAGTGTCTTTTTCTTAAGGTAAATTACCTACATCCTTCAATAAAAACTACTAGAAAGGACTATCAGAATTAGTCCCTGGCAATCACAGGAACAGGAATCTAAAAATTCTACTTCAACTCACCCCCACAACATACACTGCCCTGAACTAAGATGAAATTCTTTCACACCCCAAGGCCAAAAAGCTCTTTACACTATAGCGTGCCATGAGAGGAGAGCAGGGAAGACTGTCTGCATTTACTCTGTTTTGTTGACTACCTCTAGAAGAAAATTGATGTCACCCCTGAAAAGCACTGAGCTGTGTCTCTGCAGGTATGAATTTTACTACTCTGTATGTAGGTTGTATCCACTGAAATAATTCTTTGTTCAAGCAATGTGAAAACTCAACACAAAGGCTACACTTTTTTCTCTACATGCTGTCAGGCACTGATTCAGATGGGGAAGAAGCCGGCTGTGAGTATGAAACTCACAATACTCACTGGCTTCTACCAAGACTAAGTCCTTGCTACAGGGGAATGGTGTAAATAAACAAACAAGGCTGACATTTTCCTCTGGCTAGGTACATGGGCTGCATCTTTTTCCCAGGGCTGGAGAGGTAACATCTTCACTGCCGAGCAAATCACTGTTACAAACCAGATCCCAGGATCAGCCCCAAGTGGAGTGGATATTAAGAAAAGGAGATTTATTTCCCTTCTCAACCTAGAAATTTATCTATGTCCTAGGAGAGAAAGAGGAATCTCTGCTTGAGATGCACCTGAAATCCTTCCTGACAAGTCAAGTGAAGCCAGACCATTGGTGCCATGCTTGAACAGAAACACTAAGCCACCTCAGCTGAAAACTTTTCCAAAACTTACCACAGACAGACGCTGCTGTTGATCAAAAGAAATAGTTCCTGACCTCCTAGTGCAGGCTACAAATCTGTTTTCCAGAATTTCACAATATTTACTAAGGCACCTTTGCTTCTGTTTGTCATAGTTCAGCCCTGATGGGGACCAGACTACGCAGTCGCTCTCTCACTCCCCCCACCCCCCGAGAGTACAGGGAGAGATGATATAAGAAAAAGGCTCGAGGTCTGAGATAAGGACAGGGAGAAAATTCTTAAAGTTACCGTTACGGGCAAAACAGACTTGACTTGGGGAAAACTATTCATTTATTACTAAAAACAAAGCAGGATAATAAGACAGAGAACAAGATAACCTTCCCCCACCCCTCCCTCTTCCCCCGCTTAACATTATCTCTACCGCCTTCCCCCCCCGAGTGGCACAGGGGGGAAGAGGGAATGGGGGTCGCGGTCAGTCCATCACGTGTTTCATGCCGCTGCTTCATCATCAGGGGAAGAACTCCTCACATCCCTCCCCTGCTCCAGTGTGGGGTCCCTCCCACGGGCCACAGTCCTTTGTGAAACTGCTGCGGCGTGGGTCATCTCTTCCACGGGTGCAGTCCCTCCAGAACGGCTGCCCCAGCGGGGCCTCCCCGGGCTGCAGGGGGATCTCTGCTCCTCCGTGGGCTCCCCGGGCTGCAGGAGGATCTCTGCTCCTCCGTGGGCTCCCCGGGCTGCAGGAGGATCTCTGCTCCTCCGTGGGCTCCCCGGGCTGCAGGGGGACAACCTGCTTCACCACGGCCATCACCACGGGCTGCAGGGGAATTCTGGCCAGGAGCCGCGTTACTGCTCCCCTCCTTCTGCACTGACCTTGGTGTCTGCAGCCGTTCCTCTCACAGAAATTCTTCACAACAGGCTGGCAGATGCCTCTCAGGGTCTCTTCACATCTCATCTCCTCTCCACTTCTCTCAGCCGGGCCAGGCCGAGTTGGGCCCAGTTGCCACCCAGCATGTGGACAGAGGGTGAGGCCTGCAAGGCCCACAGGGCTTGCGCACAGGGCTTGCCCCCCTCACTAAATAAAACCAGAACACTGTTTCGTAAAGAAAAATGTTTATTGTCCTCCGGGCAGCAGAGAAAGAAACCTTCTCAAAGATAAACAGTTGCAATTGTTGTCCAAAGAATTCTTGATTCCTATTTTCAGCTCACTGTCTGACTTTGGGCAAATCATGATGTCTCTGCATGGTTCCAGCCTAGCAAAACAAGAAAATAGGTGCCTACATCCCGTGGAGCTTTAGTGCTTAGCTGAATTAGAGCCAGTCTGCTCCAGCTTCCCTTCTCATAACATGAGGACAACGATGCCACCTTTATGTATAAAGAATCCTTAGGACTTACAGATTAACTTTTACCCAAGGAAAAAACATTCATGTTAGTCTAGCTCCAGCTGTGATTACTTCAAAAGTAAAGGTATAACTTCAGAAATATTTCAGTAAGTCATTGTTGCCCGATGGTGGTCCCAGTTTCATAGAATCATAGAATCACATGGTTGGATGGGACCTATGAGATCATCTAGTCCAACCATCTTCCCACTACCATTGGTGCCAGAGCTACTAAACCAGATCTTGTAGCTCCTCATCAAGCCGCCTCTTGAACACTGCCAGGGACGGCGACTCCACCACCTCCCTGGGCAGGCCATTCCAGTTTGGTGAAACAGATCAGAAGAAACACCTTCAACATTGACAGAGCAGTAGCAGGCCCTAAAATGTTGTGAACCAGGACTGGTCCCATTAGTGCAGACCAGAACGACACCAGCAGAATACCCAGCTCTTCTCACAGAGAGAAGCATAATAAAGTTACTATTCCGAGAAGTCGATGTGCACCACCGATCTGCTTGAGCCAACTGAGCCTACACCCCTAGCACACAGAATCACATTCAGGATTCGGGCTTCGACTCCTCACGGCAGAGCACAAATCTGCCAGGACGAAACCCAAATCTCAAGAAGGTGTTCACCAGGCAAAGCAGAGCTGTGCAGTCTCTGGAAGAGCATGCTCTGCCTATGATTTGGGCTAAAGTGTGGAATGGATGCCTTCCAAGTTAAATGGAAGACATTCCCTATCAACAAAACATCCCTGGGTGTCTCTTTTGATTTCTTCCTTGTTTGCAAAAACAAACCTCCGAAACAGACTATGGAGTTTGTTTCTTCAACCTACACAGAGTTAACTTCAGTCTTGTTCTGCATTGAATCATGCAGCATATGGAGATACAATCCCAAGCCATCTGGATTATCATTAGCCATCAGGTGTTGTGCTCATTACACCTGTTATGAAGAAAAAGGATAATGGGGGGGGGGGGGGCAGATTATATTCCACTCACAGCATTGCTGCATGTTATCAATACATTCCTGTCCCTTTTGGCTACATGACCAACGCACTTTTTTTTGCAATATGCAAAATAAAAACCATTTGCATGAGGCCTAAGTAAAGATGAGTGAACCTTCTTAGCCTGAGCAGATGTTTTTCATTAGAAAATAATTTGTCAAAAGGTAGAGAGACTCATACTACTAATTTTCACAACAGCTTCCTTTCACTTTGGAGGGTAACTAGACTCAATTTAATTGCAAATAGGCTGCATAGTCCCCAGAATAAGGAAAGGAAAAACAATGAGAACGTCTGCTATTTTCTTAATCAAAATCTTTCCCAAACTAAAGAACTTGTGTCTTACTCTCTCTGGCACAATCGTTGATTCCTGATTCTGAGGAATCTACCTTCTGAGATAATGCAACATTTAAGGGTACTGGAGAGAAATGACAGGAAGAACTTTACTGCACCCAGAATTTGACTCCATGAGCTAAAAAGTGGCTACTAATCTGAGAAAAGAGACAGTACCTTTTAAGGAGAAGAGGACTACACTGGGCAGAGACAGAACAAGCTTCCACACAGAGAGATACACTTTCTGAACCCACTTCTCATCTGCTGGGTGAGGGGGGACCAGGCTGGTGCTCTGCTTCAGTTCACCCTCTAGCATAGTTAGGTTGTGAGCTGTTCAGAGGCAACTGTAATCTCTTCCAAGGGGCACATGACACAATAAAACACCATTCTCCATTAGGTTCGCTTAGCAATGGCAAAATGCAAGTACTAATAATTGATCTAGCACAATTAACACCTGGCAGACAGGAGCAAAATTAACAGAAGGAAATTTGGAATCTAAAACTACATTTCATACCCGAGCCCTGTGGACAGAACTGCCTTTCTTTGTACCACGCAAACACCTCACCTAACTTTGGTGATGTAAGCCCATTGCACTGAGAAATCCTGGCGCTGGGTTTCCGCACGCAGAGAAAAATGCACAGGCACACTTGTTTATCTACGCGTGCCCATCTGTAAACACGTGCAAACGTACACGTGTGTACGTGGCTGCTCCGTTCCCAAAGGAGCACACAATCACACGCCCAGTGTAAGGACTTGCTCTGTGCATTCGCTGAATGGCAGCAGTGCCAGGCCTGGGGCGGGCTCTTCTTTTCCTCGTGCAGCCACTTATAAAGCCAATGACAAGAGCCAACACAACTAAACAAGCATTCTGAGTTGAAGCCTAAGAACTAGGTGTTCGTGGAAAGGACTACGACTAAAGCAACTGCTAGAGAGTCTCAGTCTGTGCTGCTTGTGCACATGGAGGTTTCTTCTTTCCTGAAGCCAAAGACTCATTTGTGTGACCTGCATCCATAACAATCCATTTAAAAAAAAATCCCCACCAATTATTGGCTTGAGGTGTAAAAAGGCTCAGTGCATAGACTTTAACTGTAAGGAATGATTCTTCCTTCTGCATTCCTAAAATCATGAGATCTTACCTCCACTGAAGAATGAATTCCACTGGGTAACACTGGGTTGCTTTTAAATTAACAAATCACACCCCCTGAGGGCACCAGGGGAATTCCTGCCTGCGCTGGGAGCGAACAACAAGTCTCCCACTGACTTCCAGGATTTCACTTCAGAACATTTTCAGGACGTTTTTACAATGCAAAATAAAGCATACTACTTGTACCAACAGAGATACGTAGTACACCATCCCTGGCATGGTTACAGTCCCATCTTGTGCACATGCTTCATCAGACCAGAGCTATTCCCATGGAAAATGAGCATAACCCACTCTGCTGTTAGGCAGTTCTGCAGGATGAGTTTGTTCGCCCTTAAGCTAGTCCAGTTACAGCAGTACAGAAATAAAAGCACACCCTTAATATTTAGTCATTATCGCTCAGCCCAAAAAAAAAAAAAAAAAAAAAAA
>WHYT01015216.1:29302-57344 GCA_009806455.1 Tetrax tetrax | reverse complement strand
GTAGAGCACTGGAACAGGTTGCCCAGAGAGGTGGTGGATGCCCCATCCCTGGAAACGTTCAAGGCCAGGCTGGATGAGGCTCTGAGCAACCTGATCTAGTCAGGGAGGTCCCTGCTTCTTGCAGGGGGGTTGGACTGGATGACCTTTGAAGGTCCCTTCCAACTCTAACCATTCTATGATTCTATGATTCGCCCTTAAGCTAGTCCAGTTACAGCAGTACAGAAATAAAAGCACACCCTTAATATTCAGTCATTATCGCTCAGCCCCCCCCCCAAAAAAAAAAAAGTCATTACCCTTGTCATCATTCTGCAGATTAGGAAACTAAGGTATGTTGTCTGGGCCCCTGTTAAAGCAACTTTTCTCTCCTGTATGTGGCAACTTGGTGCAGAAACAGGAGAGCATGTGTCATTCATCCAATGCACTCGTAACCGTCAGCATTGCAAAGGTAACAAACGAGATCTGTAATTTAAATGGTACTGGTTTGTTCAAAGAAATGTTCTCTTGATTACAATAAATAAATATGAGAGATCCTTGCTGACCAAGGTAATCCATGATTTTTAAAGGCAAAAAACCACCGCTTAGACTTTCAGAGAATAATTCCTATTTTCAATGAAACTTTACACCAAAACATATTGCATTGGTTATTTATTGTTAAAGTCTTGTGGATTTTTTCTTTAATTTTCAAAGGCTTTATCTCATGGTCTCAGAGATTTCTTCTGTTTTCTTATATAACTTTCTGAAAATAGAGATATAGTTCAGGACTGGATATTTACTCTAAAGGTGCAGGTTATATTTCCACAGTATCTTTATTTGAAAATTAAAAGATGTTTGTTGTAGTTTAGCCCTGACCAGGACCAGACTACGCAGTCTCTCTCTCACTCCCCCCACCCTCCAGGGGCACAGAAGGCAGAACGGGTAAACAAAAGGCAGCAAAAACGCATGGGTTGAGATAAAACAAAAAACAAATTTAAGAGAAATAACAGAAGAAAACCAAGTAGTGATGAAAAACAAATACAATACAATGGCTTACAACAACCGTCAACACCTAGTTTCTTCTCACATAGCAGTAGGCTTCTCTTCAGCACCCTCCTCACTTATATACTGAGCGTGATGTCAGATGTGATGGAACAGCCCTTTGGCTAATTTGGGTAAATTAACCCCAGCGGTTAGCTCATTAGTTAATTATCTCAGCTGTGTGCCCCCGGCCATACCGGCCACCAGTTCCGGTTCTCCTCCCAGCTCAGGTGAATATTAACTCTATCCTAGCCAGAACCAGGACAGTGTTTTAAAGAAAAAAAAAAAAAGCCTGAATTTTATAAAGCAAACAAGACACAGATTATGGAAAATCATTAAAAATGAAGCTTTATACATTTGCTGAATCTCCCTAAATCTGTAATGATACCCTGCAAACTGGTGTTTGGCTGCTTTATCAACCCATGGAGATGTTGCAGGCCTGTAAAAAGGGGCAGAAATCTCCAGAGAAAATGATTCCTTATTGGCATTTCTGTTTCTGAGTCTGCCTTGATGCAAGAACAGAGTTGCATAAAGATGAGAAATGACAAGGAAAAAAACCCAAAAACCTGAACATTTCCCACCACTGCTAAAGTTCCGTTTAAATCTGTAGCCAGATCTAAATGTCAAACTTTTAACTGTTTTTAACTTTTCTGTGTGAGAAAAACAACCAATGCTGTCCTTATAATGTCTACGGGGCCTCCTTGGAAATGAACACAAAGCATCAAGATTTCATAAAGAGTTTTAGCTTCATCGCAGCTCTGGGAGTATGAAATAACTCTTCTCATCCAGTCTTAACAGACAGCTCTTTCCCTCTTCATGAAGACTCCAGAGCCTAATTAGGGAAATAAACAAAAGAGCTTTCATTGTGAGAAGAGGAAGGCTGCTACCAGGGTTGGTACCTGGTCGTACCCTGAGCTCAGCCAGCGTCCCCGTGCTGTCAGTCAGCGTGGCTGAGCCGGCAGAGCTCACGTTAACTCCCCTGCCACGCTGCACCACCGCTGCTCCGCTGCGCGGGGTGGGCCTTGCTATCGCGGCAGCAACGCAGATGCTTGCGCTATTTGCATGTCTACAAACCAGGAATTTTCTGTCATATACACATATTACAAATAAAAATAAATACATATATATACATGCATACATATAGAAGCATGGTTAAGTCCTAGACAGAGACAGACAATATTATTCTCAATCACTTTTGCACCTGTAGCTTCCCTGTTTCTAAATTTCCCTCCCTTGCTTCTATTTGCTTCCTATTCTGCAACTTCCCTCCTGTCCTGAATCCGTAGTTACTTCTGCCCCAACAGCTGCACTTTCTCTGATTTTAGTGAGGGCTATTGAAGGTTATGGATTATAGAATCATCATAGAATCATAGAATGGTTAGAGTTAGAAGGGACCGTTAAAGCCCACCCAGTCCAACCCCCCTGCAAGGAGCAGGGACATCTCCAACCAGATCAGGTTGCTCAGAGCCCTGGCCAACCTGGCCTGGAATGTTTCCAGGGATGGGGCATCCACCCCTCTCTGGGCAACCTGGGACAGTGTTCTACAACTTGCATGGTAAAAATTTTTTTTCTAATATCCAATCTAAATCTACCTCCCTCTATTTTAAAACTGTTACCCCCTCATCCTATCACACCAGGCTCTGCTGAAGAGTCTCTCCCCACCTTTCCTGGGCAACCTGGGACAGTGTGACACCACCTTCAGCATAAAAAAAAAATCTGCCTCCCTCTATTTTGAAACCATCACCCCTCGTCCTGTCACCCCAGGCCCTGCTGAAGAGTCTCCCCACCTTCCCTGCAGCCCCCTTTGGGCACTGGGAGCCGCTCTCAGCTCTCCCCGGAGCCTCCTCTTCTCCAGGCTGAACAGCCCCAGCTCTCTCAGCCTGGCCTCACAGCAGAGCTGCTCCAGCCCTCTCAGCATCTGCGTGGCCTCCTCTGGACCCTCTCCAACAGCTCCACGTCCTTCTTATGTTGGGGACTCCAGAACTGGACACAGTACTCCAGGTGGGGTCTCACGAGGGCAGAGTAGAGGGGGAGAATCACCTCCCTCGACCTGCTGGCCACGCTCCTCTTGATGCAGCCCAGGGTGCCGTTGGCCTTCTGGGCTGCAAGGGCACATTGCTGTCTCATGTTGAGCTTCTCGTCCACCAGCACCCCCAAGTCCTTCTCCTCAGGGCTGGTCTCAATGCATTCTTCAGCCAGCAGGAATTTGTGCCTGGGATTGCCACGACCCAAGTGCAGGACCTTGCACTTGGCCTGGTTGAACTCCATGAGGTTGGCACAGGCCCACCTCTCCAGCCTGTCCAGGTCCCTCTGGATGGCATCCCTCCCTTCCAGCGTGTCGACGGCACCACACAGCTTGCTGTCACTGGTGAACTTGCTGAGGGTGCACTCTATCCCACTGTCCATATCACCGACAAAGATGTTGAACAGGGCCGGGCCCAACACGGACCCCTGAGGGACGCCACTTGTCACTGGTCTCCACTTGGACACTGAGCTGTTGACCACCACTCTCTGAGTGCAGCCATCCAGCCAACTCCTTATCCACCGAGTGCTCCGTCCATCAAAGCCATGCCTCTCCAGTTTAGAGAGAAGGATGTCGTGCGGGACAGCGTCAAAAGCTTTGCACAAGTCCAGGTAGATGATGAGCTGTGGACTAATTTGCAAGAAGCATAGTTCTAAAGAAGTGAGAGCTGCTTGAGTTCAAACTGTCAAGTTCTTATCTCCTTTACCCCTACCAGCTCTCTGATTTGCAGATTGCTGCATATGTATCATGCAGTGGAGAATTTTGAAGAATTTGGCTTTTTTTATAGGAATTAACAGTCAAGCAACCATCCCCTACCGAAATCAATGGATGTTAGCAACCAAGTTCCTTAGGCTTCCTTGAGATGAGCATCAGTGCTGAGGAGTGAGGAAGCTGTGAGTATGCCAAGCTCAGCCTGACCAACACCAGGATATGGAATGCTTTTTCCACAACCAATGCCTTACACCTCACTGCTCCAGCCACCAAGAAAAATCACTGTTCACAGATATGATTTCTGCACATCCACATTTCTTTCAAACTCTTGCAATACTTTTCTCAGCCCCTTTGATCTGCCTACCCTGGCGCTGAAATCCACACTGGTTACCAGTGACATTTCTTATTGATTTTTAAAAAGCTTCTGCTTGCCTACCCTGTAGTGCTATAATAGTTTAGCTCTGGAACTTCTTTATAATTTACTCTCCTGTTATGTTCCCAGGCTGTTCTTGAGGCACATTCTTCTAATTTATAAGTTTGTCCTACCAAAAATTAAAATAAAATAAAATTGGAAACATTTGTAGCTAGAACTGTCAGTATTTATGCCTCACACTTGGCAGAATCTCCTTCCGATTGCTATTCAATGGTCTGAATCTCTTCAGAGATGTGTAATAGAATTTCATTTTTAATCAGGTTGGAACTGCAAAGCATCCTAGGACACCACTGGCCAAATGCCCTCAGAGAAGTATTTATGTTGTTGCAACACCATAATCATCCATCAAACACTAGATGTTAACAATAGCACTTAATGTGAAAATGGAGCTTTGCTTTTATGTGATTTCTATGTGCTTTATGCAAGCAGGAGACGCTAATTATCTCCATTTAAGAGAGGCAGAAACAGAGGACATACTGCAGAACAGGGATTTGAGCCGCATTCTTTCTTTGCTTGCTGTCTGGTGGAAGCGAACCGCATCTACATCTTCAGACAGACAGAAGAGACATCAACTGTCACCTAATACTTGTGAAACCTAGCCCCAGCTCTGCCACTGGCCTTCAGCAAGCCATACCACCTCAGTGTTTCCTGATTAAAGTGGGCAGCAGTGCAAGGGAGGGGGCACAAACAGCTCTACCTTTTTGGTACAGAATTAAATGTTGCACCTCCTGTGTTCATCTTCACTCCAATACTCGTCTTTAAGCACAATCCTTAAAGCATATTTCATTTATTTGTTTTCCCTCTTTGGCTTTTCTACACAGACACAGTCAACATGGGCTCAGATTTCCCTGGTTTTGTTTCCAGTATTGGGGTTTTACAGCGAGATCCTGCTGCTCCCCCTGTTTTGGAGGGGCTAAAGAGTCATCTTCTCCCTTGACTGTTTTCTGTAGTGCCGTAATATTCAGACATTTTAAACAAAAGACAATGAAAGAGCAAGAAAATGACTCAGTGGTGGTGCTAGCAACAGGGTACCAACACCCCAGGCCAGGTACTTGGCACAGAAAATTTCCTTTCCATTTTAGAAAGCCTGAGTTAGGCTATGCCCTGACATTGCATTTCTAGCTCCTGTTGCCCATGGCCACCCCTGCTGCCTGCCCTGCCTCCACCACATTGTCCCTTCGTCCTTTCTGTGTGCCCTCCTGCAAGCTCTCTGCTGTACAGAGAAGCCCTTCTGTTCTGGGCCCACAGCAGTAATGAAAGCCATGTAGAGAAAGACAGCAAACCTCTGCTCCCCAGGGACAAGGACAGGAGTCATCTATCAAACTCTCAACTCCTTGAGTAGGCTTGGAAAAAATTAAGTGTAAAACCTGTAAATTCACTGGGGCACCTTTGCTACCAAGTCAAACAGCGGCTGGAAGTGTCAGCTCAGGACTGAAGAGACCCATTGGAGCTCTGCAGGGGTCTCAGCTAACAGCCTGCTTCTGCCAAAGGAGAGGAATGGAATGAAACGGGCAGGTGTAGAGATGAATCTTCCTATTGCATTTAAATTCTCAGTGAAGCTGGGAAGCATGTTGTATTTCACATGGGGAGTGATGGATCTTGCTTCCAGTAAACTGCCAGTGGAGGCTGACATCTCCTGCCCCAGGGTGGGTCTCTGCCTGGAAGTAAAGCCTTCATGTTCTTTAAGAGGGCACACAGGGGCTCTGACTTCTGATGTCTGAAAGTTAGACGCCTATGACTGATATACTCGCTCTATGCCCCTTTCATAGTCGGGGGAGAGAAAAGTGAGTCATCTCTTCCCAAAACACGCTGCTAAGCCAGGTTCAGTGACTCAGCCTTGAGGACCTCCACTGAATACAAAAAGTGTCTGGAGAGAGTGGTTCATTATTTTCGTTTGTCTTTTAGACACCAAAGTAGTGAGATACATTCCACCTTAAAACCAAGCGCTCTCTTCTAGCTTTGAAAACCTGCACACCGGTAGGCTCAACTATGCTCTCAAACTGGTTCTCTTTGTGTTTTGCTCCAGGGCTCCAGTTTTCCATGCTAAGCTGATGTTCAGTCTTCCTGAGACCCAGCACAGTATTGACCAGCTCATTACACTAGTGAGGGAAGCAGGACACTGAACTCGGGACAGTGAATTTCAGGGGCTACAGGCTGGGGCTGGCACAGGTACATCAGTCTGGGCGCAAGGACCAGAGGTTGCTCTTCCACATGAATAGCAAAGCAGTCGTAGTGTGAAAGAAGAGGAGTGAGGCTGTATTTTCAGAACAGGCAGACGCTTCCTCCAGACTTATTCCTAAGTGCCAACACCCATTTAGCGGACAGGGGTGCGGAATCTCACTGAAGGCAGGACAGGCTGCTGGGCTGTCAGCTCCGCTCCACTCTCCAACCTGCTTCGCTCTCCACCCTGCTGGGAATCTTGCCTTTAATTGCATCGGTACTGACATCAGGCCACGGTGTACCCTTGAATTCATCCACGAAGGGTCCCAAAACTACTGGTTTAAAAGGGAAATTGCTAACAAACTGTGTGCCACAAAGAGTTAATAATGCAAGAGGAGTGTGAAAAAGGTGATCTATCATTTGGTGTGTTTTATTTCTATACACAACATGTTCATGGCATGCTGTGTCACCCAGATCTCTGGAAAACACAAAAATGTGAACCAGAAAAAGTAACTACAGGCCAAGTCCAGCTCCTAGTCAGTACAGTGCTTTGGGATCTCGGTGAGCCCTAAAACTGGGAACAGAAATTGCAGTAATAGGGTGACCAAAACAAACCAAAAGTCTGGGTGTTAAAGTCTGTTTTCATGCAAACAGATGTAAAATTGAATGGGCACTGCTGACTCCAATGTGCGTGCTGGATTTAATCACCAAGTGCACAGACGCTACTCCAGAAACACCTTCCTCAAACAAGATCCCTGTGGGTATCCCAAAGGAAGCACTGCAAGCTGCCAGCACCAGTGCACCACCTCTTCCACCCAGCCCTGCGTCTGCTCCGCTCTGCAGCACCTCAGGTACTTCTGGAATACAGTAATTAAAACAAAAAACCAAACAAAACCCCAACAGTGTTAAGAGAGGAAAGGATGTTTAAATCCTGAAGAAAATGCTTTAAGTTCATAAACTGATGCATGCTAGAAGCGGGGTGGATTCAGAACTTCGGAAAGTTTGTGAAAGAGGAGTACAGCTGTCCTTCTGGACTAAGACAAGCACACGACAAAGAGGAAGGGGAATGGAATATTGACACACAGCAAATCCACAAGGACAGACTCAGTACCTGCTTACTCCTATTCCTGCCCAAATGCCAAAATCACACTCTGACTTGCCCTCTCTCTCTTCTCCAAGGACAAGAAATAAGTATTTTAGAGTCTGGCTTTTCCAGGCTGTAACAGAATAGTGCTCTGAAATGACAAGCTGAAATGGCAATTTCTTAGACAATCTAGGCTCAAGAGTTCGGTCGTACAGACTGGATCCAGATCCAAGAAATCCTTCCAGTGTAGATTTTTCCAAAATTCACAGGTCTCCATGGAAAACATTAATTTTCATTAACCACAGTGCAAATTAGGGCAGTTTTCTCTGCCCAAGAAGTCTACAGATTCTCTGTACCATTCCATTTTGGGACTTTTCCTTCAAACGCTGATGCTCCCTCTCCAACCCCAAACCTTCCTAAGCTGCTTTTGTTTCAGCAGTGAGGAGGAAGGGATTAGCTGTCATGTGGATTAATGGATGCACCCAAGGTTTTGTGTAGTTGCAGCAGCAGGACATAGTAAAGCTGGATTAAAAAATCTTGGCAATTTTTATTTTAGCTTCTTTTAGACTGAGAGATAGAAATAAAAAGTAGCAGCTCAACAAAAGAGAGCTGCTAAGACTGCTACTTGACAGCGCAGTGTGAATTGGCTCCTGAGAAAATCTGTTCTAAGACAGTCACGCTATTACAATAAGTATTACAATTGATGAGGCCAAGCCACCTAGAAGAACCTGACAGAGAAATATCTAATGACAGATCCTTGCTTTCTAAAGCCATTTGCATGCATATACTTGAGAAAAGTGGCAAGGCAGTGTGTGCACGCACGTGTACAGCCAGCTGTGTACATTTGTGAACATTTTAATGTGCACCTGTGTAGTTGGGATCAGTGAGAAATAGGAATGATTTGTTAATCCTCCTGTCCCAGGACAGCATGAGCTCTGCACAGCATTCCTGCCAGGTATCTGTTTAACCTGCAGACTTCTCTCACTCCTCCTCCTTTTTCTAGGGCTTTTATCGCCTCTTCCACAAAAGTTTGCTTTATGTTTCACTTGGATCTTCCTTGTTGCGGACTGTGCCTGTGATTTCTTACCCGCAGCAGATGTGAAGAAGGCCTCATTCCCCTTCTTGCACCCACCTTTTGTGTGTTAAGGCTATTATCACTTAGTTTTCTCTTCTCTAAGCCACACAACCCAATTATTTCTCTCTATCCTGTCAGCCACAGTTTTCCAGATCTCTTGATCATCTTATCAGTCTCCTCTGCAGTTTCCTCAGTTAACTGGTCTCCATCACTCTTGAAGTTCAGTGCCCCAAACTGGACACAATACCCAGCTGGAGTCTCCCAGTGCTTAGTGGAGCAGAAGGCTGACTCCATCCATCTTGCAAGCTGCACTCCAGTTTAGACTGCTGGTAGAATTCAAAGAGTGGCAGTTGTGTTTGGCCTGTATTGGTACTTACTAACGAGCTTAGAAACCCAGCTTCAGGTGAATCTGAATCATCCAGAAATTGCAGCAGATCAGAATTTGTGGTAAGATTTTGAAGAGACTTCACATAAGTTGCAGCTGCACTGCACTGGACATCGTCAAATACATCTTAGGGAATTTCTTTTTCCCCAAAGTCTAAAGCTGGTGCTTCAAACATTCAAACCCCAGTACCTCTGGGGTGAGATATGAATTTTGGGATTCCTCCACTTTTGGAGTATTGCTCTACAGCAGTAGCTCACCCAATCTCTGCACGTGCTGAGACAATCACTTCCCTTCTCCAGGAAAAAAAAAAAAAAGACAAATCTGGATAGAAGCATCTAAGAGACTTGGCGCTCAGGACTCAGGACGAGCGTTGGATCACACTGCGCCAAGTAAGTATTTAATTAGAGGAAAAACAAAGACATGAGCTTGCTTAAGGTCACTCAACAGACAAATGGCACCGCAGCCCAGGTCTCAGTGTCGCTGCATTGCCAATACAAACACAGTTAGTATATAATCTGAACAAGAATAGGAGCTGTTTCAGTGACTTCAAACTCAGTCACTAAAATGTAGACTTGCGTCCAAAGGAAATGTCCTTAAGGTGTTTTGATCACTTCTGAGCAGGAGTGGAAAGGCTATGGAAGTGGATGAGCTGAGTTAATGAACAGGGTTTTGCCATCTTCACTTGTCTCTGACTCCAAGCTGATGAAAATAGAGGACATTTAAACACTGAAACTTACAGCCCTACTTTGTTCAAATAATGACTCTGCTCAGCATTCAAGCCCTTGCTGAGGGATAGTGTTTATTTTATTCCAGAGTTTAATTGAATCCCCAGAAGGCTATCCCTAGGCAAACTTATTTGAGAGCTAGACTAAAAATAGTGTGTTGGGACACATTTGGGACAAGCGTTAAGAGAAGGTGACTTTTCAGAGATATAAACCCTTTCCTCACACTTGTCCCAAGCATAAAGCTCTGACAACTTTCCATGAGTCAGTGTTCCTGTGAAGTGAGGACTCCTTGCGTGACTCTATTCACACTTTCAGTGGAGAAGCACAGACTGATTTTGACCCCGGTTCCAGCAGTTTCCTACTGTTAATACTGCCAAACTTGGGAGAATCAGTACTGATTTGTATCACCAGAAAATTCAGTTTCCCACAGTGCTGGTCATTGGAATGATTATTTCATCAGGCTTAACTTGGCCAGTAAGTGCCATCCGGTTGGAGATGTGCTCTGGAGGAAATGGAAATGCCAGGCCAGCTAAGATTTACCAAAGCCCATGGGAATTTCTTCCCAAGTTGGCTTCCAGGAGAAGATTCTGGATGAAACCCTAAACAGGGTTATTAAATGTGGTCCATGCAGAGCCCTCCTAGCACAGGTTGAAATTTGTTCAGGCCCCTGTCTGAATGCTCTCATTCCAGACTGAAGCAGTTAATTCAACCCACATCCCACTACTCAAGCCTGAAAATATGCATATCCATACTCTTCAATTTATAGAAGACAAATTGTGCTTTAACTTATTTGGCTGACCTGCCATGACTGCCCTGGAGGTCATCCTACAGAGGGGACCCCCAGATCAACAGTGATTTCAGCTAGGAATTGTGACTTGATCAGGATTGTCTACTACATGAACCCCCAAGGACCCCAGTCCACACCAGGCGTGTCAGGAGCTCCAGACCCCACCATGTCCGAGAGCTCAGGCAAGGGATTTCAGAATCTTCCCACAGTGGTCCCATAGCGTTAATTCCTGCCACGTCCTGGACCTGGCATTGGCCACCTGGACTTTTTCTTGCCAAGAGCCAGTAACTGCTATTGTAACTAACTAGCTAATGGCCTGGCAGGAGGCCATGAACAGACCTGGGGTTAATGAAGACTTCCATCAAACACCCTTTGCATGGGTGAAGGTGACAGGGAGATTTAACACACTGTATTTGTTTGGAAGGAGCTGGCGATAATTAAAAACTAAATGGATTTTCTCCATTATGCATTCATTATTGACAGTTCTATATTAACTGGGGATTTCAATTAATAGTCCAACTTTTCTAGCAGCTAAACTTATCACCAGAGCTAATTGCTAACACCCCTTTTATCCTCCATCTCCACACACTGTAGCAGGAATCCAGGCATTTCAAGGGATGCTCTTACCTAGAAACACTTCGCAGAAAAGCAGCAGAATGCTTCAAAGAAAACGTTCTTGCCTCTGTCCCAATTCAGCTTTCTGTTCCCTAACAGAACAGAACAGAACTAACTGAAATCTCAGTATTTTCTTTCCTCTACAGCCACAGGACAAAATGCTGACACAACTCTTTCATGGAATCACAGAACGGTTTGGGTGGGAAGGGACCATTAAAGCCCATCCAGTCCAACCCCCTGCAAGGAGCAGGGACATCTCCAACCAGATCAGGTTGCTCAGAGCCCCATCCAGCCTGGCCTTGGATGTTTCCGGGGATGGGGCATTGCTCCAGGTAGCCCCTCCACTATTCAAAATTATAAATACATGAGTAAAAGGCTGCCGCAATGAACTGACGGACTTGAGTAACTGTTAGCACTCCTCTTGCTGAAGACGACATTTCTGATGCAAGGGGAACCCAAGCACCCACCTGAACATTGGCATCATGACTTCCCCTAACAGGCAGCAAACCACAAGTCACCTCTATCACTCCCCAAACTGGAAACGGCAGCGTGCACGGCACTATCCTGGGATACCTGAGCTGGGATTTGTAGTGAAGAGCACCCCAAACCAAACCGCCAGCATCATGAAAACTCAGGGAAGGCCCCACGCTAGGTGAAACAACAGCTCTGGAGGGCAACACGCCCTCTTCATTTTCCATGGCAGCAACTGGCAACTCTCCAAAACTTGCAGGCAGGCACTGCTCAGGTCTATTCTTCTCTCCATGCATGTGTAACTCCAGCTAAATCATTACAATAATAATGCAAAACATTTGTAAAGTGTCCTTCATGAAATGGTCCCAGGGAGATTTCTTATTCAGGCATAATGAAACAAGCAGTGAACAAACCCTTTTCCATTCAGACCTAACAGCAAAAGCAGATGGGGCTCTTCCCAGTATCAATTGGTATCACATTGCAGTATCACATTGCACATTTACCTCAGGTCAGGGATGTGGAGAAGCTGCACTGAGAAAGGAAAAGCAGAACCGCGGGTGCTGGGGGCAAGTTTATGGAGTACCTTTCTCTGTTGACCTGATTCTTCTGAAAAAAAAGGCTTTTGGGTCAGTCCTGCATCCAAGAAATATCATCCAAAACAGAGAAATATGGAAGACAGAGGCCATGAGAGATAGTAAGGGGGAGAGCAGGACCGAAAGAGAGTAGAGAAGGGATGCAGGAAAAGACCATTGCAAGAATCATCCTTTTTTCCTGAGCCAGGGATAGCCTTGCTCTGTGGTCACTGTGGCATAAGCACAGACCCAAACTTGCTTTAATCTACCTTTACATTACCTTTACCTTTAATCTAGCTTTAATTCACAAGCTAACAGCAAGGGGTCTGCTTCATCGTGGATTTCCCATTGTTACTGATCGCAGCCCATCCCAGGGCCTCAGGTGGCTCAGGGAAGCTGCTACGGCCACACAGCTGTTCACACCCTGGATAAAAGTGAGCGCAAGTACCACAAACCCTGCAGCCAAACCTCGGATTGCATACAGAGGTACGAGCTCATTTGTTTGTTCAGGACCTGGCACAAGGGGGCTGTGCTTTTGGCCACCTTTCCAGGGCAAAACAGAGGGGGTCACAGGCAGCATCTTGCTCCCAAAATGGCACAGGCAGTGGGATAGGTGCCAGAACACCAAGAGGGCTTAGAAACATACACAGAAACAGAGGGAGAATCACAGCCCTGAGGTTTTGAGGGGTTTTTAATTCTTGCACAGAGTGGGAGTCTTGGTTTCTGTTGCTGTTGACACAAGGAGTGGGAAGAAAGGCTATTTACACCTTCTGCTTAAGGTCATATGTGACTTCAGTCTCCAGCACTGACGTTTCAGTGCTCCCATTTCCTCTGCCCACAGAAAGTGACTCAGGGAGTACACTGAACAAGATATTTGAGCCTAAACAAAACCAACCGAGCTGGACTGACATGGGATCCCAAATATCCCTGCAGAGGACAGAGTAACACAGATGTTTCAGGAGCAAGGAGAAGAGGAGAGAGATGGGGCAGGATCTCATTCACTGGCAGATTTAAAGGCTGAAGGGAACGGAGGCACAGTCACCTCGAGCCATGGACAGTATGACAGACCAACTGCCTAGCACGGACAGCATTTCTGCACCGAACACTGAGACCTTCGGATTTAACCCAACAAAAAGCCTCTGTCTGGAATGACAGCTCTGTGCAAATGAAGCCTTATGGCCACAGATTCCAGCAAAACCGCCGGTATTGGCCATGCAGGGGTACTGGCTCACCTCAGAGCTCCCTTCACACAGCAGGCAGTGATGACACTCCGTCTGTGTTACACACCCGCGCACCCTCACCACCCACCACCACCCTCCTGTGTGCATTAGCTGCACCTCCCCACAGACGTTCTTCCAGAGAGGACAGATCCTAACAGACCTTTACTCAACTTACTCAAGTCACCTCAGAAAAGACTTTTTGAGTTACTTCTCTTGCACTGAAGTAAGACTTGCAGGCATGAATCACGGAACAGTTGAGGTTGGAAGGAAGCTCTGGAGATGGTCTAGCCCAACATCCTGCTCAGCAGGATCAATTACAGCAAGGTTGCTCAGGGCCCTGTTCTGTCAGCTTTTGAAAATCCACAAGGATGCCCGCACGTACACCAGCACTATTTCCACTACTGACCTGGGCAGCCTGTTCCATTGCTTGTCTACCCTTACAGTAAATAAAGTTCTTACGTTTAAACAAAATGTCCCGTACTTCAATTTGTGCACCACAGAGTCGGGCTCCTTCTTCATTCCTTCTCATCAAATACTAGCACCAAGCCCAGCACAACAGCTACAGCAGAAGTGTACTGTGCCTGCTTGTTGAGATCACCGCTAGATAAAGGCAGAGTGACCATCCCTGAGCGTTCCCATCGTAGAGAGGGGAACTGAGGCACTGAGAAACTACATGACACTACCAAGGTCAAAGAGGACACTGATGGCAGGAGTTCAAACCCAGAAGTCAGGTCTCAGCCCTCACCCCTTCACCAGCCTCCTCTCTCTGGTGCAGTGTGTCCTACACTCACTGCAGGCCCTGCCAAAGCCCAGACCATCTCCCTGTCTAAGGAGACAGCAAGACCTCTTTTGTTTCAGGAATGCAATGCTACAGCTGTCAAGGGAAAAAAACAGTAATGCTACTTTGCCGCTCTTTGTCCATGTAAGAAACTTGTGATACGGATGCATGGGGAAGCACCAGTCACCTGTGGCGATTTATTTAGTGAAGTCTTTGGAATGCATCTTCCAGTTGTTGCTGCCAAACAGCTCCACAACTGCAGTGGTTTCAAATAAATCAGAAAAACCTTCAAAAACAAGGTCCCAATAAAGTTATGGAGGATTTCCAGTTTCTTTTTTTTCCTTTTACACATCAAGTCTCCACTGGCCTCTTCATACATTCCCACCTGCTGCCCCCGCCCAGTGGCACCCATCAGGTAGATGCCCACCCAAGGCCGGCCATGGCCCGAATTTCCACAGCTGTTGGGAACCATCTAGTGGTCCCCAGCCGGATTGCAACCGTGTCTGTCAAGCAAAAGTAACAGGCGACCACAACAAAAAAAATCACTGCACCCCGGTGGTGCATTTTCCCATTAGACTGACAAGAAATTGCAGACTATGTCGTCTGGTCTTGCAAAAACACCACTCTTCAAAGAAAGCTGAAATTTCTACTATTTTCACTGCAGTGTATATCCTCTGGTCCCATCCTTCCACTGCCGCTTCACACAGAAGCATCTTTGCTTCGCTCAGTCGCCCTGGGGCAACAATCAGCTGCAACTCCACTGCGGGAGCAGCCAGGCAGTTCCTCTGGGTGAAAACATGACAGCAAGGCGCGTGGTCCTGGAGACACTGACAGCTGTCTTAATGCAAAACTCCACAAAACCTGCTGGATGCTGACAGCCATTCCCACCATTCCACCTCCTAGGTAGGTTCTCTTACTGTCTTTGATAACTTAACTCAGATCCCAGGCAAACGCCGCGTCACCCGCTCCGGGAGTGCAAATTACCATCGCTACACCGAAGTCAGCGAAGTCCTCATGCCCACCCGAGGAAATCACCTTCCCATGGTGACAGTTATTCATTGGAAAAACAAAACAAATTCCCCTTTGCATCGTAATGGAGTGGCCAGGTTAACGAGATATCACCGCCAGAACAGTCTCAACTGGAGGAATTTGTAGTTAATCTAACTTATTGCCAATTAACACCAAATTCTGATGACGGATCCACGTTTCGATGAAGAGAACACACATAATTAAACGCTTAGGAGAGCACCGCTCCTCCCCCTCAGGCTCGGCCTCACTCCAGCTCTCCTCCCGCCGATCCGGCCTCACCTCCCCCGCCGACCCTGCCCTGCCCCCGGCCCGCCCCGTCTCTTCACGGGGCCCACAGCGCGCAGCGGCGGGCCGAGCCCGGGACGGGTTCTTTTTTTTCCGCCGCTCTGGGCACCTTACCGTATTTTTTCAGCACCTCTCAGGAGCGTCGTGTGCCTGCAGGCCGCGGTCCCTCGTGTGGGCTGTGCTCGGTGTGTGGGTCACTGCGGGTTGCAGTCCTTCGGAGACCTCCCTGCCCCGGCGCGGGTCACTCACAGGCTGCGGTGGGGTGACCCCCACGGGTGTCCCTGCCCCGGCATGGGTCCCCCACGGGTGTCCCTGTCCCATGGAGGCGCGGCTCGGGCCGTCCCCAGCCGCCTCCGCAGCGCCGGCACCCCCAGACGCCCCTCGCGCCTCCCCTGGGGGCCTCAGAGGCGGGCGAAACCGGTTCCAACCGGCCCGGGGCCGGCGGGCGCCCCCTCGCGCACCGCGGTGCAGAGGGGCTGGCGGGAAGGCGGCTGGCCGCCATTTCACGAAGGCAGGCGGGGGGAGGCAGCGTCTTGCTTCTGAAGGCCTTTGTTTGGGTTTTTTGTTGGGTTTTTTTTTTTTGCTGTTGATTCTGGTACTAATGACCAACAGAAGGACTGGAACAGTTAGGGTTTTCCTGACGGAGCCAATTAAGAAAAAGAGGTCAAATGGGCTTAGTCTAGACAAGATAGTTTGAGTCTTAGGGGAAGCACGCATGCTCTTATAATTCAGGTGCAAAGTGCTGCATTGGGATGACAAGCAATGTAAATGCTGCACATTACAGGGGGGACAGAAGATGTACTGACATAAAAACTAAAATCTGAAGACATTAAAAGCACTTTGGTGGTTTGGGTGCCTCTTCTGTGGGACCCAAATTGCAGAAAATGCTGTTATTTGCTCATAGAAAATGGCGCCGCCTTTGTCATCTCAAAATGTCGTTATGGCAGGAAGGGATGGTCCAGGTGGGCAGGGATCTCCAGAGGTTATCCGATCTGCTCCCACCTCCTGCTCAGAGGCATTCAGTTCAGACCGTGTTGCTGAGGGCTTTGTCTAGCTGGATCTAGAAATTGCCTCAATCCACGTATTTTCAGGTAAAGATGTTCACAACTGAAATTAACTTTTGGAAAACAAAAAATTTAGGCTGATCTGAAATGAATTTTCCACCTCCATATTAAATTCCCTGGAACCTTGCAGAGGAGTGGATTATTTCAGGTGGATTAGTTTCCTTATTTTGGAGGGGAAAGAGAAGAATTTTTCATGGGTCAGAAAGTATTTGCTGGCCAGTCCCATTTCTGGTGGAGGCTGGTCATCACGTAGGAATGAACACCAGTGAAATGCTTTGAGGTGGTTTATACTGAGTCACCCAGTAAGCCATTTGCCCTAGTTTACTAGAATTTGCCCCGATGAGCAATCCCTGCTGTCCATGAACCAGACAACTGAGCGTTGCCACTTGCACCGTGCTGCACAAGCAAGCGCTGAATCTGCCCTGGGAAGCTGCAGGGCTCTGCTGCCACCCAGGGCTCTGCAGAGCTCCTAGCACTCTCCATCCTCCTCTGGGAAACTGCAAGACATAAATAAAAAAAAAAATTAAAAAAAAAAACTTAAAATAAAAGCTGCCCATTTCAGTTTCCTTTAATTGTTTTCTTTTGGCTGAGGTAACTTATGGCAATTCATCTCCCCAGCAGCGGGTGTGCCAGACTGCAGTATAAATATTCTGGATGAGTAATGAGCCGACCGAGGCGTGCTGCTCTGTGGGCAGGCAGTCCGTGGTGGCTACCCAGCTGCTCTCCGCTGTGCCTGTTGCTATACAAGCACAGGAACCTTCAGCCGTCTTGCTCCCTGAGCATCTCTGTGAATACACGTGGCTCAGGTCAGATCTGTCCTGTCCTGAGGAGCTGTGGATAAGCAGCCATATCCAGATTCTGGATCAGAACAGCCAGTTTCTCATCTCATATGCGACACTGTTATTATAATTGTCATTACATGGTAGCATATGAGGACCCAGCCATGATCAAAGCCATTTTGTGACAGATAGTATCTGCATTTATACACTGTGACATAATAATCTCCACCTTGAAGACTTCAGAAAACAATGACATCCAGTGTCGTGTATTGAAAAGGGTGTGACTGCATGAAAGGTACCTTTGAGAAATGTGACTTGAAAAAAAAAAATTAAGAAACATTCCAGTCCTTGGGAGGGAAAATGACTGCTCTTCAATGATATTTTGAGTTCTTTGTTTTGTGGACCTCTGACCATTTTCATTTACAGGCCCCTGACCAGTTGCTGCCAGTAGGATGATGTTCCTAGTTACCTTACTGAAAACTCCTTCAGAGGAGTCTGTGAATCCCCAGGCCTGTGGAGCTCAGTGAGCATTGAAAGTTGCAGTTTACAGTTCCTGTTCCCTCATTGCTTGTTACTTTTGCTGAGTGGTAAGATGTGGCACTGAGAAGGACATTTGCATACATGTGTATGCAAGGGTCTAGGTGTTGGAGACCCTGAGGGTTGCAGCAGGCAGATCAGTATGGAATAGGATAAAGAATAGGGCAACAGGAGACATGGAAAGTTTTCAGGATCATCACAAGTGGCTTTGTAAAGGGAACTGTAGCCCTGGCTTAAAGAGATCAGCAGGCATATAAGGAAGAGGCATCCATTTGTGGTGGTCTCCATGGATCACTAGAAGGCTTCTGGCGAGATCTCCTGTAAAATGCTTTTAAGGAAACCTAGCAGTCATGGGATAAGACACAGCATCACTGCGTAGATAGTTTGCTTAAAGAAAGGAAACATAGTAGAACAAAGGGCTTGGTTTCTGCAAAAGAGAGAGCCCCAAGTGAGATCATTGCTTCCATGGTGTTCAGGAATCACTCTGAGCCAAGAGATCTGGCTGTTTCAGAGTGGTCAGGACTATGCAACACCAGACTCCTCAGAACATGACAGTTGTGACCAGATAGTGCAGCCAAAGCCTGTCAAAGTGAGAATTTCCCAGAGCCTAAGTAACTTTTTCAAACTAGAGGCACTTCTTTGTGTGTCTAGAGTCACACTGACAGATTTGTCCCTGCCTGCATGGGCATTCCCAAATCTTTAAAAGCAGTTCCTTTAAAATAAAATTATAGATGAAACCATCAAACAATAATAGATTAAATTTGCAGAACTAATATACTTGGAAGAAGTTACATCTGTCCTTATTTCAGAGACCTGAGATTCTCTGTACTGAATTAAAATTTCAAAGGAATAAACATGGAAAGCCATCAGCATTCAAGTTAGCAGCTTCTCACTAATCATGTACAAAGTTCTATGTAAAGTGAATGTGGCCGGGAAAAAAAGAGGTAGCACAGAAGGCAATACACAGCCATAACCCAGGGCATGGGATAAATCACCTGACCTGGGCAGTGTCAAAGAAATGTTCCGTGAAAAGAATATTCTTAACAGCCCAGGTAAGAAAGGAACTTTTTTCTTTGAATATAACTTTGGAGGAATTCTTTGCAGCTAGTACAAAAGCAACTCTGCCTTCAACTGCAAAGCAGCCTGGAGGTCTTGCACACTGTATTTATAGCTTCTAACCCCATGGCTAGTACTCATCCTGCAAAGCATCTTCTTAAAAACTAATGGAGGAGTTTGGAAGGAGCTTTGAGTTGAATTCCCAACTGTTCACAATGTTCTACATTTCTTCTCAAATCTTAAAGATCAGAAGTGGATGACCCCATTAGACTTAAACAGGAAATGATCCAAACTCTTTCCCCTACATTCAAACTGACCTGAAGCTCAGTTCTTTTGGAAGACTGGAGAGGTTCAGATCATCTTTTCCCATTCATATTTCTCATGCTTCCAAAGAGCAGCACTGAAGCACAAGCCTGGAAGACACTATGACTGCATTTACTTTTCTACTGCTGGCAAAGACCAACTCTGCAGCCACCTGCCCGTGCCCAGGGCAGAGGGAGGGTTGTCCTCTCCTGGGACTGCCCAGTGGAGGTCCCCTTTTCTCAGTTGGAGAAATGTCTCTAAAAGTTGCAAGGGACACCATTCTTCCCCACCGTTCAGCTACAAGCAGATAAAGAGGTCCTGCCCTGGGGCAGGAGATGTAGAAGGCTGTGTTAGCAAGCCCCCGTGGACATGGCAATGGATTAAGGGTCTTTAGAGAAAGCGGAGCCCCTTCCCCCTTTCCTTCTGCATCCAACAGCTAGACATAGATCATCAGCCAAATGATGTGGCAGTGTTTCTGCTGGGCACAGTGTGAAAGATGCTGTCTCTTGGGAGGGACAGGGCTGTCAGCTGCTGTTATTCCCGCCCCTCCAAATCCCCTGAGCTAAGATTGTTGAGAAATTCAGGCACAAAGTCAATTGAAATGAATACAGATTAGTAACCCCCCCATGACTGCATGGATGTATCAGTTCCTGGGCTAAATTCCTTAACTCTCTATTAGTGACTAATTAAATCAAATTTCCCATTGCATACTTGAAGTGTTAATGAGCCTGGGGTGAGAGTAGTACACAGCATTCAGAGTTTGCAAGACAAAGAGGGGAAAAACAGTGTAAGTATGGGAAAAAGCAGGATGGGGCGGGGGGGGCGGATTTAATTTGTTTGACCACCAGTGTAGCACCTGTCCCATCCTCCAGCACATGCTTTCCTATACCAGGTTGTTTGTCTAGCCGTAAAGTTAGTATTTTGTGACTCAACACACGGCATTGTGCCCTGGCTGCTGGGTGCTGGTGCTTATTCAGAGCAGCACTCTGTGTGCTTGGGGCACCTTTCATCCCTGGGCATCTGACAGTACTTCACCAGCTACATCCACTTGCGTGAATCGCCTTGTCAGTCACTGCGAGGCTAATAACAGCACCCAGCATTTCCAGCATGCTGCTTTCCTCCCACCCAGCTACAATTCAGTCAAAGGGGGTTTGTTCAAATGCCATGCAGTGGAAAAAAGCACATACAGGGTAAAGTCACAGATGAATAAGCCGGGGGAAGTACTTCCATCAACATGGTCATCTTATGAAGAAAATAGGTTTCAAATAGTTCTTCTGTGTTTCAGTTTTTTAAAAAGTTTTACTGTAAAACTTGGAGATAAGATTTTGAATAAAAAAGGCAACAGTAAGTCTTGAAAATGTTTCTGCAGTGTCCCAGAAGAGCTGCAGTTCATGCGCTTTCTGACCCGCTTCTCTTTTTCTCTTAGATGGCAAGGACGCCCCACCTCAACATCTCCCAGAAAGCACCCTAGTTAGCAGCGAGTATTCACTTCTCGCCTGCTTGTTCAAGGGGAGGTGATGTGCATGAAAGGAACTGTAGCCAGAGCCAGCAGCAGGGCCTCTGCAGGGTACTTGGAGCTCTGAGGGGGTACCACACCCAAAACCCCAAAATATTTGCCCCTAGTTTTGGGGGGGGCAGACTGGTGTATCCTCACACTTCTAATTCCAGTCAGCAACACTGGGTGGAACATTTCCGAAGAGTTTACAGCCATGAGCTGTCCCTGTGTTGATGATGTCTGAGGTGAACTGGTGGTTTTGCTAAGTGAGGATTTAGAGTCCTAGGGAGGATTGGGCTGGAAAGCTTCCAGGAAGGAAGACACAATCCTGCTGAGCAGAGGTCCCGGGCAAGCAAGCAAATGTTACCAAAAAGGTCCCACAAAGCTTCTTAGAATCACACAGCCTCCAGCGCCTTTGGCTGCCGCGGCACATTTTTCTATGAGATGGATTAAAAAGGTCATATCCCAGAACAGAGCATCATACCAAAGCAAAGAGGCTTTCACCCAAAGAAGAAATGGAAAGTGTAACTGATATTTTGCCTCTTTGGGAACTTTCCTAAGTGGTTTTTTGGCTGGGTTTCATAATCACTGTTTTATCCAGGCCTGCAAAGTTACAAGTAGCTGATGTGTTTGTGGCCGTCCAGGCTGAAGGCTGCACCTCTGATGTTAATTGAATCCTGTGATCCCGAGCACACCCTTGCTACACCAATAACAGACACATCTGGCAGAGCCAGCAGAAGTGCATCAGAGCCCTGGTTCCAACAGCAATTAAAAAAAGAAGGGGGAAAAAAAAAGGAAAAAGCCAATTACATGTAATTGGATTCAGTAAACTGAATTATCTCACTATTAAAGCGGTGCTTGTTTTTTAAATAGTGGGACATTCAAACTATCAAAAGCATTAATTGATTCATCCCTTTTTTTCAAGTGCTTTCTCAACAGTGCCTCTATTCAAGAGCTGCAACCTTTTGTTCGCGTGGGGAATCTGAATTATACAGACCATGTTTATATCTTGGTAGCCCTATTCATCCTGACTTTTTGTCATGTTGGTGTTTTAACTCAAAAATGAGCTGAGACTCCAGCAAAACATAATGGAAGGTTTATTTCTTCTTTTGTGATGCCTTCACTGTTGTTGGAGGTGTAATTTAACAAGGGAGACAGGGAGAGGAATGTTTTGAGTCTGTTTCTTAGTCATTCACGTCTCAGATATGCGAGCTAGGTGGATGAGTGGGAGCCAAAAGGAACCAGAAGCTGCCTTTGGGCTGTTGTTGATTGGCATGTGCATGTTCTCTACAGCTCCAGGGCTGCACTAAGGCAAACTTTTTTTTTCTATGTCCTCTACAGACACCTTTCAACAAAGGATGTTCAGTGCTCACAGACATATCCCAAAGGATTTCCCGGCCACTGCTGATCCCAAGGGCTCAGAGCACGCTGTGCGGAGGCCCTTATGCCCGTTGTTAGTCACTAAGAGAGGGTGTCTCCATAGCCAGGGATGTCAAGGAATTGTACTGTGCCAAGGTGGTACATTTGTCACTGTGCGTGACTCAGGATGGGGCCCCCTGCATCCTTCTGCCTTACTAAGTGGATACTGAATGCTGGAAAAGCCAGCCATGAGAATCAGTCAGACCCAATGAGATATTTAGGCAAATTGAAAGCATTATGTCAATTTGATGGGCAGCGTTTCAGGCCAGAATGGTAGTATTGTCATTTTCTTCCTTCTGAATCAATAACTCCTAAAAGATTACAATTTAATTTTTAAAGGGTAATTCAATCAAGAATTTGAAAACAGAGGGCATTCTTAAAATTAAACTTTAATCAGATTTATTTTTAAAATTTGTACTTGCGGAAAAAGAAGAGCAATTTCCAAACTATTCTTCACATTGGACTTAAAGGGGCAATTTTTTCTTATAGCCCTAGTAGGAACCTGCCCCTTTGCTTACCTCGAGTTGCTCTTGCCTGTGCCAGTTCTTTTCAGACATGTTTCCATTAATGCCCTGAAGAGACACCTTCCAAAAAACCCAAAGACTTGGCTGAGTTCTTCATTGGCAACTGCCACCAGCTGATTTCTGGGCATCTGAGAGTCTTCCCGCAGAAGTGGGACTGGCTGACAGAAAAGCCCATTTGTTATGAGACAGTATTCCTTCTCTTTTCTATCTTTTATTGCCATTTTGTTTCGAAGTTAAGAGCCAATGCTCCAAATAAATGCAATATTAAGAGCGACCTGGGGTGGGGGATTAACAGTACCTTTTGTTCACTGAATTTTGTCAGATGAGATGATTTGGATTTTTTGATGCGTCTGCTGATCAGAGGCAGCTGAGCACCAAACTCTTCTGGTCCTATGGAAATCCTAGACCTGATCACTTCAGCCTAGTCTTCGGAGAAATTTTAGGCTTCTTCTGAACAATGCAATAGTTTGAAAGCCACATAAGCAGTGCAAGATTCAGGCAAACGCCTACTTGGATTGTTGAAAGTCTAAGCAGGTCTGAATCTGTGTTTCAGTTCCTCTCTCCCAGCTATGCTGAGTACCTCAGTACAAAACTTAGATTTTCAAAATCATTCTTTGCAGAGGCCTAAGCCGCGAAGCACCAGAAGTTTTCAGATACTGAAGTGCTCCTGTGTGCCCTGCAGCACAGTGCGGTGCGGAAGCCCTGACCTTCCTGCAGAAGCCAGGTCCCTCCTGGCACGGAGCAGCACCGTTTGGATATAGCAGCACTAGCCCAGATGGACACCTGCCTTCGAGCACTACTTCCCCTGCTTTAGTACCGTCAGAGCACAGCTTCTAGGTGCAAGGCTCCTGGGGAGCTGTTTTGGATCCCAGCATCTTTGCTATTGGCGCTACACTTGTGCTAGTAAAAATCCTCACAGTTCCTAAATATTGACTGCAGGGCTTCTGCAGCATCACAGCTGCTAAGCAGGGAGACTCAGGCAAACTCCCACAGGAACGTGGGAAGCTGTCCTTCTGTGTATCCCTCCCCTTGGGGCCCGTGCCAGTCCCAGGCAGTTCCAGCCAGCTCTGAAACAGATTAAAAGAACCCATTGTGGGCCAGAACTTCAGCCAGGCCCAGGAGCACACGGCACCTCTGCAGAAACAGTTAGGAAAGAGTAGCCAGCCCCTGAGGGAGAGACACTAAAGGAGATACGTGGAGAGGCAAGAGGACACACAGGGTGAGATAGTGAAGAGATGAAGAGACCCGTTAAGAGACATGAGAGGAGAAAATGTAGAAAGGGAGGGGATCTGTGCAAAGAGACGTTGTTGGAGATCCAGCTGGAGATGCCCGTTCGGAAAAAGGCACTCTATGTGAGAGGAGGTACCTCTAAGGGGAGGAGGACCCATGTCAGATCAGGTGCACCTCCAAAACTGTCCCTGCTGTGCCTCACAGGAAGCATCTGAATGGGAGCTTTAAGAACTTTACTAGTGCTCGATTGTGTGATTTAGGTCCTGAAAGTAGCAGAGAGCTTTTACTGAGTATTTAATCTGTATCTGTAGGCATCTGAATCAAATGCCAAGACTGTGAAGACATCTTATCTTATTGGTGAGCTCTTGACTGCAGCAGAGCTAAATGTGTGTTAGAGCACTCACTGGGCGTGAGAAGCGGTTGCACAGTGAGCCATTGGCAATCGAACAGGAACTGCTGTCTTGACAGGTGGTGCAGTCAGGACCCAGGGGATGCTGATCTCATAGGAACGCATGCCATAGAAATGGCAAAGAGCACTCCTGTTCTGGGAAGTGAAACTTCCTAGATGAACCTGATCAGTTCTTCTCCAAGTCTTTAACTTCTATGACATTTTCATTAAGTGTTTCTTCTAATATTTTTCATAACTTGCTTCTCAGGCCCTAATCCTGCTGCCCTTTGAAATTAAGAACCATTCAATGACGGTAAATCTGAAATCAAATCACTGATGATCACAGCAGCTTTCTATTTTGCAAAAGTCACAGTGACACTGCAGAAAGCAAGGGGTGATAAAATACTGCTGTAGTACACCTTCATCGCAGTACAGCAAGATGTATTGTTTCAAAAACAATCATTCCTTCAGGTTTCATTAGGAACCTCCATTAAGCAAAATCTCCACTAAATAACGTGGAGCTGACACTTGTTGTCACACAGCCACATAGTGATCAAGGACACTTTAGGTGGAGTAGTGCAATAGGGTGACGCATGGCACAAAGAAATAATAATTACAATAATTATGAAGATAAGGCCTCTTTGGGAGACCATTGTACTAAATGCCTCAGAAAATTTGAACTACCAAGAGGTTTTCCCATAAGTACTCTTTTCATGGAGAAGTACTAACACCCCCCAGAACATCAAGGTTAAAAATTCTTCCGGCTTCATTATTGTAAGACAATGGTTTTCTTTTGAACTATTGTTTATATGCCAGATGGGCCATTGATGCTTTGGTTGAAATAGAGGGAACTGTGTGATTATAAAATGCAATAAAACCCCTGAACACCTCTCTGACTGAAATGTGATCAGCAATAGTTTTGTTTAAGGTGACATCTAAAGCCTGAAAAGCTTGCTGTAATTAACCATGGAGGAAATAAACCAAAATGACACTGCATGTATTTTTTCAGGGTTTGATGCTCCTGCAATCTGAATTAGGACTGTAGAATAAGAAACAGGTGGAACGGAGTTCTCCCGCTAAACTAGAGAAAGAGAGTGGTCAGGCAGTAGAGGGAATTTTTCCATAGCGATAAAAGGAAAATGCCATCATACCCACAGGGGTCAGAAAGTGCCCTGGAGGAAGATCCAGGAAGAGAGGTGCAGGCTTAGGTGGCATATAGTCTGGGACAGTGATCCAGAAGGCGTTTGCCCCAGCAGCTGCAAAACCCTGCATGCAGCAGAACGATGCTGGTCCCCATATTTAATTCCTGAATATTTTCTCATTTCTTCACTGGGTTGAACACTTTTCAATAGGAGTCTTGGTTTTCTGCACCTCCTCATGCAAATGTGTCCAGAATGACTGTTCCCTAAATGTAAAAAGAATAAAAATATATATATTTATATAAGGATGAGAGAAGGGGTGGAGAGAGATGGGTTTCTGTTTTTTCCAATTATCAAAAAAATGAAATTTTCAGTGATAGTTCCCTTTCTGGTTGGACTGGATGATCTTTTAGGTCTTTTCCAATAATGATAATTCTGTGATTCTGTGATTCTGTTTTATGTACCTGGCATTTATTATCTGCTAAAAAAAAAAAATAGCTATGTCTTTTTTGTACATTTCTGTTTCTTCCTGATTATCAGAGTGTGTTGTCAATTCCTTGCTGCAGGCAATGTTTTGTCATAATCCTTTCAGACTAAAAAAAACCTAAAAAACCCCCAAGAATAACACAATATGAATTCCAATGATCTCTCTTTTTCAATTAACGGCTCAAATAAGTATTTGATTTACATTCGCGGAGACACTTGCTGCAGGCTAATTAAAAATAACGTATTGTTGGCAGATCATTTATTGAGGGAAAACAAATTGACAAAAGATAAATTAAGCTGATACATAATTAACTAAAAAAACCCCACAACTGAAACAGTAAATTAATACGTACATTTATCAATATCTCAACTAGGATTGAATAACAAAGTTTAAATTTCGCTGTAAGAAATAGGTAACAAGAAGATGTGGCTGGAATAATGTTTTCAGTATTCTGACTCGCATTTGCATGCACGGTGGCGCAAGTAAGCCGCAGCACTGCAAGATTTCATGTACTGAGACCATGAACTTGTCAGTCCAAGGTCTTCTCATCTGTCCAGTACCAGATGTTTGGGAAAGGACAGAAGAGACAGTGCAGGAGATAGTCAGAGATCAACCTTCCTCCTCAAAATTTACCTCCTTAATCCTAATAGTTGTGATTCTGTATTCCTGAGGAATGACATTCTATAGCCATTCCACAAGTTCTTTTAAGAAGGGTTTTAAATCCAATCAGTAGCAATTCATTACGTGGATAAATACCCAGTCATTTCATTTCATATGCATTTGCATGCTGTCCCCATCACTGTAATACCTGTGGATAATAATGGTTTGTATTAAGCCATATGATTTAAAATTTCCAAAAGTTTTCTTTATCTGTTTGATAGCAATTCTTTAAAATTATCAAATATTTGACCAGGAAATCTGTGCCAGGGAAGACTCAGTGCTCTAAATTATGATGAATTTGCCATAGGAGACATTGGGTAGAACAATTCCACTATCTGGCATATTAATACAAAATAATTCATTCAGGATTGTTCAGTCCTGGGGAAGGAGGAGCTGCCGTGTGTCTGTGGCACTTGAGATACATGGGGCTAAACTTCACTGAAAGTTTCTGTGTAATGGAAAGAGGAATGACATCAACCTCAGGAAACAGGTGAGGGAGGATGAGCAAAGTATAGCCAGACACAAACTCTCCGTCAGGTTCTTAAAATGTGTCGCTAACAGCGTCTTTAAATAGGAGTTATGGAAGTGGCTTGCCCAGCTCTGACTCTAACCAAAAGGGAACAATTGGTGGAGAATAGGAAAGAGGAAGGCAATTTGGGTGAGAGCATCCAAGGACTGTGAAAGTTCATGACTCTTTGGCAGGACAAGAGTGTACATGCAGTGGACTTCAAGATGACAGTCATCAATGCACCCTGATAACTGGGGACTCAGACCTCATAAGACACAAGCCTAAGGGGAAAAAAATCCAGAAAGCTGTCAGTTCTTTGAAGACATTGTGTTACAGTACAAGTGGAAATTATTCCAAAATGAAGGAACGATGTCAAAGACATTAGCCTGGCTAAATGAGAAGATATTCAGTGTCCTCAAAGAACAGAAATGCAGAAGGTGAAGACTGCAACAGATTGGTAAAGTTGGTTCTAGAACAACAAACAGCACAACAGTACAAAATGCCAGGGGGCAGAAAAGATTGCCAGAAGTAGCCTGAAGTTACATGGTTGAAAAGAGGATGAGCAAAGAAAGAGTTAATCTGCCTTTCAGAAGGAGGAAAAAACCTGTGGGCAGATGTTGCCAGAAGACTAGTTTCTCATGGGTTTGTTTTTGGTTTTGTTCTTCCCCTGCAAGTTTTCAGTGTGAAGGTCAAATACAAGCCTGTATCTACAGTCGGTGGGGGCAGACATGGGCACTTCTACAGGCTGAGCCCGAGCAGGAACTCATTTTGAATGCTCTAAATCCCTTTCAGAAGAAATCCCTCCTTCCTTTGACCCTCAGCAGAGGCTCAGTTGAGTCTTTCTGGTTTAATCTTAGCTTGTAGTAGCTCTGTATCCTCTGACTATGCTGCGTGTGATATAGCAGAGCCAGGGTCTGTAAATCCCAGCACCCATCCCAGCACCCAGCACCCATCCCAGCACCCAGCACCCAGGACCCATTTGTCCTTTTGTCATCAAAGGGCCCTGTGTAGTCCTTGTGGTTAATATCTAATGACAGAAGCCATTGGTGCTTAATGCACGCTCTGGGTTTTCAGGGCTCAGAAAGA
>WHYT01015216.1:13217-28293 GCA_009806455.1 Tetrax tetrax | reverse complement strand
TCAGTCCTGGGGAAGGAGGAGCTGCCGTGTGTCTGTGGCACTTGAGATACATGGGGCTAAACTTCACTGAAAGTTTCTGTGTAATGGAAAGAGGAATGACATCAACCTCAGGAAACAGGTGAGGGAGGATGAGCAAAGTATAGCCAGACACAAACTCTCCGTCAGGTTCTTAAAATGTGTCGCTAACAGCGTCTTTAAATAGGAGTTATGGAAGTGGCTTGCCCAGCTCTGACTCTAACCAAAAGGGAACAATTGGTGGAGAATAGGAAAGAGGAAGGCAATTTGGGTGAGAGCATCCAAGGACTGTGAAAGTTCATGACTCTTTGGCAGGACAAGAGTACACATGCAGTGGACTTCAAGATGACAGTCATCACTGCACCCTGATAACTGGGGACTCAGACCTCATAAGACACAAGCCTAAGGGGAAAAAAATCCAGAAAGCTGTCAGTTCTTTGAAGACATTGTGTTACAGTACAAGTGGAAATTATTCCAAAATGAAGGAACGATGTCAAAGACATCAGCCTGGCTAAATGAGAAGATATTCAGTGTCCTCAAAGAACAGAAATGCAGAAGGTGAAGACTGCAACAGATTGGTAAAGTTGGTTCTAGAACAACAAACAGCACAACAGTACAAAATGCCAGATCTCCGTGAGATAAAACCACCAAGGGGCAGAAAAGATTCCAGAAGTAGCCTGAAGTTACATGGTTGAAAAGAGGATGAGCAAAGAAAGAGTTAATCTGCCTTTCAGAAGGAGGAAAAAACCTGTGGGTAGATGTTGCCAGAAGACTAGTTTCTCATGGGTTTGTTTTTGGTTTTGTTCTTCCCCTGCAAGTTTTCAGTGTGAAGGTCAAATACAAGCCTGTATCTACAGTCGGTGGGGGCAGACATGGGCACTTCTACAGGCTGAGCCCGAGCAGGAACTCATTTTGAATGCTCTAAATCCCTTTCAGAAGAAATCCCTCCTTCCTTTGACCCTCAGCAGAGGCTCAGTTGAGTCTTTCTGGTTTAATCTTAGCTTGTAGTAGCTCTGTATCCTCTGACCATGCTGCGTGTGATATAGCAGAGCCGGGGTCTGTAAATCCCAGCACCCATCCCAGCACTCAGCACCCATCCCAGCACCCAGGACCCATTTGTCCTTTTGTCATCAAAGGGCCCTGTGTAGTCCTTGTGGTTAATATCTAATGACAGAAGCCATTGGTGCTTAATGCACGCTCTGGGTTTTCAGGGCTCAGAAAGAAGAAAATGACACGTAGGAGCTGGATTTCCAGATCTGCATAGGAAGGCTGTATTACCATTGATATTTGGATAGGATAGTCTCCCACCTTGTCGGCTGAACAGAACATGAGCTTTGAATATCATATCAAACCTTTTGTGCTTCATTGAGCTTCTCTTTTATGCTCTGTTGCTTTCCTTTGGCTTTTCAAGGTATGACCATTACTGAAACAGAATAATAATGAGTAGCAGGGATTCCACTTCAATTGCACATTCACACAAAAGCCATTGCTTTGCTTTCAGCAATTGTGTATAATTTGGAAAAAAAAAAAGAAAGAGGAAGAGAAAAATAATTTGTTATACTTCAGCAGGCAAATGAGAGGATCCAAACGAGAGTGGCTCCATAACAGCGTGACAGCTAGCTTGGTTACTCCTCACGAAGCCGATTGGGAATGGACTCTCTCAGCAAGGTAGTGTTGTATGCTGACCTCAGTCACTCAGATGGGAGAGCTTTATTGCTGAACTCAGTGGGAATATAAATGATGTTCGATGGAAATACTGCCAGCAGAGCCCCTCTGGGTTAGGAGATCAACTTTAGAATAATTTGGGTGGGATTTGAAGAGTTCCATGTGAGTACAAAACTGATTTCTGCTTTCAACTGCAAATGAAAAGAAAATACAGTGAGTTAGTAAAAATGTTGCATACATGAGTGCGAGGAGAGAGAGTGTGAAAGAAGACAAGAGTTCTCTGATATTCTGTGGAGTATTAAAAAATCATGCCAGTAGGTAACTTGTTAGCAAAGCCTGGCTCTGTGTTGAGCCTCCCACAGCATCCATATTGGAAAGTGCAGTTTTGATGATTTTTTGTCCCACCCAGGAAAAAATGTCCCTAAAGCCTGTCAACTCCATCACTGTCTTATGCATTTTTTTTTCTGAGGATGAAATATTTTTTGGTTGAAATTTGCTTCTGCTTTTTATCTTTGGAGGTCTTAGTTCAGATTCTGCTGTTTATCCAAGCTGTAATGGTTAAACAGAGTCTGGGTTATTGTAAGGATCTGGAGGGAGAAAAATGGTTCAATTTTGCAAAACCACCCAAAGTCTAACTGATTTAACTAGAAAAGACCTGATTCTGCTACAATCTTACATCATTTTATCATCTGAGCAGCTCTACTGTCTTCAGTGGAATTCTCTCTGGTTTACATCTGCACGTGAGAGGAAAATTAAGCCTCAGGATGTCTGAGAGACAGAAGCTAGAGCCTGTAGATGTGATGTTACCAAAGTGGGGTTTTGTTTATTGGTTTGTTGGTTGGTTGGTTTTCTCTATTTGTTCCTTCAGCCCCAGCCTTGTCTCTGTTTTCAGAAAGTGGAAACAGCATGTTTGTGGAAGAAAGGTTTTGATTTGTTGGAGGGGGGAAATTGATTTTACTGTTTCAAACCAGTTTTTCTACTAAAAAAGAAAAAGAAATTTGGTGTAGTGAAAGAAAAGTATAATTTTTTTTTTTCAGGACTACAAATGTTTCAGGAAAATGCCTGTTTTGCTTGAAAATGCCATTCTTATAAAAGTAGAGAAATTCAATAGCAAATTAAAAATAGAGATTCAACTGAGCCCGTTCGCCCGTGATCCTAGCTGTGAAATGTTGACAGACTGTGGCTACCCTACAGGTTTGCTTCCATCTATTACCACATTCTTCAACTCTCTGCCTGGTATTTCCTACTGACTGTATCAGTCTGAAGGTTTAGAAACACCAAAAATCAGGAAGCCCAAGCTAGATCTGGACGTTGCAGTCTAAGTCTAAAGGTGCCATATATCACTGGGCATTTATATAATCTTTATTCCCTTTCTGTGACTCATCGGACTGACTCATCCTCCTAGTTAGGCTTTTCTCCCCTGTGAAAAACAGCTTGTTTTTATCCAGAGCTCTACCTTTGGTTTTATTTAGGGTCAGTCTTAGCCTCTTTTTATACTGGACCAAGAACAGAGAGAATCTTTTTTTTTTTGTAGCTGTCCTTATTCTAACACAGCTGTGCAGTTGGCCTCCCTTGGGTACTGTTACAGCCATAACCAGCTGTCAGTTATCCCCACTGCTGATGCCTTCAGGTCCTTTCCATTCACTTGGTGTCCAGTCTTCTAGCCCTGCCAGTATTCAGTCCATCCTATGTCAGTCAAAGCCTGTATCGGTCATCCAGAGGGACCCATTTCTGAGACAGAGGAGTGAATCCAGCCATAGCTTCATGTGATGCTGTCCCCAGAACAGCACAGCACTGAGCTCCTCTGCCCACTGTCCTGGTTTCGGCATGAATGGAGTTAATTTCCCTCTCAGTAGCTGTTGTGTTTTGGATTTTGTTTATGAAGAACTTTGATAAACACCCTGATGTTGTGAGTTGTTGCTAATGAGACCAAGGACACTGTCCAGCTTTCCAGGTCTCACTAATGTGCAGGTGCAGAAAGCTGGAAGGATACAGCCAGAATAATTGACCCAAACTGGCCAGAGAGAGTGTTCCGTGCCAGAAACGTCCTGCTCAGTATATAAGGGGGGGTTGCCTGGAGAGGGGGCATTGCTCTGTCTGGCTTGCTGGCTCCCTCGCACTCCTTTGCTTGCTGCTCCATTTCATTTCTGTGATCGCTGTATCGGTCATTAGGACATCAGGAGGTGAGAAATTGTGCATTGTTTGTTTTGTATATTTTAGTATTCTTGTATTCTGTTATTATTGTGATTTTCCTTTGCTATTCTAGTCAACTGTCTTCATCTCGACCCACGAGTTTTCCTTTCCTCTCAATTCTCTCCCCCATCTCACTGGGGAGGGGGAAGGTAAGCGAGAAACTCTGTGGTGACCAGGGTTAAACCACAACACCCACACTGGTAGGACGTGAGTGGCAGGTTGACCAAGACAAAGTAGTCTTGAAGACTGAGATCAAGACCCGGATATTAATCAGGAGGGGCATTCCAGGGCCCAGGTAGACTCTGGGGACATCAGAAAACAGAAAGGATAAACTACTGTTCTGTCTGTTAAATAGGGGACCGAATCTCAGGGATAATATGCCCTCTTCCTGGACAATTGCATACTTTATTCTAGACAATTTTGTGATAAAGAGGGGACTCCAGCCCATCTATGGGTTGCACAACTGCATGGTCACAACCTCATCACTGAATGCACCCGTGGCGCTAATGGCAAGCTGCAGCCCTCATAGATCCCCCCAATAAGTATACAATTACAGTATGACAAAGCAGAGACTCTTGATGTCTCTCACAGCAGAGAAGAGGAGGTTCAAGTGCAATAAACAGAAAGAGAAGACATTAAGGTGGTTAAACTCCTGCATATTTTATCTAGGTCCTCTGATAGTGCCACCTGCTGCCAGTGAGAATACATCTGTGTAGTGGAGAAAACAGAAATGCTCACAGTGAGCCCTAAGGTTTGCCTGTTCTGCTGCTGATAGTTGAGTGCGACGTGGCTAACTCACACGGGTGAGCAAGGCTGGAGTGACACTCAGGCGTCAGATCTGCAGGGGCCTGCCTCGGTGATTTCTTACGTGGACTTCAGACGTTACAGTGTGATTCACAGCACACCACTGAGCAGAGAAACAGTGACCAAACACTGACGGAAACGTCTACTGGCCTTTTCCCAGCATCTGGAAAACCGTTCTCATGGAATTTTTGGAGGAGAGAAAATAAATAGTGGCTATGAGCAAAGCATACAGTGTACAGTCAAGAGAGCATTTCATTAACATGATGATTAGATTTGGTCTGAAATTCTGATGAAAGCAGATCTTGATAACAACTAGAAATGAAATCCCTGAAGCAGTTTTGTAATGCAAGTGTTTGAGGAGACCAAGTAGCTGCAGGCAGCAGAAGCATGGCTATGATGAATTTAATAAGCAGGGGGAACTTTATTTATATCAGATATAGAAGGAACAGCCCAAAGCCAGGTTGCTATAGCATATTGTGGTAGTAGATGTTTTATTTATCATTGAGTGCTGTATCAGAAAGAATTTTCTTCAGATCCTCCCTTTGCTCCTCATTTTTTAGTTTTTCTCTCATCTGTTCGACTCTCCTTGATGTTTGATACATTTTTCATCCTCTGTCCTCACTGGACTTTGCCTTTCTACGTCTTTTCCAAAAATTTCATATGTGAGCATGGTCTCAAGAACCTGAGGTTCTCACTGAGGCTTTGAGGCAAGGATGTTTTAATGTCTTACTCAGCCTCTGTGAAATCCATCCCACAGTAAACCATTTGGTTCAGTGGAACTTGCATAGTGCTTGTGCCTTGAACTACATTTCTTTGAGAGACCAAGTTCACCCATCCTGAAGCCCCACGGAAGTTTCAGAAGCTCATTAGATGAGTAAGAAGAAGATAATAGTAAAGAAGACATGTGGTGTTGGAGTGTTCAGATCAGCTTCAGAAGAACTCAACTATGGTTCAGCCATTTCTCCTCAAGATTCCCAGGAAGGAAGATAAAACATTTTGGCTTTTAGGATTGGTCAATTATAACAGTAACTTAGTTGTGGCTCTATTAGGAAGCTCAAAGAAATTATGACTATTTCTCTTAATTTCAGTTTCCTTAGTTTCCTTCAGTTGGGGAGCACAAGCAGCTTGATAAGCACATTCCCCAAACACGGTGCTTTCAGCCACGCCTGCTGGTGTGAGCATATTTTATCCTGAAACTATGGAGGCCTTTTGAACCCTGGATTTGGAAAGGACATCTCAAACTAACGGCCAGTCTGGTCAGTATGTGGCAACAAGTTACTGAGAACTGAGCACTCTGGAGAACTTTTTTTTCCATCTACCATGGCCAAAGACTTTGAGCTCTTATAGATGTCTCCACAGTTCAGCACAAAAGAAGTCTTCGTGATGGAGCAATGAAAAGCTATATCCAAGTCACTCAAGAATCTGTGAGAAACACTCTACAAAGTCTTTGCATGCTGGTAAAATTTTCTGTGGGTGGAAATCTGCAGTAAAGCTTAATTCTTGGACGAATCCCTCTACTTACGTACCAAAAAGCTGCTCTTCCTAGAAACTAGTGTTCATGTCAAGAAATCACTTCTCTAAATTGCAACTTGAAGTGACATTTGGCCCATTAGTACATAGGGAGTTAAAGCTGACTATGATCTTTCTTTTATTGCATTCTCTGGCCTCTAATATCTTTTAGTACTTTCAGTACTCTACTTTGACTGTAACTGTTTTGTTCCAGGGGCCAGCAATAGAACCCTGCTATTGCTTGGCATCAACAAGAAAAGGGCAGAAGACAACAGCTGCATGAAAATGTGCTTTTTGCAATACAGAAGGAAAGCTGGCATGACATGAGTCTTCTATGAGATTAAGAGTGGGCTTGAATCCAGGTTTAATTTTGTCTAGTTACACAAGCGTTACGGTTTTTGTCCCTGTTGCTAGCAGCTAGTATGACTGTATCTTGGACTGAAATAATTCACATGGAGGTTTGGAAGAGTCAAACCTGGAGCATCTGTTGATAGACTGTGCTACTGCACTGCTTGTGCCGACTCCTGTACAAGCTGGCTAATCAAACAAGGCCTTTGACTTGCCTCGCCCTCACCTTGCCCAAGCTCTTTCCCTGCAGATTTTTCCAAAACTCAGGCTGCGACAATCTCTCAAAGCAGGCTTGTGGAGTTGTTACATGAGCAATGAGTGAGTGAATTTGGTTTGGGGTGGGTTGAAATTATACTCAAATAACATTGTTAATGAGTCTGATCATCTGATGACTTTCATCCAGCCTTTTCTCTGCAGAAGAGCCGCACGGATGCAAGAGCAGGCGCCCTGTGCAACACATGGCTGGTTTCCATGCAAGGGCACCGCGGAGCCACCGAGGCAGGAGGTTCACAGGGCCTGATGGCCTTTCCCACTCCATTGGCATGGCCAGGCTCCAGCAGTCACAGCAGCTGTGTGGGGAGAAGGAAAAGAGCTTCAGCACTGAGCAGCAGCAATAGAGGTCAGATCATTGCTGTAGGTACATCCTCTGGGATTAATTTAGATAGGTGTAACAAGGACGGCTACAAAACTTGAAGCACTCAGGACTCATGACCTGAAACCTTCCTCACAGAGCAGGTGTCCCTGCTGCTACCTAAAGAGAAAAGAATGAGAAAAGCTGAAATTTTTTCTTATTTTGAAAGAAATTATTTCAAATCCACCTCCAACGCATAGAGACTTTTATACTAAAGGCTATGAATAGCAATAATAACCCAGAGATGTAGGAGACTCAGGTCTGATTCTCTTTGCTTCCTGAAAAGATTAAAACTCACTGTCTCTTACTCTTAAGAAAACAGCCTGACCACCACGGAGATTTGGTGAATATGGAGGGGCTCTGTCTCTTTTTAATTCTGCATTTAGGCATCGACACTTCATGTCTGTGGATCCTACTTTATTTTCTTAGGTCTTGGTTTTGATCTGGTGCTTGTCCTGCATCCTTTTTGCTTGAAGAGCTACTCTCGTCCCTTAAAGAGTCCTCTTGTTTGTATCTTTTCAGCCAAGGCCTTACTCCACCCCAAATACATCTTGTTTCCTGCTTCAACTTGTCAACACAACCGCTAGGAAATGAAGGTCATTTGTATAGCACAGTCTCGTTTGCAACAGCAGCTGGGTATAATTGCAAAACAGCTGGGAGAGTATGGAGAAACGACTGTGGTAGAAAATGAGCTTCAAAAGCTCTGAGCAGTTTATGTGAGAAAGCCTTGTTTCCATTAGTAAAATATAGATTTGTTATGACATTGTAAGTCTTAGCTGTGATATGCGCAGTATTTCCTTGGAATATCTGACAGCTGTATCACTGTTTAATATATCTATTAAATACTACATCTAGATGTAAGAGCAAGCAATAACATTTGTTTATTTACCTTTGAAATCTTTGACAGAGTAAAGCATATCACTCTCTAGATATATTTCCCCATTCAAATCTACTAGATATTTGAAATGGCAGCAATAAAAGAAAAAAACTATACATTTTCTTTCCAAGCCTGCATTTACTGTGGACAAAACAAAGACTATAAAAATGCATTTATTTTTTAATCTATTGCTGCTATCTTTTGAATGCACTGAAAGTCAAAGTGTTGCCCTGATGTGCTCGTACAATTGCATAAAATATCCAAGAGGGACTAATAATCACTGTCTTCACAGAGATCTTCGCTGTAATCAATCTTCAGAAAAAAACTCCGCATTTTGTTTTCATTGGCATTTATGGTCATTTTTATTCTTCCTCTGCTGGGACAACTAAGGGTTTTCTTGGCTGGCGCACGCATGTGCACACACATACCTTCCAGCATCTCTCAACTATCAATTCTGAAAAATTGCTTTCAATTCTGAAACTATAACATTTCAAACAAGAGTGGGTGAAATAAAATAGAACATTAAAGCAGTCTTGTAGGTTCAGACGAGTGCGCAGCAACCAGGAAAGCCAAGAAGAATTTTTGCTTTCCCACTTGATGAAGGTTACAGTCTCCTGGTGACTTGTTTTCTTAACTTTAATGTCTTTTGATATTTTCCCAGTCCTGTTATAGCCAGAGCTTTAGACACATGGAATGGCCTGTGTATCGGGAGGAGCAAAGGGCAGCTTGACCTTGTCTCCCGTCACTTTTCCATTTGCTCAGTGGGAGACAACACGCTGTGTTAAATCACTGAAGTTTATAACAAGATGAATCAGGGTGGAGGCTGGCAAAAGGGAGAGAGATAAAAAGCAAGCATGTACTTTTTGTGATTCCCTTGAATCTCTCCAAGTAACTGCACAAACGCATGAACAAGGGAATATTGTGTCGATTTTTTTCACAGCAAATGTAACAGATTGTGATCTTCCCACTGTTAATGCAGTGACTGGAGGAACTGGGCTTACTTCTCATCTGAAGCGCTGAAGAAGCAGGTTATATTGACCTGAAATATATATGACCTGAAATTGTTTCTTAGTTATTTTCCCACCTCCTCTTGTATCTTTGTGTAATTTTACAAGTTGACTGAGCTGAAAGAATGTTCACAGTGCAGGCCCAAGGAGAGCCAAGGAAGGAGAGAGGAGGGATGGTGCTCCACGGGCAGACTTGCCGTAAGTAATGACTTTCCCCATGTGTTTCTCCAAGTAATTGACAGGCGTCAGTTACCAATGCAGAGTTTGTACGTGCTAAATATGTACACATGCTCATGTAAATGACACATGATAAACTGGAACTACCGTGTATGAGGTAATTTTGTGAAGGGGCAATGACAAGACATTTCTGTGGAATTCATAAGAGAGGGAAATATTATTTCCATATTTTTTCCTGTTTTGATCTATATATTGTTCACATTATATCTACTTGAGTGTACACACGTTGTACACAGATCACATAGTTGCGTAATCAATGCCTGGAATAATTTAGAAAAGTGTTCTGGTAGTTTCCAGTTTGGAAGTAAATTTTATAATTACAATAGCAATGAAGACAAAGTTAGTGTTATAGTAGGAATGAACGGAGACCAACAGAAACATGGTAAATCTATTTTATAAAGACTTAGAGGTAATAAGTCCAAAACGGCTACAATAATAAGCCAACCTAACTTTCTGGTCAAGATAATGAGAGAAATTCCCCAAATGAACATTCATTGTTCATCTAAAAAATTTATAGTGACAGAGAATCTCCCATCGACCTGTGTCAGTTGTTCCAGTGGTTAATTAGTATCACTGCTGAAATGTTCCAGGCTGTTTCTAATGTCATTGGAACTATTATACCTCCATCTGCTAGACTGAAAGCCCTTAGGACCAGAAGACCTACTCTTCTGTGACTAGCCAGCCTAGGAGCTCCCTGTGCCGTGCTAAGGCCTGCGCCACTGTAGTGGCTCCTCTAACATGAGCAGTTCACATAGGACTGTTTAGGAACTCCTGTACTAAGGACCTCCTACAAAATTGTCATGTGCAAAAGGCCCAGCCCTTGTGTCCGTGAAACCTCTTCAGTGGACAAGTTGTATGACTTTGGAATGGGCTCAAAATTTAGACCTGTGCTTGGGAAATGGTGTCCAGCTTTCTTTTGGGCCACTCCACTGTCTAGGTCTTGAAGGTCTTCTGTGTTTTGGAGGACTTAAAATCCACAACCAAATTCCATTTCATTTTAATATCTTTTCTAACCAGAAAGGATAAGGGAACTTTAAAAATTCTATTTACTCGATGAAATACGAGATTTGGATAAAAAAAGCTACAAAACACTTGCCGTTTATTTTATTTTTCACAAGTATCATATTTCAGATACTTTGATGTTTGCTCTGCGTGAAGCAAAGTGACAGACAAAACAGCAGCCGAGACTGGAACAGGACTGAACGTTCTTCAGGTGCAACTCAGCCAGGCAGACTCAGCTGTATGGCTTTAATTATGTCTAATCCTTTGCATGCTGGGAGAATGGCAGCCTTGTGCAGACAGTGGGTTTTTTTTTGTGTCAGCTTTGCAAATGGTGAATCAAATTGACAAGTTCAACAGGTCACTTCCCTCTTTGTTACTCCTACACTGATACCCCTTTCAAGAGGAATTGTCTCAAGGGGTTGCAATATTACCACTTCCAGGAACAATCACATGTATTACTACAGAGATGTCTGTAACTCGGGACAGGAAGCTGATGCCCTCCTTTCCCAAATGAAAGTGTCTTGTTCCTTACGGAGAGCCTCATCTGGGCTTCTGTCATGGGCTGACCTTCAGCAAACATGAATGACTTTAAGCAGTAGCTCAAGTATAAGTAACCCATGGCCCTGTTGGAATGCCATTCTGGTTGTTGACATGGCAAATGTCACCGGAAGGCAGTGAGGCCTATCAGAGAGGGCCGTCACTCTCCATACCTCCAGCAGTCTGGATTTGGACTGGGGAATGGGGGCAAATGTCAGGGAGAGAACATTCAATTTTTCATGTCCATTTTCAACTTTCCAGGGAAGAATGGTTGAAATACAGAGGGCCAGTACAGACCTGGACATGTCAAAGCATGAAGGGAAGGAGCCCTACACTGCTCTTCTTCTGCCTTTGCTTTCCTGATGCATCTTTCCAAAGGAGCAGTGAGGAGGAGAGCTAGGAACAGTCGCTATAAAACCAGGTGTCTAAGTTACAGTCCTCATTGACTTTTGCTCCGTTTGCAGTCAGGAGAGAGAGAGATTTCAGAAAGTCATTCAGAGCTCCAAACAGTGTCTGTTATTCTCCAATAATGGGCTCTATGGGGAATGACAGCCACTCCTGACTCAGATGATGGATGCTGGTTAGGTGATGTGGATTCCCCACCAACACAGACACCAGACTGGTGCTTCAGTCTGGCAATCTGTTAAAACTGAGGAGAGCATTTTGACAGGGCTTGCTCTCGGGAGTGTTGTTAGAGCACCATCATTAGTGTCTGCAAATCGCTCTGAGAGGAGCCATTAGCAAACTGTAAAGTGCTATTACTAAATACCCACTTACACTTGAAAAGAGGAAAACCAGATGCACTTGAATTTAAAATTGCATTGTTTTAGACAAAAGATATAAATAATGAAAAGAATGTATCCAAGAGAGGGCACGTACTGGCCAGTCCTTTGTAAAAAGCTGCAGAACAGTGGGAATTAGCTGGCTGCTAAATGCCTGGAAACATGAAAGTTGAGTAAATGGATCACAAAAGTCATCACAGTTTCATGTTCTCCATCCCTGAATTGTGTGGTGTTTCAGGGCTGGTGAGCACCTTTTCATACAGGAGGAAGCTATTCTTGACAGTAATTTGCTTTAGCAGCTTTCCTGGAATCTCATGAATTTGTAGAGCAGAAAACAAAAGAAAAAGCTCTAACTTTTTTTTTTACCTGTGGAACAAAAAAACCCATGAGGCTACAGAACTGTATCTATCTCTCTGTATTTTTATCCACACCGAGGCCCCTGATTTAATTAGTCAAGTCACCAGAGATTTTGAAAGGAGCTTTCTTCAAAACCATTTTCCAGACTCTCAGGGATGTAAGTAAAAATAGATTTTAAATTGGTGTTGGGAAACTACTATTTACTTCAGAAAAAATCTACTAATGAACACTAAGGATGGCCTTGTTCCAAGTCTTTGTGGACTCCGACAATCCCAATTACTCCACTTTCAATCTAGCAACACAGAGCAGCACAGTCCTAGGTTGTTCCACAACTGATGGAGGGACTCCGGATTCACACCGGCACGATTAGCACAGTGTGGCCCCCTGCTAGAACTTAATCAAAAGTCCCTTCCTGCCTCTTCCCACAGGAGCAGAATGGGAGGTCACAGCGTTTTCTCTGGACCTCTACGGAAGATGGGCCAGGCAGACCTGCAGATGATGTGCACTGCTGTTTTGGGGAAGTAAAGCAACTTTCTCCATCGGTGACAGCTCTGTTAGAATCACAGAATCATAGAATGGTTTGGCTTGGAAGGGACTTTTAAAGGTCATCTAGTCTGACACGCCCTGCACTGAGCAGGGATGATGGGGGCAGTGGTCTTCTAGATGACTGTGGGCGTGTTGCTTTCTGTGGCCTGTTCTGTGGCATATTATACCTTTCATGCTGTACAGGTCAACACGCAACCGGAGATAATACAGATGACATGTTTGATTTCTTCTCATCTATTCAAGATTGCTGGCTGCATGGATAATTCTGATTTAGGGACCATCTGCTCCTGGATCAGGTGGTGGTTGCATCTGATGACACACAAAAAAGTTCATCTGAGCACGTTTGCTTATGCAAGCTTGCTGTGTTGGCAAGATGCACGCTCTGTGATGTCAATAGTGCTGGTTCTGCCGTGGCTGTCTGTGCGCCCAGGTGTTGCTCTCAGCTTTCAGCAGGCTCTCCACTCTGCTCCGTAGGATGAGTTATAAGAGAAACGTTCCCTAAACACATCCTGCAAATGAAATAAACTGGTGCTTGGCACCCCACTCCTTACTTGAATTGGGTTCTTCTGCTTTTCTTTGCTACAGAACCTTTAGAAGCCAGACCAGGAGACCCAATGATGTTCTCTCAACCTTTTGTCAAGCTGTCAACTCGGTCCTCTGAGTCAGAGGAGCATGACAGCGGTAACAGTGACTTTCCATTTGTGGACAGGGAAATTGTAAGGGTCCAGTTTTGTCAGCTGAATGTTCCTAAGTCCATGGGGCCTGATGGGCTTCATCCCAGAGTACCTGATGGTCTGTCGGATGTTACGGCAGGATGTTGTACCTCTGTCATGCTTACTTGTTACCTAACATTTCTGCTCTTTCTAGTCCATGGGGTGGTCGATGTCCCAAGCCTGTCAGTGTTGAAGAGGCATTTGGACAATGCCCTTAAATAACAAGCTTTAACTGGGTCAGCCCTGACATGCTGACAGTTGGACTAGATGCTCGTTGTAGGTCCCTTCCTACTGAAATAGTTTATTCTGTTCTGTTCTGTTCTGTTCTGTTCTGTTCTAACTATTGATGAATGGGGCCAGTTTGCTGTGCTGCAAATGAAACCCCAAGCTGAGAGGAAGAACCTTTACATTTAGTCAGAACCCTAAATAAATTAAGATAGTAAAAGAGGACAGAATTTTAAATAAAGAAGTGGACCCCCAAAACATCCATAAGATCCATGCAGGATTTCAACATTATTGACAAAAATAGTTGCGGGTGAGGAGAAAGTGTGTAAATTTTGTCAAAAGAAAGACAGTCCTTTGGGCAGACATGCAGGCCCATCCTGGACTGGATCTTCATGTAGTGGCAATCCGAATTAGGATAACCCCTGTCATCTTACCCTGCTGCTCCTAAGCACAGAGACAACGCCTTGCTTACAAGTAGGCGTCCTCGTGCCAAGATATTCTAGCATCCAGAAGAGTTTAGGGAGTACATTCCTCTTCTCCTAGTGATAAAATACTTAGCCATCTGTTGCAACAATATTCCCAAAAAGTAGCAGGAGAACTGAAAAGTTCTTAATAAAACCATTATCTGTGTGCTATAGACTGCAGTGAGTCTTCAGGGGACAGATGCAGATCTCAGTTCTAAGCTGGAATAATTTCCTGGCACTCAGCGGGCTTACACTGATCTACAACTGATACAAGCCAGAACTTCATCATAAAGCATCGTGGCCACGTTAACTTTCAGAATTTACACCAGTCAAGGGTTGACTGTCAGCATTTTAGAGAAAGAAATGCAATTGAGTGGGTGCTCTGCTTTTGAAACCAATTTCTAACTAAATAAAATTTTCCCCTTCATTTTAATACACAATCCTCTCTTGTGCCTATCTCTGATTGAATGAAATATTGCTGTGCTGTGTCGTATCGTCGCCCAGCCCCCTGGGTCGTGCAGAACGCGTGTTACTGCCTTTGCCACGATGTGAGTACAACCTGCCTCACCGCGCAGCCTGGAGAGTGAACCCCAGAAGGTGGGATGATGACTGGGAGAGGACTACTCTTTAAAGCTCAGCTTTTAATAAGACATGAGAATTTTTAATCCAGCCCTGGGAAAGCAGTAAGTTAAGTGAGATTCATGGTGTCGCAGCTGTTTGGCGCTGCGAAGGAGAGCACTGAAGGTGCCTGCCTCGATGCTGGGAAAGGAGGACTGTTGCGTGTGGTAAATCACGTTCCTCTGCGGCTGGCAGAGATGCAGTGACAGGAGATTCAGGGACATTAAGCACCATTTACACTGGTGGTTTCTAATCCACTCCATACGCAGAAGCAGAGTGGAGTGCACAGTGCCCCTGGGACTGGCTTGCAACTGGGAATGCAATGGGGAGCATGCTGGATGGTACCCGTGTGGGGAGGGTGGAAGCAGTGGGTGCAATATTCTGTGGGAAACATAATGATGAAAAAGCTGAAAGCTGGCTTCTGAAGGTGACTTTTCAAGCCATGGAAGCCTCTAATTATGCACTGACAATTTGCTTTCCAAAACTGTGATGCTAAGAGATCCTTTCCTTCAAAGCCTAATCCTGTATTCATTATGCCAAATGTAA
>WHYT01015215.1:100979-183278 GCA_009806455.1 Tetrax tetrax | reverse complement strand
CCCTGGGGGTCCCTGCGTGTTCGCGACCGGCCTGGGGCTGGGCTGGTGCGGGTGGGACGCGATGGGCGGTCGCCGTGAGGAAATAATTGCCTCGTGTTCGCAGCCGAGGGGAAGGCGGGCAGAGCCGCAAGGCCTGCGTCTTCGTGCGAGCCTGGGCCGTGAGAGGCCTGCTTCTCTGCAGGCTGGAAGATGTCTGCCGAAATCTGGTGAACGTTGCCCTTCAGCCTAGGAGGGAGAGGGTGAAATAGCAGCACTCAGTTCACAGGGATGTGGAGGCTCATCTTATGGTGTTACTGTAGGCAGGAGCTAGGACAGGATGATGGGAGAATTCCCTGGGCTGATAACTGTTAGGTGCAGAGGAGGCACAGTCTGGGGAGGAGGGGCCTTGATAAGGGTCACATGTTTGTAATCAGTAAAATAGGTTTCAAGTTGATATGTGTGGCTTCATGGTCCACCTTAGGGTGTAACTTAAGTGTATTGAAGTACTGTTGCTACACTCCATCTGAAAGTTTTGGACACCTCGCTGTAAAGATAGTCTTGCAAATCTGAAAGTACTGTTGTGAGCTTGTTGCTGCTTATCAGGGACCCGCCAGGGTTCCAAAGGGGAAGGGGAGCCAAGAGCGGAGCACAATATCGAGGCAGACGAGAGCCTGCCTCAACAAGGAGCCAGGTTGCTAAGCATGAGTCAGGGTCAGGATCGGGCCCTTGGGGTCAGACACAGCCGAGTGATCACCCAGTAAGTTCTCAGTGAGCAGCAGGTCTCAGGGCAAGCCGGGAAGCTGAGCCAGCGGGTACGGGTCAAGGTCAGGGAGACTCCGGCCCAGGTGCAGACATAGGAGACTAACAATAAAGACTGCTTAAAAGTATCTTCCAAGGGAAAAGGAGAAAAGGAGAGTCAGGCCCTTGCTTCTAACTTTCTTCATAACAGCTCTTATTAGTGGAAGAGTTGCTTTTGGACTTGACAAGCTAAACTTCTTAACTCAAACAACTAAACTTCTTGAAGGTGGATTCACTCAGGGCCCCAACGCTGTCCTATTATTTTTAGGAAAAAAACAGTGTCTTATGTGCAGGCTGCCCTAAAATGACCATAGGCTTTAGAGTCTGCAGGATTTTTTGATCTTTATATCTTTGAGAAACTAACTTATTTACAGTTTTTCACGCTTCTCTTGGTTGTGTTAAGAGGAACCTAAGTAGAACACATAAAGAGACTTTTCTGAGGAGTAGGCCTGATTGAAAAAGAAGCCTGGAAGGAAGTTTGTTATGTCCCAGCTGGGCTGCTTTGCTGGTGCCAGCTGTGAACTGGAATAAAATGATCATATGGGATGGCAGAGGCATCATAAGTAGGATTCATACAATAGGAGTGAAGTGATCCCTGCTAGCAAAGGCTGAGTTCACAGATATGCTTGATACTTGCAATAGCAGGGAAAATTGGACAATTGGAGAACATAAGCAGAGATATCTTGGCAGTTAAGACAATGATCTCAAATCATATCAGCTTGTACTGTGCAGTGAAACATGAGAGGAACTAATGGCAAACAAAGGAAAACATTTTAAATGAAAACATACAGATGCACCTTCTAGACAAGGGTGTCTCCAAAAGCTTCTGTAAGGAACAAATGCATTATCATGGGCATTGAAGGAGACAGGCACGTAAAAAAGAGAAAAGAATATGAGTTATACAGGTTACTGAAAAACTTCTGTAATGGAGACTCTTTTCATCAGTGAAAGCATTAGCTAGAAGTTGAACTGCCTTCCTCCCAACAAGTGTTGGTCTCATTCTCTTCAGGATTTGTTTATCATGTTTATAGTTTCTCATAGAAAATCCATTGGCTCAGAAAATGCGTTTATATGTTTCTTTTCCTTTTCAGTTGGTCTTACATTTTCTTTTCTTGGAAAGTATTTCTCTACACCTGATTCCTGACTGATTACATGCATTTGTCTCTTGTCTCTTTCCAGGACTTCCAAGTTTGCCCTGACTGTTCAGATTGTCATCTGTTCAGCATCACTTCTTTGTTATCAGATGCCCAAATGGAATTTTTCTTTTTAAGGTAAGCACTTCCAGTGTGCGCGATCATCTTGGATCACATAGTTTATATTATTCTGACTTTTTCTTACAGCAGTTCTATATAAATACATTAATGGCAGGTAGTTCTGCAACATTCCCACTTTTTTTTTTCCTTTTTTTTTCAGTGTAACAGACATTCTGAATTCCTGACTTGGGTCTTCATACTTCCATTCATAAAGAATACAGACATTAATCTAGTCAATTGTAGCTGATTTTCCAGACTTTTTTTCTTGTTTACATTATTGTAAGGAGCAAAATAAGGTCTTTTTGGTTCCCGCGGCTCCTGCCAGTCTACATTGGTTCTGAGGGGTAGATGAGTAGGATGTTCCCAAACACAAACATAACTTGCAGAACTGTTTTCCTCTTCCTTCTTGACATTACAGTTTTGCACTTCTTCCCTCACTCCCAACAGTTTGTTGTATGTAGTACCTTCTCCCTTGCCCAGCCAGTGTTTCCCCACTTCATTTCTTTTATGCATGTTAATTTATTCTGTGAAGGATAAAAAGGCAAGAGAGATTGAAGAAAGAGGATCACATGCCAGTTTGTTCTGTTCTTGTTCTGAAGCCCATTTTCCGTATTATGGTAGGTGGACAAGGCTTGATCTGTCCAGAATAAATTATATTTGATAATAACTTTGATGGATGCAAACTTCAGTGTCATCAGATACGTTGTATATTTATGGTGAGATTTGATGATCCAGCCAAGCAGCACTTTGAAGCTGGTTTTGACTGCACGTGAACATCAGATGCTTCAGAAGTTTTCATGCTTTCCACAGTCTCTATGGAGTCAAGATTCTTTTATTGTGTTGATAGCACTTCTTAGTTCTTCACAAAGCCCTTCAGCATAGATTCTTGGGATCTTGGTTAAACTGAGCTTGTTACTGCTATTTCTCCTTTTATTTTGTTTTCTTTGACATTAATGTGGAAGGAAGAGCATATTTAACATCATTATCAATTTATGTTGTGTCTAAACATAAGAAAATAGGGATTTGTGGTTTTATATCTTTTAAATATTCACTTGATAGTAACATGCAATGAAACACAATGGCATTTTTTGAATACATAGTTTTGCTTCAGTGCCATTCCATTTTGTATTTTTTATTGAATCAATCTAATAATTTGGTCACTGTGTGTATAGGTGCATGCTGATATATAAACATTTGAAGTGGGTAAAAAGTAAAATCACACGTACTGGGAGAACAATTTTACACAGTTTTTAATTGGATAAAGAAGGAAAGAGGCAATGTTTTTTGCCTCAAAGCAAGTAAAGACCAGGCTAATCCATCATTTCTGTGCAGCGGTATAACATCTGAAACCACAGTAGTAGTTTGCAATTATGCAGTAAATATGCCAATCATATGTTTGAAAAGAAAAGTGATTTTTTTTTCTTTTTTATTGAAGAACTAAGATATGTACAAACTGGAATCAAATTACAAAAGTGAAATTCACCTGAAAATTTAACTACTGGGGAAAAAAAAAATCCATCTGTTTCTATGACTGAAACTCATAATAGTGTTTCCAGAGAACATTAAGTTATTGGAGTGGTAGAAATCCTACTGAAAAGTTTTTGTGAAAAATTAGTAAAAGAGTAACATTTCTTAATTAAAAATTGCATTTGAGTCTTCTGTAGATGTGGTATAAATTAACTGAGAAATTGTTTGTCCTTTTTTCAAAGTAATTTCCAAGCTCTTGAAGCATTTTGTTTTTAATGCAGGGAAAATAAGATTAATTTACCTTTTTTGACCGGCAGCAAGGTTCACTATTGCATGTTTTAAAGGGAACATGCAAGAAAAAAACAACAATACTTCATACTATGAAAGTACAAGATCTATAAAAGACAACATAAAGCTAAAAATAGCTAAATATAGTTTTAATCTGAGAGCCATTCTTGCAGCTAATGCAGTATCTGCACCATTCTGAGCAGTGATGCAGGTTTTTAGCCAGAACCCTGTGTTGGCAGGATTGTATTTCACTAATTTTATCCAGACATGTAAGTTATTACTTCAGTGGTGGCAAGCCATAAAATTAACCTCCAGAACTGTAAGTAAGCAAGTGGAATGTCAGTTGTCTTTAGAGAGTTTTTCTATTCAAGTAGGATAGCAGTCTTGGCTTTCTTTAAGTCACCAATAACTGTCCCTAATTACTGAAGTCACTGTTTACAGACGTAGGTTCTTTGCATATCTAAAGACATTAGGAAGTTCCCCAAGAGACAGCATTTCAGGTTTTATTATGCATGTCTATTGCTGTTTGTAGCAGTTTACATGAGATTTCAAGGTCTTAAGCTTCATCATTATTTCTACATCTTTATATGAAAAAAAAAAAAAAGAGAAAGTCTAGTCTAGATAGGCATTTTGTTTCCAGGTATTTTATTTCAGTCCTGATTGAGGACTAGAAAAAATAATTGTGTGACAGTTTTCTTTTATGCTCTTCACAATTTTTTACTTGCTACCTGTGGCTGAGACCTAATTGACCCTCCACATATTCCCTTTGGACTGACTTACGTCTTTGCTTTGTCAGTCTTCTTGCACAGCTGCTGCCTCAGAGTGTTTGCTCTGTGTTGACAGTGGTTCCCAAGTCAATATCATGTCACAGGGAGCATATAGCTTGGGGCAATGTAATAGATAGTGGAATATTGAAAAAGGCAAAACTATTTTCCCTCCAAATCATAATTAACACCTTTGGGGCAATCTTATCTTCATATTAGCGTATTTTTATGTTTGTATTTTTTACAAATATGATTGCAAGGGGTTATTTCTTGCTCTGAGGTTCTTTGATGAAAGGTGCTATAGATGTGTGGAATACTTACATAAAGTGTTGTGCTATTGATTTGCTCCTATTGTTATGTGGAACTGAGATCAAAACAGCATGTATTCAGCGAGGGAGTTATGCACATGCATAACTTAAACGATGTAAATAGTTGACTATCAAATATCAAAGAGTGCTTACATGCCTAATATACAGTGTGCATAGAGTCACCCATAGATCAGATCCCTAAGGGGAATTTTACATGCTTTTGCCTTCTTATGCAGTTCTGTAAAATATTTCTGATGTGTGGGTTTGGTTTTTGACAAAATGGTGGAACGAGCTGTAAATTTTAGTTAATGAGGTAGAAGTGTTCCATGATTTTTCGTTTGTTAATAGTTGGAGCGTAAATAGCGAATATGAATGCTAGAAATGTGAAGTAAATGTGGTCTCTGAACAAAATGGAGTGTTTTCATACTTGCACATCATTGTAGGTAAGTATTGAAAAGCATGTTGAGTTTCACCTTGTATCACACCTTTGGCATTGTTTTACATGGTTGTGGTAGATAAATTTCTGCTAGAGTCTATGAATACTTGATACACAGAGGAGGCATCTTGCTTATGTTCTGTGCAAGTACTAGAGAAAAAAATAGGCAGAGATTTTATTTGATGTTTAACACACGTTTTAAAGCTTCACCCTAAAATGTTATATTCACCCTGAAGTGTTTATCCATTCTCTACTCGACAATCCTTTAGGCTATTTATCTGGGGGATGGAAAGTTAGTTCAAGAGCCAATCAGTATTTTGTGTACACAAAGTAAAAGAATTTAAAGATAAGATAATTACCCCATAGTATCTAATCCAGTAATTCATGAGAGTGAGAGTCTGACTGCAGGAGAGTTTGTAAAATTCAGAAAGGTTAAAGACTTTAAGAAAGTCTTCTACTGCTTTGAGGAGTGCTTTGGCAAGTAGGTGATGAGGTGAAGGCCTCATGTAATTTTTCATTAGAAATGATTGCCTAGTCTCAAACACTTGGCTATAGGAAGGTCTTCATAGGCTCTAGGGAGCTTGGTCAGATGTTAAGTAATGCCAAAGTTGGGTAGGCCTATCTGCTCAGCTTTAACATCACCATTTATTGTGCTGGTTTGTAGGAGTCGCGTTTTAGGGTGTTCGACTGTCAGAGTGCCTTGTATGATGACCCTAACAAAGACTAAGACATGGAAGCTGAGGGAAGGAAATCCCGAAGGCTATTTACCACTGTCACTGTGACTTAATAGCAGGCACCAGCCGTTAGGACAGCGCCCTATCATCTCAGTAAAATGAGGAAATATTTCATTTATTCTGTTTTGACAGGCATCCAGTTGTGATTGGAGGAGCAGTTACCTCTGAAGTAAGACTAATGGTAGTTTCCTTTTCGCAAAATAATTCAAAGCAGAGACAGTCTATGAACTGGTTAAATATGTGGTATTAAGCCACAGATGCTAGTGATACAGAATGATATAGTGAAACATTAGAGACTACTTAAGAGCTGAAGTTAGATTTGGAATAGAGTTGGGATTTCCACTGCTCTTTGTTTGTTTGTTCTAATTCTAGGGCGTGCATATTTTTACCATGTTCTGTCTTATCTCCATGGAATGTTTGTGAAGGCATGGAGAGAATTGAATAACACCAATTAAAATTTGCAGATTTGGTATGAACAAGGAGTGCAAGCTCTGCTGTTTATTACTACACTGAAAGTACTGCTTCTGTGTCGCTTGTCATGTTAATTAATAATGGTCCTTACCCTTAGAATGCCAGGAATGTTATTCATTAGTCCCATATCTGAAGAACATAGATGAACTCAGTTTGCCAGAGTTTATATAGGAGGGATTCCATCAGTGTAAGTTTTTACTTACCAAATGAAGACTGGTCCTAGCTATACCATCAGGGACTGAAATTCCAGCAGGTAAGACAAGATACTGTCCAACACAAAAACTGGACTTCACTTTCATTGTGTATTTGTATGGTACAAGTTAGACAAAACAATCGTGGAGCTAGTTCATTTTTCTCCTCTTTTGAATTTTTAGTATTACATTCTAATCTTTTTGGCAGTTCGGAAGGCAGCCTGCCTTGTGGAAAGGTTTGTGAATCTTTTTTCTCTTTCTAAACAGTTGCTTTATATGCAGCAGGATGATAGTTCCTAAAAACAGTAGTCCTGTCCTAATCCTTTGCCTCATCCTTTTCTGTCTTGTCCAGTTCTAGCATGAAAATGTCAGATTGGAAAGGGTCAATCCTTTGATCCCGTTCAGTTTTTAGAAAGATCAAGGTTACAGATTTTGCCTAACTGCAGCAGTGTGGCTACCTGTCATCCAGCAATTATATAGAGACTCAGCCTGTTTAACATACACCACTGAGCAACCATCAAAGGTTAACCATTTTCCAACATACTAATCTAGCTGGATGCAAACCAACTTAATGAAAATGCTCTGTACTTAATGAAAAGTGCTCTGTATCCTGTTTTTTTTGAATAACGCAATCCGACTCATCTTACTTTAAAAATTCTTCCTGACACTTACCTGTGCCGGTACACTTGTGTTTCCACATACATTGTTTTCTTCAATACTGAACACTTGAGAAAAATGGATTAAGCAATGCATCCTTTTTTTTTTTTTTTTTTTTTTTTTTTTTTTTTTTTTTTTGTTGCAAGACAATTGTGGGACAAGTAACCTAACTATTGGAAAGAAAAGAGCTTGGTCATTGAGACACCATGGGGAAGAGGATTTAGATTTTGCCAGAGCCAGAAGTTTCAAAGTGGAGGGCAGAAGCAGGCAGATTAGCACGGGGATGCAGTATTTGAGTAGATAAAGAGTACAACAAAGTACTACATTGTTAAGTTGAGATTCAGACAGCGGCTTGAATGGTCTGTCTAATGAGGGCTTTTGTGGAAGAAGTATGCAAAAAAGTATTTAATTAAGCAAGTAAAAATGGAAATGCATCTTAATATTTTTCTTTCTTCTTGGCAAAGGATATTGCAAGCATTTTCTTTTGGCAGAAGCGTCTGGATTCATAACTGATTGCAAAAAGTTCAAAAGAAAATACAGGGACAATAGTTGTGGAACACCTAAGAGAGGTGTTATGGATAACCCACTACCTCACTACTCCTCACTGGGTAGGATGTGCATTGGGTGATGTTTGGCTTGGAAATCTGCACACGGACAAGTCTTTTGAAGTCTCGTGAAAAGTTGTGATGATCAGAAGAAAAGGAAGGAGATGCAGCACATGCTGTCCTCCACATGTCATTTTGTTCCATTTTTTTGATCCATTTTCTCTTCTTGCTCCTCTTCTAGACACACCCAGATTCAGACATTTTAATATCTGAAAACACAAGATACAGTGCAGCAACACAACCTGTTGCCCACTGCTATAAGCTGTTCTGGCTACCATCCTAAAAATTGCAATAAAGGTGTACAAAAGCAAAAGTTTCAGCAAGGGTTTTAGTGGGGAAAAAAAAAAAAGCAAGTGATCCTTGCTAAAACCAAATTTTTGCAGCTTTAAATTTTAGAAACACTTGGGCCTCTGTTCTCCATCCCAGCTTAATGGCCATAGGGAATCTGAAAGAGCTTTCTTCAACCCATCCCAAAAATAAATGAATAAATAAATAAGTAAATAAATAAAATAATAATCTAACAAGCAACAGATGTTTAAACTTGCTTCAGCTGCAATTAAAATAAAGTCTTTGTGCTACAGAGTCTGTTTTAAAGCTCTGCATAGTCCCTCCATTTCTCAGTGGCTGTTCTTGTGGTGGGGCTAAACAAGTACTTTTCTCCTTAGGCCCTCTCCCTCAACTCTCCACTGTTTCATATAAAAGAGCTCTAATGAATGTGCCTGGTTAGCTCTTCTTTAGCCCACCAAAGCGTCAGACTTCACAGACTGGTTTATGCTTTTACTAGGTTTCTTTGCAATTTCCTCAGTAGGTCACTTCTCACTGGGGCTAACAAAACAAATGAAATGTGTAGCTGCTAGGTCAAGTCAGAGCATGACTTTTCCTCTCAGTAGTCAAAATTAAAAAATTATGCATCCAGTCATTCTAAAAAGAGATTTAAAATAGTTCTATATCAAAAAGCAAGTGTGCTTTAGTAAGTTTAGTAGAGAACAGCTAAAGATTTAAACAATGAGACAATAACATGCTATTGTACAACTACTAAAATAGGACAGGAGATAGCAAATAGGCAAAGCGTTGAACAAAACATTTTTAGGTGATCTACTTACGTAAATGGTAACAAAGGTTACTTTTTGACAGCAGTTGTCTTTGTTGTACTGTATTATTGTTGCCATGTACTCTGATTTAGGGTTCTTTTCCAGGAAGATGAATTTTTAAATTTTCCTTTACATTAATGAAGTACCATATTCCACAAACAACCCTATTAAAGTCAGTGGTCCTGATTTTCATTTATATCAAGACATCCTCTGTATTTCTTTCTGGTTGTATAGAGGCATTAAGAAGGCCTGAACTCCAGCTAAGTAATGTAACACTACCTCATTCACTATAATATGTTGTCAAACAAAAATGAGCTAAGAAAAAACAAACTCGCAAAGTGGAGTTACAGTCCAGTGTTTGTAGAGATTTTTCTCAGCAATTATTTTCATGGCATGTGGTTTGATGAGCATTAATTAAGAATGAAGAGTATTTTCTTGTCAGAGAGTACTGAGGAAGGTAGATGTTTGAATATTAACTCAGTGGTAGGCAATATCAGTTGCAAATTACACTTTTCTAGTGTGTCAGTCCACATAACTCATACAATGAGTGAGCTGAAGGGCTGGATGTTGTTCAGAAAGATGCATGGGCAGGCTTTTTGTTGTGGGGGCGACGTTCAGGCAAAATTAACAAATCCAGTGACAGAATGTCTGCTTAACTCATAAATCTCTAGAGAATTTTCAGTTTTAGCTTGGAGCAGTGTTTATATGTATGTCAATGAACTTAAAATCAAAGCCCCTTGCCTGGCCTACGGGAAAGGAAATGCATCATGAGAACAGGATACCTGCCAACACTAAGGATTCCTTATAATTTTCCACTGAACACCTCCAGGTTAATACTGTAGCAACAAGACTCTCACAGTGGAATGCGTTGAGCAGTCCTTTCTTGATTAATGCTGTACTTCTTCAGGAAGGATATAAAGGTCAAGGTTAGGAGGACTACAGTGATTTACTAGCAGAAACCTATTAGGTATTTTTAAGGGTGTTACTCAAATGTCTGCTTTATTTTCAAACAAATGACTGAACTTGGACTGGGTAGTTTTGATTCCCAGGCTGCTGGAAAGGAGAGAACAACAGATTTGTTACTACTACTAAAAAACTGACTAAATAAACTTTTCAAGGGCCTTTCTAGTCTGGACTGCGAGTGTCAGACCCTTCTGACTTGCGCAGTTCATAAGGTCTTAATGACACATACTGTCTAACACTGCTTCTACAAAGTGTGCCTCTGAATGCTACCATGCTATCAGAACAATCAGCATTTGGCTAAGTTTGTTTCTAGTGATGTCTAAGGAAAATTGATTTCCATTCATTATAAAACAATTTATCCCCTAGCTGAGGGCAGTTTTCATCGACTCGAAAGTAATGAAATAATGATGGCAGATTAATAGATTATTTCTAATTTATTCACTTTTCGTTTTCTAAATAAGCAAGTATGAGAACTTAAAAAATTACTAAGTTGTTTTTAAGATGTTTGAAACGCTTTTAAGAAGCTCCTGGACTTAGTGATCTTCCCATACAACAGGATATTATCAAAAAAGTCAACTTCTGTATATTCTAAGTGTAATAAATCTAGACTACTTAGTGGTCTAGTTTGTGTAAAAAACTTATCTGATCTGCCTCTACTTTGTACTTTTTCAAAATATTGACATGCTTCTTGTATCTATTTGGCCTAATATTTCAGGTGAAAACTAAGGAAATTCTAGCATGTTTGTCTTTCCTTTTTAACTCTGAAACAAACATAAGACTATTTAAAATTATTTCAGTTTAAGTTTTCATTGCATCTTTGAGAAACTTTGGCAAGATTCTCCACTGTAGATAGAAGAGCCATGGCCCATATCCTGCCCACTGCAACTTTACATATTGGAGACTCTCCATATAGAGAAAACGAGTTGGAGGTACTTGTATAGTGGCTTTTGTCTGGATTCTTGGATATACCCCAGTGAGTTTATGTGCAACAGGATGGAACAGAAGGTAGATTCTATAGACCAGATTGAAGCGTTCAGAGCTAGGAGATCAGTCACAAAGAGTAACTTTATTCCCTAAGAAAATTCAAGATTAATATATTTCTAACACAGCTTTCCTGCAGATCTCCCCCACAAAAGGCCAAAGTCATGGCCAAAGAACAGACCTTAGCAAACTCAGGTGGCACTTCAAAGTTAAGTCACTGCTGACGGACAAAGCTCCTGCTGGCTTCCCTCATGTTCCCTCAAATATGCCAGACTTAAATGGGCCCCATGGTCTTTCTATAGCTGTCCAGCAAAATTTCATGAAGTCACTAATGGAAGTGTGTCAAGTTATTCCCCTTCAGGTAGTTCTTTGTGAAAAGACAAACTAGGAGTTATTATCTCTGTTGCCAAGCGCAAACTCTTAATAAATGTGCATATTGTTCCTGTGGTCAAACTTCACTGACTGTAGAAGCATCATGAGCAAGATGTGTGTGTTTTTTCACCATCCTTATTTCTGGGAGTCAAACACAGAAGAGGCAGGGGAACTTTACTGATCTGTAGTAATTTTTGGCTTTGAAAATAATTTTGGTTAAACTTTGGTCCATTATCTCAGTCATTTGTGCTTTATCATCTTGAAGAAGTAGCTGGAGAACAATTTAAAAATGGATAGATGTTTGGCATTTGGGAATAATCTTTCCCTCATAAAATGAATTGAATGAGACTATAATGTCTGTTAAAAAACTAGGATATCTATAGGCCCACTGGACTGATATGCCTAGGAGTAACATCATGTCACCTCTCTCCCTGCTAATTCCTTTATTCATCATCCATCCTCCTAGGCTTAAGAGAGGCACCTCTGAGATCAGAGAATTTAAGTATAAATGGTCTCTGATATCGTACTGATATTTTCATGATCACAGAACTGAACTTGAAACAACTAGGTCATTAATGCAGTGTCTTCCATATAGCAGATTTTAAAGAGAATTCTAGAAAGTAGCTGTGAGGAAAAACTCATTAAATTTTGTCAATAAAATTTAGGATTCAGTAAGTCAAGCAGTAGTGGTGATTTTCAAACAGTTCTACATTAACGACCAAGGAAGATCTCTGCTAAGAACTTTATGATTAATCTTTTCTAATTAAAATGCAAAATAGAAAGAGATAAAGAGAAGGTGAGACCTTATCAAGAATTTTCATTGCTCTCTTCTTGTGTAATCTTTTCTTTGGGCGTAAATGGGTTGTAAAAGTTAATGATTTAAGAACAACAGAATCCCATGATGAAATCTTGCCCATAGTATTTCAATATAGCTTGAAAGATTAAGAACAGGTGATTTGTGGACTACGTGTTGAAAGGTAGATTCCTTATTATATATTTCCTGATATATTCTGTAAGAATATGTGGATAATGTGCAGGACTCTATTGGCATTATGGGAAAGATGAAACTGCATATTATTTTTACCATTAGCCTTTGACTTGATCATCACTAATGAAAACAAAAAAAAAAATTGTGGTGTCTTACTAGCTTGTAAAACTGTTGACAGACTTCTTCTGCAATGTACAACTTGAGAACTGTTAAATAAGAACCTGGCTTGTACCATGAATAAGCACCATCTGTTAAATGGCCATATAAGATTTTTTACATCCAAAAAGAATCTATGGGAAGATTGTTTTAATGTTAAATATCATGGATAGATTTTTTTTTAACCAAATAATGTTCTCCCGCTTTTTAAGATTAAATGTTGTGACTGATTAAAATATGTGCATTTTTGTACATAGAGCCAGACAAAACAGTTTTTTAGCAGTGTTTATTTTTGTAAAAAAAAAAAACAAAACCAGAAACCAATGAGTTTGAAAGGAAGTCATCATATCTGTCTTTTGATTGCACACTTTTAAACAAAAATAATACAGAATGGAGAATGAAAAAACAATTTTTATGTTGCTACTTCAAAATAACACCTAAGTCTATGAATGTTCAAAATGAAAAGATATATATAACAAGAATACTAAAATGTCTATTTTACATTATCTACAAAATGTATGTTCTAATCCAGCCATAGGAAAATACTTTGATACATGAGAAAAGCTATAAACATAAGAACATTTTGGAGAGAAATACCACACATAAAAGCTCATTAAATAATTACAACAACAAATAAATAGTTTGTTCAGCTTTACTTTTTGATTGCTGCCATGCATATTTTAATTTTTGGTATACTGAGATAAGAGAAAGGTCAGCATGCAAGGCATTTTTTTTTTTAGAATGACTCTGAAAGCAGATACTAGGTGTTGTATTTTTAAGCTGTTGTCAGAAGTTCATAAAACATAACATAGAAGGCAATAGACGTGATAACTGTTCTCATGAAAACACACAACAAAGTATCTTTTTATGAAATAGACTTCAGTGAATATTCATGGCAAATTTTCTTTGCCTCCATGGCTGGAGAAAATGTCAAAGTTTGTAGTGTGGGTTTGGAAGCCTTGTGTTATTCCCCATCTTGAGCATTTGGAAAATCACCCAAAAGGTTCGTATGCTGAGAATGCCCCTTTTGAATTCGGTCAAAGCAATAAGCATGTAGTGTCAACTGAGAACACAGCAATGGCAGACTTGTCTTTAAGCAGTCAGAATGGTAAAGCAATGGTTACAGGCGAGTTCAGTTTTGGCAGGAGGAGAGGGAGATGAGAGAGGAGGGAATGTCTGACTTCTAACTTGTACTATGTTTGCTGGATTTACTGGCTCTTTTCCTCTCTTTGTGATGCTGGATAGGTTTTGCTTGAGAGGTTCCCTCGAAGTTGTGGCTGGACTCATTGTGCTGCCTGGTGTATCGCTTGCACTTGCAGGCCGTGACCACAGTTATTTTGTAGGTTCTTATACTTCCATCCTGGCACTGAAGCTGGATCCTCTGGGTGCGAGTTTTGTCATTGACACATCTCCACTCTTGCGAGCTCCGCCTGCTCCAGTACTTGGTTCCGTAACCTCCTCCAATCCAATTGGGGAGCAGTGGCAAAGGGAGGCACTCACCAGCACAGACCAGCTCCTTCAGTGGATTGATGCTGGTGCACTGGCCATCTGAAATGTACTTGGTGGATCTCAGTTCCCGACAGCCCACTTGAACGCGATCTGCAGAATGCACAGAATAATAAACATTGAGATTCAGAAGGGAGAGGTTTCCTTAACCAATCATTTTCACATTAACAAGCTCTGTTTTGCAGAAGTTAAAGTAGGCTGTAATCTTTACAGGACATCTCTTTACTGTTGTGTCCCCCAACACAAGGGCCTGAAGCGCTGATGGTATCTCTGGGTATTACCACAGCATAAAGGAATCATAATGCTATGCACTTCAGCAGTTGTGGTAGAAGAGGCAATTTTATTCTCTAAATTCTTTATTCTCTATTCTTCTTCTCAGGGACATACCTTTTAGAAGAGAAAAAAAATGCCCCAAGGGAAGAAATGTTTCCTGCTTGTTCCCAGTCTAGGGACTCTGCTCTGTGATGTTTACAACAATTACATTGGATCATTAGCAAGGGGGGAAATAGTGCTTTGGAAACTGTTTCTTATGCTTTTAAATGCATTTCAAATAGTGTGTTTCTTCTCATTCCACAGTTACAGTGGACTGAGTCTCCCATGAGCGCCACTGGTCTGAGCACAGATACTGCAGAAGTGATAATGGCTGAAGTTACCAGGGAGTGGTATCCGGCATGCAAAGTTTGAATGATTAGCAGTAATGATTTCAGAGTGGTCGTTTTGCCCTCAGGGTAACACCATCTTTGTATCTGTAGTAGTCTTTATATTATTATGTGTAACATAGAGGATCCTGCAGATTCTCTCAGGCAACTGACATAGAATCAACACGCAGAGCTTCTCATATAGGCATGTTTGTACCCGTCTGTATGTGCAGCTCTGCACCCTGCAATAAACACAACTGTTTATTTCTGTAATTACACTTTGAAATAAACGCCCACAGTGCGCTTAATTTTAATAAGCAATCTTTACTGGCTGTGCTCTCTCTCTTTCTGAAGGACAATTACGGCGCAGATTCTACACACAATGCAATTAACTAACGCCTTTAAAATAGAAGTAATTACCAGTAACATTTTAGAGTGAATCATAAAAGGCTTTGAAGGTACATCTACATATCACAGCTACAGGCTGCTTCTGTTTCTACTTGGATTTTTGGATGCAAGTTCTGAACAGAGACACTGAGTTAAGATTACTTCACCCTGTCCCCTGTGTCTCTGGATGGGACAGTCAGAGGGACTGAATCTGCAGGCTGATCCAGGGGACTGTTTACAGGACTGTTCTCCTGTCTACCTCACAGAAAAGATTCAATCTTGCCTTCCTGCAGCTGCGCTCAGGAATGTACCTGGAAGCAGCTGGTCACGGATTTGAGTTTGCCTCTCCTTCTGTTTTCATGTCTTTCCTGGCTCAGCTTTTCTTCAGTGACAGCTCATTGACGATGAATACCTACTGGGCTGCTCCAGTAATCTCATAATGATGAGGTGTTTCCTGTGCACTTAAACCCTTAGCGTTCATAGAGGCTGACACACCTGGCTTAGCTGAAAGGTATCAGTGTCACTTTTTGCCTTCACTTTCCAGGGATGACGCTATTTTTATCTAATCGTTGTGGGTGGGTTGGTGTGTGTGTGTGTGTCTCTATTTGGATTTCTTTAATTTTAAGGAGGCGGGCAGGGGAGGGAGCGGATAAAGTCAGCAGAAGGTTTCCAGATTCCCGTGTATCTGACATATACACATCAAACCCAGCAGCAAAAGACGAGATACAAAAAGGCAAGTTAGAGCAGAGATCACAGGTAAATTATGAGCTGATTTGTTTACTTTTGCTGGAGGTGTTAAGCAGGTAAGTGCTAGAGCAGGAAGTAAAACTAAACAGCGGGAACAAAATTTTGGAGTTTTTTTATTGCATTTGAAAAGTAGCCCAGGCACCTCCCTTGCCCACAGTGGGAGGGTGAGTTAAGGAAGCGAGCGCTTTGCAAATGCCTCTCTTCTCCTTTTCCTTTTCCTTTCCTTTCCCTCGCCTCCCCGCCGGGATAACCCATCAAACGCGGCGTTCCCGGGTGAGCCTCCCTCAGGAAGTGACCTGCCCGAGAGAGCCGGTCCTGCCGGACCCGCACGGGGGAGGGAGCCTTCGCCTGCGGGCCGCCCGGCGAGGCGGGTCCCGGCCAGCAGCCGCCAGCATCTTCCCTCGCCCGGCTTCCCCAGGCGCTGGTTCCCCGCAGCTCCGCGCTCGGGGGTCGGGGAGGCAAAGCGCTCTCCGCCCGGGGGCTCCGCTCCCGGGGTCGGTGCCGGGGTCGGGGGGGGAGCCACCGAGGGTGGCGGAGGTGGCACCGGGAGGATACTCACTGTTACGGTCGGATCCAGTGCTGGTGTAGTGCCTGCCTCCGTTCCTGGCTTGATTCAACGTGCTGTTGCTGCTTGGGCTCGCTGCAGCGGGTTTAACAACGTGTGAATAAAGTATCTCTGTGGCATCGTTCTTGAAAGCCGAGTAGCTTTTCGTGAAGATGCAAGCTAGCAGAAAGCCATAGAAGTGCATGGCAGGGAGAAGCATGGTTGGTTCAGTCTCTGTCTGACTGAGCTGGATGAAATCTCTTCTGCTTCTTCTGGGTAACTCTGAAATTGCTCTTGAAGGTTTCCTTTATATATTGAGAGAGGCTTGGCATTCATTCAGGTGTAAAGTTGTGGATAGCTTCAGAATGAAAACCCACAAAAGGGGTGGGATCCCTACATGAGCCTGTGAAGACCTTTTACCAATAGGAGAGAAGACTGCAGTATAGGAGGAGTTAGATACACTCATTGCAGGATTCCTGTTTGGGGCTTTGGAGGGTATCAGAAAACTCTTAGGCACCGCACAGCAGCGTTCGGGCTGGGACACAGAGGCTGCCGGCTCTGCCCCGCCGTTCCGTGTGGCCCTGCATGCCTGGCATTTTTGCGCGATGTGACCCACGCGGTGTCAGGATGAGTCTCTCTCGCTCTGGTTATGCAAAGTTGTGTCCCCTCTTCTCGAATGTGACTTTCAGAAGACTTGCCAGCTCTGTAAGGATGCAAAAGTTTATAGAACTTACAGAAGATTGGTAGTTACACAAATACTGTCTGCTCTATACCCAGATCACTTTAAAAAAAATATTGTGAATAATTTAAAGCTGCCTCTAGATGCTTTAAATTATGCAGCTTTGATCAACAAGGAGCATTGCTAGAGAAACTACTTGTTTTAGGGGAATATTCTCTCCCTGGTGTGCAGAGTTACAAGTATGTATTTCTGTATCACTGCGCATAAAAAGCATCTCCTCTAGGCTCCTTAGTACAAACATATCCATATTCATAGCCTCTCACTATGCTCATTCACCAAACCAGTCTTTTTTAGGTTTTTTTTTTGCCTAGAGCATTCTTATATTTTTAATGTATTATTTCATGTGATAAAGAAAACAAAGAGGAAAGAATAAGCATTATTTTGGCATACCATTTTACTGTGTCACACACTTATTTGATTTTACATAAAATTATATGGCCCAAATCCAACCGCCAGTGTAAGCTGAGATGCTGTCAGGAGGCCAATGCGTGTCTGCATCATGGTGAATACTCTATACATTTTCATTATAAATAAAACAACAGTGATCAACACTGAAAGTGATAGTGTTCTAATTAAAAGGAGACCTTTTTCTTGGCAAAAAAAAAAAAGCACAACCATGAAGGAGGCCACATTATGTAAAGTTTAGACTCTAATTTCACTTACACTTTTTATACCAGAGTTGATATCTGTAGAGTCATCCTGGATTTTATTTCCTGTAATGAATGCGGAACTGGAACACAGGTCAGTTATTTTTACTGTCAGGGTGAAAATCTCAGTCATTCAGAGAAGACAGCTTTGTTTCATCCTAGTCACAAGCAGGCATTTGTCTGTATCACCCACACTTCCTCTTGGATCACTAAGAAAGTTACCCTGGATTTCAGCAGGAGTAAGGACAGATCCACAGTGAGTGCCAAATTGATAGCCTTTGCTTTAAAGACACCGGAAAAACAGGAGTGGTGGAAGGTGAAGTGAGTTTTACTGGCAGAGCTGTGTGTGGGGAAGTGAGTTGATTGCCTGCATCTATTATGACTAGCCCAACCCAGTTCTGGAATAACAAGAATGTTGCAAGGCAGAGTGAGATCTTTCAGCAGAGTAATGTATGGAGGAGTGGGATCACTGCTAACCCCTGACAAAGCTCCAAGTTCCACTCTCATGGAACATCTTATTTATCCACAAAAGCAAAGATGTGCATTTAACTTCCCTTGAAAATAAAGTGGTAAGTGAAAGCTTCCTTAAGCAAATTATCAAAGATGACGTGTACATTTCAGACCATTAATATTTGAGCACTATTTTTCTTCAGCAGCAGCTAACCAAAGGTCTACTTTGGCTATATACAAGTCCTACCCCATTTTTTCTCATATTCACAGATCATACATATCTCCACACATCTCACCTTCCCTGAAGGATAGTCTCTGTGCTAAACTGAGCCAGCATAATTAAAAACATGAAACCCATTTTCCAGTTACCTACAGTACCTTGGATATCAGTCAAAAGACCTCTTCCTACTAGAAAGATTCCCACATTAGACAAGACTTGGGGAAGTCAGAAGTTTCCCCGAAAGTTGTTTTCTTTGAAAGGCACATAATCTTCTCATAGGACAAATGAATGGGACCTTGGAGAGGCTATAGGACTGGGTCTGCAAGGAGCTTGCTAAGCCTCAACCTTTTCAGCTTTCAATGAAAGCTAAAAATCATCCTTTCAAATCTGGGCTATATGAAACTATTAAGTTTGTCACTTAGAGAAGGAAGACCTCAAGATAAGCCTCTTACAGCTTTTGCAAAGGAAAATTTTGGCCCCAAATTTGTCATTGGAAAGATAATACAGATGACCTCATTTTTCTGTGCACTAGACACAGAGTAGACATCATTTTAATTTCATTTGTATTTTCCACTTGTTACAAATACTGCATGAGAATTTCATTGTTTCGGTTCCTTGGTCAGTGCTGTCAGTGTCCCTGCTTTGAAAGGTAAGTGGGCTTCTGAGGAGTTTGACAGTTAATTTGATTTATGCTTTCTTTTGTCAAACCTAGAGTTTGCAATCTTTCATTTTTTCTGAGTTTTCCTGAGAGAGGTTAGAAGCCACATGAGGGGAAGGGATGCTGGTCAGTCAGATTTGGTTATTTTTTCTGAGCAAACCTCACAAAAAAAGAAGAGGTATTTCTTAATCCTTAGCTCAGAATGGGTTCCTAGATGTAATTTTTTTTTTTGGCTGTTGTTAGTTAGATGATTGTGACAAGTTCTCAAAGGTGAAGGCTATAAGTTACCTTTGGAGCCTCCAAAATAGAGTTATTCAATGTATAGTCTGTCCTTATTCTAGTCAGATTCGATGTCTTGTGTAGAACATTGCCCTGTGCTTAATCTGTAATATTGGCCATAAGGAATATATTACACAGGGTCTTTGAAGTCTGTTCTGGCTTCCTTTTTGCCTCTGGGCATAACTCAGGATGTTCTTATTGATCTATAAAACCCTATATGCTTTGAGTCCTAGGCAATAAATTCTCCCTCCTTTATCTTCCATTATGACGCTTGAGATCAGCCAGGACATACTGACTATACCTGAGTGTCTGGAGAGGTTGAATGCTCACCGTGAAGGGCCCAGGAGCATGGATTTCACTGCTCCTAAGGATCCATGAGAGCTCTGTTCTGCTGCTTGGCATGATGTAAAGGCCATTGTTTAGTCAGATCCTTGAAAGGTGACTGTGGGTGAAGGCACAGGGAAGAAACCCGTTAACCGGATTAATTTAAATGTTTGTATCTGTACCCAGGGATAAAGTGCTACATTTAACTACATGCTTTTTTCAACTTAACTGCTTCTTGTATCTTAACAGCCTTGCTTCTGAATGAACCTAAACAGTGGTAAAGCCATCCATCACTCTTCAGAGAGAATGGTATCCAGAGTTATCTACACCTTAAGTCTTGATTTCTCCGTGTCCTGTAATGGAAAAAACCACACTTCTCTCAATGGATGCAGAATAATACAAGGCATATATTCTGTAAAGATCCCCAAAGAGATTTCGCTGCTTCATGGTCATTTATAAGTCTGTCAGGATCCCATCCTCCACGTTTCTTAGACACTATAATGATGTCCAAAGGGCAAAGTTTTGTGTGGAGTGCACACACCTGTCTAGCAGCACAAAACAGCCACAGGGAATAGAAGGGTATGCAATGACAAGTACAAATGACTGCCAGAGAGCCTTGTCTTTGCAACCCACATGATCACTGAACATGCACAAAATAAGAAGGAATTCCCAATTTTTCATAAAACTTGGGCCCACCCAGTTTTAATAATGACAGGAAAAGGCCAGAATTAGAATAAAAGCTGCACAGAAAGAAAGGTTCAAAATTAATTTTTATATTTTTATTGCTAGTCCCAAAGAGAAGACAATTAGGGCATTGCACTTCTGACTTGTTTCCAAAGGCAGATACTTTGAGAATAAGTACAGGCTCAGATAAATGACTGCAAAAAAGAAACTGACATTTATTACTTTGCACCTTAAAACAGAAATGACTGTCAGGCTATTTTCTGTTAAGCAATAAGCATATTAGTAATGTACTTCAAAGCAGCATAAAATGTGATTTGGAGCATGATAAGAGAACTTGTCTGAAAGTGAGGTAAAATTGTAATAAGGGCAACTGTTGAGAACTTGTAAGCTGTTGTGCAACAAGTTAGCATAGTTTTAAAGCTCATATAGAAAACATGTTAGAGAACCAAGATAAACCCCCGCAAATTCTCAAACCAAAGATTTTTTGAATACTGAGGTTTTTCTATACTAAGTGGTACTTTTTCATTTTCTCAGCAAATTACATTTGAGAGATTCAATGGAAAACATAACATATATTCTCATTAATGAGAATGACTAATTAGTTCTGATTTATATCTTCTTCATCTCCCTAAGATTTTGTATTACAATTTTATTTTTTTCTACTTGCTCTTATACATAATGTAGACAAATAATTTAGGTCAGTCTGTGGCTTCAAAGGAGGCAATTTATCACTTTTATCAAAAAAGACATTAACTACAGACTGAAAAGGGGGAAATATTTAAGTTTATTTTGAAATTCTAGGAAAACTTACAGTAGAGTGAATAACTGCCTGCACTAAGTATAATTGTCCCCTCTTCTTGAGCATTTGCAATAAGGTTTTAAGACTAGACTGAAGACAATGTGGCTTATTAGCATCCAAAATACATTTGATGATTTTCTGCATATGTTGAAGAAGAAATTAAAACAGAACAGGTTTTTACAAATGAAAAACAAAAGAAGAGAGAATAACAGCTTGTTTATTTGGGCTAACATTTTTGGAAACTCTTAGATGACATTGAAATGCAACACTTCTGTTTTAAAGAGATTTAGGCCCATAAAGTAGGGTTTTTTAATGTATACGGACACTGAAGTCAACTGGACTTCGATATCTACATACTTTCTAAAATGTTGCCCTAAGGAGTGAAAGTCCTATTGATTTTCTGTGAGCAAGTCACTTAAACGCTTTTGAAAATTTTACCCTGAGGTTAAAATTCTGAAACTCCTACTCAATGTTAAGCAGGCAAAGTCCCATCGACGTGCCCCAGTTGCAAATAAAATAGAAACTGAGTAAAGGTTTTGAAGTCCGTCTTGTTCCTTTACATGTAATTAACTGAACTCTTAATATATCACTATGTTTCAGTAAACTGCTTTGTGTTTCTAATTACGTGGTCTGAAATGATTACAGTGTATTTAAAAAATGCACACTGTACAACAAAACAGCTAAGAAAATCTGGCATAGTTTCAGGATTTCCTAGGCAAACACTTGCCAAACCTGTTGTTAGATCCAAAGTCGTAATTTAAAAACAAGCCCACAAGGTATCTGGAAGAGGATCTCTCTTTCCTTCCTTCAGCTCCATCTCCCACTCCCTTACAAGGAAATCGCTTTACCTTATCAAAACAGAACAGTTACTGACATTTGTCTCCTGGTAAGAAACCTATCCCTGCTGTGTTCTGATTTTAGATTTGGCTACTGCTTATTCTTGTTAAAGAAAAAAAAGTTACGTTCACCAAGAATGTTAGTGTCCAAATTCTTCAATCAGATAAACATGCAGAACTCCCTACTTAAATTAAGGAAGTACCTGAGGGCAAAACCTGGCCCCAAATTAGAATTTTAATAATTGTAATACTGTGTAATCCTTTCCTTGCCAAGAGACAGAAATGGCCCATCCTGCACAACAGATTCACAGACTTACCTCACACTTGGTATCAGAGTTTCACTTATAAACCATGAACCAGAATATAACTGAACAAAGTGTATACAGCTTTTTTAATTGAAATTAACACCATCCAATATTATGGCACATTCATACAGTACTGAAAATCTCTTATTTGCACATGTAGGATCTGCTATAATCCAGCAAAAGTTTCCATGTTGTCACCCCATACACAGTTTTAAACACTGAAAACCTTAATTAAAATGGAGATCTGTCTCTCTCTCAAAGGATCTATAAGAATATCTTTTCATGTATCAGTTTTTACTTTCAGCTACCGATATTTCCTTCCTACCTGAAGTTAGTTTCAGTCACCTAGTTCTCTTTTAAGTCCCAAACTGTTTCATGCAATCAGTGAGTCAGGCTGAATGAAATTAAGACACAGAACCAAGTATCACCTGCCCACGCAGACACTACAGCTCATTCCAGACTTCCTTTCCAGCAATTTTAATTACCTTGAATTCACATGTAAATGAAAATGTAACAGAACGACCTAATAGATCCCTGCCAATTGAAGATCTCACTGGAATGCTCTAGGATCTCTTTTAAAGTAAAATTACCTTTTACATTACTATGACTACAGTACAGCCCTGACAAATAAAGTGGCAAAATGCATAGAGAGTCAAGTTTCCATAATCCTAGGGTTAAGCGCTTAACAGTTTTTTTAGGCATTTTTACAGTGAGAACATTTTATTGTTGCAGTTGACTCATATACACTAATATATAGAAACACATGCACACTCAGTTTGACTAAGAGTGTGAAAAATGCTATTGCCATAAAGACAAGACGTGGGAACGAATATTCTGTACATTCCACCTATTCTCCAGGTTGTATGTAAAATTTAATATCAAAAGATTTCAGGGAAGAACAAAGAATGGAAATTCTTTGCAGCAGTAGGCGTCAAGATTTCAAAATCTCTTCTTCAATCCAAGTCAGAAAAAAATCCTCACATTCTGAGACTCTTCGCAGAAAAAAATTCAGAGAAAAAAGAAAATCTAACCAGATGTTACTGCTCAGTTTTAATTTTTTCTTTGATTAATCTTGACTTTTAATAATGGCAGTTCAACAGCAGCAGGGTAATCCCTGCCTTAGGTTTAAAAGGGTTACTCATCTTATCTTATCTAAGCTTGGAAGTCTCTCAGTGTATCTTTATGTTAATAAACAAATATTAGCTGTACTTGCTTAATCATAGGGTTTTAAGCAAAACCATCCTCTAGCCTGAAGTGCAGTGGGATTTCAGTCTTCAGCTAATGCTCTATAGATCTATATGATCACAACAGATCAGCATTTAGAATTAAAATGTAGTTAAAGTAATAGGGTTATAAAACAACTTAACAATGAAGCTGCTGTCATCAAAGATAATCAACAATGATGAATTTAAAATTACTACTTCTCCAAAGATTAGAATTTGTCCATACTGTTCAAAACTGACTGTAACAGGAGTTCTTGTCACTATTGCACCTGACATCAGGGGCCAGAAACTGAATAGGCTCCATATCAAATGTGTATTAACCTATATTCAAAACCTTGTCACTGTTTATGTCTGTAATCTTCCGGCAATGAAGACAATCTTTTTCCGATGCAAAACATGGTTGTTGTGAGAAACATTTCTCTTGGGACTTCAGTCTTAAGTCTATTTGGAATTACAAACTAGTTTAGATGACCTATAAACAGTATTCAAGAAAGGAAATGTTAGAACATTCTGTTTGTTCACTTGGCCTTTCTGCAATTCTTCAAAGCTTTTCACAGGGTTGCTTTTCTAAAATGTATCCTAACATGGAACGCTTTCATAACTGTCAACATCTGAATTTGTTTTTCAGGAGGAATATTTCCAATAAATTTTCACTCTGAGGAAAAACAGAATAATGTCCTCCTTTCTGGTAGTTCTCATCTAAAATGTAGCTCTCATCTCACACATCCATGCCTGCCTGATTAGAACAACGTAAAAAGTTTTATTGTAAATGGAGAATCATGCAGGTGAAAATCCCTGGCATGATTATTCCCTGATGGTGACTAGATTGGCCTCCTGTAAGTTGAGAAGATGCATGTTTCCTTGTTAAGGTTGGATGTTGGAAGCCACCTTTATAAAAACAGCCAGTAAGAGAAGGTGTTTTGGTATGTGCCTCTGACCTGCAGAATTTTTGGTTTTCTCTTGACTTGCTACTCTTGCTACCTCCTGGGAGGGCAGCATCATGAGATCTTGACTTCCAGCTTCCCTTCATAGTTTGGCATCACAGATGCTACTGTTCATCCATGTGTTGTGTAGCTGAATGGAATCAGCATCCCATACTGACTCCCTTCTTTACTTTTCCAGTTGCAAACCCTGGAAAGCTGCGGGAGGGTAAGAGGTGTGATAATGACTGCCTGGCATTTCCGTGTCTGTCTACCTGGTTCCTCCATGCAGGAAGCACCTTTAGCAACCAACAGAGGAGAGAGACAGAGGATTGGGAGGGTATCTCTCTAGAGATTTTTTTTTTGCACAGTTACAGCTTCAAGAGAGAAAAAGTATTTGAGATACTTATTAAGGCTGCATACTTGCACAGTGTCATAAAGAGCTAGTAGATAAGGCAGGTCCAGGAGGCAATTTGTGGACAAATATTGTAAGATGTATATTCTGATAAGATCCTGTTAACTAGTAGGTGGCAATGAATTTTGCACCCATTTATGTAAAAAACCGAGTGGAAAAGAATTTTAGTCGTTTCTATGACAGATGAAAATACCTGTTGCTGTAGAGCTCCTTACAATAGTAAAGAACCATATCTGTAAGGGTTTGGGGTTTTTTTGTTAAAGGAAAATTACTTAAAATGTACCTCTATATATGCAAGAAGTTATAGCATAATTTCTGTTTTGTAGTTGTAGGGAATGTCAGTAAATGCTGTTATATCTCAAATGCCTACATAAACTTTTAGGTTGTGCCCACTGTAGCCTATATCCAGGTTTACATCTACTTCTTACATGAACTCTACCACATTTACATATGTAGCATATTATAAATTGTGCATAGAATAGGTATTTTGTGCTCCTTCTAAAAAATAATATGGAGAACATAAAAGAAGGATCTCTTACTCAGAATAAGATATTTTGTTCTGGGCAACCCAATACATAATTCTTGTCAACACTCAGTATCGTTATAAGGTCTGTTAGAAAAAGCACTAAAACTGAACTACTGGAACTAATTTACTCAATAAGACTTTGATGACTTTCTCTGTTCTTAAGTGAAGTGAGGAAAGTGGTTATTTTATTACTGTTCATTTAGTCAACAAGTGTAAACAAAAATGAATGGATACTATCATTACTAAGGACTATGGTCATAAAATACTTAATTTCATTTTACGTTATAGAAAACACTTACTGTCATGAATAAACTGTTTAAGATAGCTCATTTGTTTTATAAATGGTCAGAAGGAAGAACCATGCATGCTTTTGCTGCAGCATTAACTTTCTTTAAGGGCCCGCTTCAAACCTTGTTGAAGTCAATAGAAATCTTTCAATTGTCTTAAAGAGAGTTGGATTTAGAGCCTGCACGCATTAAAACAATCACCGAGAGACTAGCTAGGGGTGTGTGTACATAGAGTGTACATTAAATTAACTTAAAACATCAGTCCAGTAGGTGGCATATGAGATCTCATAGTCTAAAATGTAAATAAAGTAATGGCACATACACACACAAAGGAAAATGATATTTCACCAGTTAGATCTAAAAGGCCAATATGAACTATAACTGTCTATATGCAGCAAGTAATGTGGTCTTTTTATTAGCTTTTACTTAATTATCATTATTAGATTCACACTTCCATGTTAAAAAGAACTCATCGCATTTATGAATAGCATGGTTATAAAATTTTTTACTTATCCAGCTTGTTAAAAATAGTTTACATTTTTTGGTTTTTCCATTACTTAATGTTTATTACTAATGTCAGCACACTTGTGCTTATAATGTGGTGGCAGTCCTTCCCAAGTCCTCGTTCCAAACATCTGAGAGAGGACTTTTTTCTCATTCTTCCTGACAGAAGTTTACTCTGCTTAGAGGCTATCATTCCCTAGAAGCCCCCTTCCCCTCCTATATGCGCTGCTTCCTATGGACATTTAGCACCGGGACTCCAGTTTCAACCTTATGCCACATGCAGCAGTACCACTATAAGAATCTGGGATTCTCCTTGACAGAGAGGCTTGGGAATCCTTCATTCCCATTCGAGTCCTCTTTGTTTTGATACAATAGGTAATGTAGCAGTGACTTGATACCACATCACCACATAAGACTAAACACCACTTTGTGAAACTACAATACGTGACAGAACTTCAAAATATCTTAATTATCCCACACACAAAGATTAAAGGAAGGAAGACAGTCCCAGGAATACAGAGGCTGCCTAATGTAATCATACTTCAGGATTACTCTTAGTTATTAAGGTCCTTTTTGGCTAGGATCTTGCAGAGGATTGAAGTCGCTCATTGTTTGCCTTATTACTGTCAGCAAAACATCTGAGGAGCAGGAACACTGAGTTTGCTCTCCAAAATCTGCCTTCAGCTTTGTGGTGCACATAATCTTTGCATGGTAAAAGTTCAGGCTGTATACCGAACCCTAACTGGTTTGGGCTCCAGCATCAAAAGTTGGCGGTGTACTTGAAAATATCTCATTAATCTAATCTCCTGATTTTGGGGGCATTACAACGTTTTTTATGTCTAGGATTTGCATCTATACTGTCAAACATGTGTGGATCTTAGAATATTCTTAAAACCTAACTCTCCTGTAATTCACACCACAAACCCTTAACTAATACCAAGGCGTTATTGTAGCATGAGTGCCAGGAGGTGGAAAAACTCTCGCTATACTCAGAAGCACTGATTACACTCAGTGGCTTTGCGTGGGCCAAGCTTTTGTTCAGGCAATCTGCCTGGCCTGCAGCCAGGCAAAATCAATCGTAGTAAAGTTGTTTTTCTTTACAGCAGCACAGATTATTTAAAACTAAGCTGTGAGTGGGCTACGTACAAAAGTATAGATGGAAAATTTGCGGGACATGTGGCTTAGTGTGCGCATGTGTGCAGTCAAACCCACTTTGCAGCTTGTAGTCTAGACATGGCCTTATGGCTTGGATTTGGAAATACTGAACCTCACAGAGATGAAAGTAGGGTTTAATACCCTAAGGCAGATGGGTTGGAATGTGGAGAAAACCTAATAATGCAGGTTACTTTAAAGTCTGCAGTATAACTGTGGTCAATCGCACTCTTTTAAATGGGGGGGGATTTAATCTCATCAAAATTTGGCAGGTAAAATTCAAGATAAATAGTTTGTATCTCTAGTGACTGTGGTTTGGAAACAAAATTAAGCTTCTAATAAATTTCTGTAAATTTTCTTTCCGAATGTTCTGCTAAACACAACTTCTCTCTTGGTGGCAGCTGTAATAATACAGTATTTTACATTTATAAAGTGCTTTTTACCCTGAAAATTCCAAACAGATTTTGCCAACTGCATTCATTCAAAATCACCTAAATGTGACTAAACTGCAAGGGGTTTAATGCAACCAGACGTGGAGGCACAACACATACCTAGGACCACAGAAGTTTTGTCCAAAAACACTAGACTAAAATTCTGTCACTATTGAAAGAATAATACTTTTTTTTTTTATCTACATGAAATGGCCAGGACCCTGTATTTTTCAAAATACTCAGTTGATTGTACACTTTACTAATCCACCTGGGAAGGTGGAAAGAGTGAAATGATTTGGTTGGGACTGGAATAGTAATAGCCAGGGTGTCCTAAAACTAATGCTTAGAGTGTTAGGCTTTCCTTGCCAAGATATATCCGGATTTTAATTCCGGCTCCCTGTATTTTGCATGCAGATGAGACAGTTGCCAGGTACAAAGCCTTAACAAGGCTGCAGAGAAGCAGAAGCAATTTTCCTACAAAAAAAGTGATGAGCTGAATGTTACTAACAATCATTTGCCAGACTGGTATGCTTTGTTAAAACCAGAAAATACTACACATAGCAGTAATTTAGAAATAAAAGTAGTACTGCATGCAAGCAAATAATGCAAGTAATAGTATTAGGTGAATGTATATGTTAAGACCATTAGCTTTTTCATTACAGTGGAAGTAAAATGGAGGATATAATGAGTGCTCATTTTGTTAGCTTACAGAACTGTCATGTAGCATTATATTTTGGCATCAAGCATGTTGAAAGATCAAAAAATGCTTGATACAAGTTAGAACTCAAATGTCTACTTCTTCAGAAGAAAGAACTCTCACGGGGTTCAGCTGAAATTGTGCATAAGTGAGGCAGGATCTAGCTTGCTGAAGAGTAGCTGCACCATTCCCTGAAATGCAGTTAGTTACGACTGGAAAAATAATGGACTTAGTACGTGGCATTAGAAATACTAAATCAAACTGAGGCTGCATTTTTGTACATTGAGACAAAAGTCTCAACAAAATAAAAATGTATTGCACCAGAAGAAACAGATTACACTGATTTTTGTCTTATGTACTCCATGCTATCTCGCTCCTGCCAAAGGGCCAATCCTTATCCAAGCATTTTAAGTAAATTATCAATAGAACACTTATGGACAAAGCACAACCCATATGGTACAGATAATAAACATGTATATGAAAGACTTTTAAAGGCACTTTTCCCCTTTCTAATTGTAAACTATAGTCTACATACTTTCCATTTTTTTTTTTTTGCATGAGTTTTTGGAAGAATTATCTTAAAATTGGACCATTTTAATTTTAAAATAAAGCAATGATAACAATTTATATTGTTTCTCAGGACCTATTGTTCATTAAAATTGTTTTTTTTCTTTTCCACACATGGCCTCCTGGCCAAGTTGTGTGTTGTTCTAGGCCACAGGCTGTAAAGTCTTTTATACAATATTTCTTTGTTTCAAGGATAACTGTTTAGAAAAACAGAAGGAAAATACTCTATTTATTTTTAAGTATATGGAATGCAATTTTTTTTTTCTTGCTTCTGAGATTGTATTTGCAGGAGAAACATAAAAAAAGGAAAATGGAGTTTGGCTGAAGCTTTTAGAAGAGCTGGAGAAACTCAGCTGTCCACTTTAGTAGGTTCACAAGGATGGTTTAGGTTCTATCAGCTTTACATTTGTCTGAAAAAGACAGGCACTAAATCAAGGTACTATTTTTCATTAGAGCCCAAGAATCTGAGACTATGGAAGCCACAAAAAAGATATGCAAATTATTCGTTCTAAAGGCTACAGCTATGGCAAAATATTTGACACGCACAGGAAAAGTATTTAAATGTTATTTGTTGCTTTTTTTTTTTAATGGACGAGCAAACATAGCATGGATCCAATTGTACTGCATTTCCCAAAGCTTTTTAAATATTGGAAGGCCAAGGGAGATTGCTAGATGATCACGTATAATACCTCCAGGTACTTTTGTACTGAACTTCATAACCTGTATTTGACTAAATAATGTGTTTCAGAAAGGCACTGAAATGTGAAGAAAGACTTCAGCAGATGCAGAATCCATCTCTTCTGATAATTTAAACATTCACCCTTGCTATTAACAATGTATGTCTCATCTGTAGTCTGAAGTTTGGGCTTTCATATTTTGGCCACAAAAAGATTTATGATCTATAATACTAGCCAGTACTTTCCCATGTAAAGGTACAGGTACACTAGGTTTCAGTAATCTCTACATCTTCTTGTATTCCTCTCTCATTTATCACTGTTCAGTTTCTCAGACAGCTACCAAGCCACTCAGCTGAACACAAAGGAGTTATTTTTGTCTCTAAGAATACAGTATGAGGCCTACTATACACACAGTGAAAAACATCAAGGCATTCATGACAAAAATCTAATTTAAGAACAGTGCTGTCAAATTCTCAGTAGTATCAAAGTGAAGAATACCTGAATAAAAAGTTATATGTGTCCCCACCTTCCATAAGCTTTGCTTCATCGTGCACACAGATGCCGCTAGAGAGTCATTTAGTTGAGGGGGACCCCTCTTGCCCCTGTTTTTTTAACATATGAAGATCATATACAAGAATGTGCCCATTTCAGGCTGGTTGATTTTTCATTGGATGTACCTCTGCACAGTCCAGTCACTGTGTCTAGAAACATCTTAGAGTAGAAATTTCAGAATCGTTAGGCTGATTTCATTGAAATGTACTGGTTTATGGGTAAGTAATACTGACATTGTCTTTGATTTTAAAGCTAGACACAAATCAGGAGTTTTGTGCTTTCATGGACATGAAACTAACATGTTCCTAGAACTTGTAAGATGAAGGTTGGTGTCATTTGATGCGAACTGGGGGCAAGGTTACATGTTCAGGCGAGTAGTGTGGTTTCAGACCGAAATTTCCATCCCCTAGAGGTATATTTCTTCTGTATTTCATCAGGGCAAACTCTTGAATTTGCAGAAGACCTTAGCAATTATACTGATGCCCCACATACCAGCAGAGTGCTACAGTCCAGGTGCATACCAAGGAATAAAGGCAGTGAATGCTGACATTTTAAACCACTTAAGGATACGTACAGTTGCTCCTCACATTTCATAAGTGCTGTAGTAGTCACTGAGAAGTAAAAAGAATAACTTTTAATAATAAACAAGGATTAAATACTAAGATTGGAAACTAATGAGAAAATTGGAGACAGAATATAGTGAATAAAAAGATGGAGCATACTATTAGAGTTCCAAATAGCTGCACATCATTACTAATCACTTTTAAATTATGAGCTCTACCTCAAGCATTTCATAGAGATCTATGACTTCATAGATTAGAAAGCCAAAAGAAGCCTTCTTCATGGGGTTTTTTTTTTGCTGTTTGTGTAACTGTTACTTATTTGTCATTCTGGGCCAGTTCTCCACATAAGAGGCCACACCCCTGAAATCAAAATCTCCACGTAGGCGGTCACTCCCCACAAATGCTTGAGAAGTGGCTAAAAGATGGGTGAGACCAAGGCACAGAGCTGTGCTGTGGGAATGTCTGCTGGGAGAAGGACTGATATGCACAGGGCAGGAGCAGAACGAGGCCATGGAGCAGTGAATCCACTTCCTGAACCGTGGTAGCTCCAGAACCTTCCTCCTCATCCAAAGCAGATGCTGGAAAGAACACTAGGAAAAGAAACATTCACACTCTTCAAAGTTAGCTGGACCAGTCACAACTGTGAGTGTGGGATCTACATGTTACTGGGTCAACCTTTCTTTACCCATCTTGTCCAACAGCGAAATTGCCTGTTGGCAACAGATCTCATACTGCAGAGGAAAGAGGAAACAGCAGGGAAGAATGTCTTGGTGAGAGCAGAGGCAAAGGTGAGGGGGGCAAGTTTGCAAACCTATGTAAGTTGTATTAACATGTTGAGCACTGTAGTTCTCACTCAGTCAGCAGATGTGGTTGGGCACTTGGTATACCTGCGAATCGGACCACTGATCTAAGAACATGCTTTAGACTGCTAGTTTTGAAAAAGTATTGGAAGTGTTGGCTTAAACATCAAGAATTTATGAAGCATTTTGTACAGATGGTAATATAGCCTATTGCCATGAGTGCGTTCAGTTTAGTTAACGGATACATAATGAATGACACACTACAGGAACCATAGATTCTATATTTATTTTCTATTTGTTTTTTCCTGTCTTACTATTCTGTTTTTGCAGCTTTTGTTATGTAGCTTTTGTTTTGTAACTTTTTGTATACTTTTGTAAACACAGAACCAAATTCTTCTCAAATACACACCTGTAGGGATTCAGTAAAAATCTTTAATTCTCATCTTCTGGCTCTCTGTGAGATGTTTTTTAGTCTGTCACGTTTCCTTTCCCTATTGTTACTACAGACTCCATGGGGTACCATAAGTGAAGATTCACCAGAATTCTCCATTGTAAGATCTTCCTTTTGTGCTGGCTTTTGTCCTGGCAGGAGACAAACCATCTCCCTCACTTTGTCTGGGACACAGATGGGTATGGGCAACATTCTTCCACTATTGAGTCATTAATCAAAATGATCTATTTTTCCACTTTTTAGTGGCCTCTCTTTTTCAAAATTTTGTCATTGAGTAGACTGTTGAATATTTTCTATTTATATAAGCCCAACATTTTCTTCACCCAGCTTGAACTGATTAGTTTAGTGTCACTATTCTCTAGACCATGCAGATTTTCTACACTTTTAGTAAAATATGGACACTTGAGAGGTTCCTGCCTCCATGGCTAATTGAAAGACAAAAATGGGCAAAATGTAACGCAGCAATAAAGAGTACCATTTACCATTATTTTTTTCCAGATATGGCATTTTGATAAAGTTTAAAATTTGTTCTTGAGCATTCAAGTATTGAAAATTATTTGTGAGTTTCAAAAATCCAGAGTTGGTATCTGTGGAGTAGAGGTAGAACCATTCCTCATTCTTTCAGGCAGCTCCTAAAGGATACGTTGTGGGACACCATCTGGTGGATAAATGTAGTTACAGCAAATATTTCTATTTGCAAACAAATTCTTTTTTTTTTTTGTTCTATGAAGTTCATATTTGCTCAGTTATCTTACAGTTTCCCCAGCCTTATCTAGTCTCCTACTAAAGGAAGGTTAGAAGTACAATTCTGATGGAAATCCTTCACAAGCATGGCCTCTAAGTAACCCAGACAGTGAAAGACCTTTGTGCTTAAAGTACTGAAATGTAAGTTATTTTGAGTGTTGATGATACCCATGGCTGCATTTCATCATTACCATTCTGGCATGTGTTTCTGTAGTATTTATCATGCTTTTATTCACATCACGAAGCAATCTCAAAGCATAAGAACTAGGTTCCTTTCAGATGAAATTAAACTAGAAGATATGCTTTGAAAGCAGACCTAATGCTCTCCAGCCACAGAAATACCCCTAAATAAACCTTTCTGAAATGTATAGTCTGTATATTAAGCTCTCAGTACTAACTCTTCCGTGCCACAAATCCTTTCCTATTAGCCTGCACCACTTAGTAACGTAGACATCATTCCTGTGGCTCACCTGAACCTACCTGCAGGCAGACTCTACCTAGATGGGCTTTGTGGATCTGACTGGAAACTTCAGTCCACCCAGCAAAGTGAACTTCAAAATGGAAACACAGATGGGTCAGACTACCGTGTATTTGAAGATTTGTTACATGCTTCTAAGGTATGTAATGTAGTAGATAAGTAAAAAGCCCTGGATCAAGCCTTTTCTCCTTAGTCAAACGGAGTCTGGAACAATTAATTTTCAGGACATGCTTATTTTTTTCTTTATGTGATAGGATGAATGTTTTGAGAGATTTCCTTAGAAGAAGGGTATTCTACTGAATTTCTTAGCACTTGGAAAATGGCATTACTGATACGTGTGTAATACATTTGCTTGGAAAGTGCACTTTGTCTGCTACTTTTACATTTCTCATGAAGCAAGCAAATAGAGAGGTAGAGTCTCTTCTGTATATTTTTTCTATATATAGTCTCTTCTATATATTTTTTTTAATGGAGACAGAGAAAGAATTGCATCTGTGTATAATTACAGCTGATGTGCTGAAAATTTATTCATATTTTGTGAGCTCATCTTCAACAAAACCTCTCCTTTTATGCCAACAAAATAAGTTTTACAGCCTGGACTTTTTTGCATCATAAATGTAAAAATAAAGCAGTGTGTTGGAAATATTATCGGCATCGCTATATTTCTAATGAGCTATAATACATTGCTGTATGCTGGTTTCTAGGTTAAGCCTGGCTATAAATTTTTAAGCACATATAGCCATGTAGTACTTTCACCTTATATGATACAACTTAGAATCTTAAAATGTACAAACTATATATTTCAAACAAAGTAATCACAAATTCTTACAATTCAGAAAGCTGCAGTATTCCTGTAAAGAGAGGACATCATTTACTGAAATTGTTTTTACTAGGCACACCCAGTTTTGACTTTTATGAAGCCAAGATAAGTAACGCTGATTTCTTAAGTAATTTTAACAAGAAACATAACTATTTAAGCTTCACATTCACTTTTAGGATTAGTAATGCCTATGAGATTGATGCTTGCATTTAAATACAGCTCTTAATTTTATTTTAAGTATGTTAGAAAGACTTTACTGAGTCTATCCAATGGTCTATCCAGTCCAGTTTTCCGTCTCCAGCAGTGGCAACAGGAGAGGCTATTCACAGAGAACAAGCAGCCCTGTTGTTTTCAGAGGTGCACTCCTCTTTCACTTCCCACGATACAACATTGTTGTGTTAGGGATGCCAGAGGTACGTTCCTCCTCTATGGTGATATTGTCCATCTATTCGTTTAATCTTTTTTTGAACCTGTTGACACAGTTTGCATTTACAATCTCATGTGATAGCGAGTGCCAGAAATCCACCACTTTGTGTTTAAAGAAATGCTTTGCTTTATCTCTTTTAAGCGGATGTCCTATTATTTTAATTAAGTTGTTGTATTACAGGATAGAGTGAACAGAAGTTCTACCTTCACCTTATCCAGTATTTTCATGATTTCATAACCCTTTATCACTTTTCTTCCCAGCCTTCTCCTTTCACTGCTGAAGACTCCCAAACTTTTTAGTCTCTCCTCCTAAGGTAGCTGCTCAATCTCTTACTCATTTAAGTTGCCCTTAGAGCTACATGTTGTTACACAAAATGCTCAGACATTTTTAAATTTTTTTGAGAGCTTCTCTGCAAATTCAGGGATCTAATTGCCATACTGGTGAAAAGAAAACTGAAGGTTTCCATATTATCAATCTGGTAGTTGCTTTTCTAGTAAGACAGTTTACTTTTCCTTATTGCTTATTCCTAAGGGGTCAAAAAAATTAATTCTGGAGAACATAGTTGATTTTCCTCTATACTAATTTTAACCTACTATTTTATACATAATGCTATTCATTAACTTAAAATTTAAAATTTTGACAAAAGCACCTTATTTTTGGTAGAGCAAGCTAATATATTTACCCGTGCTTCAATAACACTTACACTTTCCTCTAATGTGCTGTTTGGTTATTCCTTTAATGCATTTATCTGTCTACAGCTCTTTTAATTATGTTAGGCTCTTCTGGAATGTCTTTCAAGTTTTTGTAAAAGACTCTGAATCATATATATTCATTGCCTTCTCTCACAGTCAGTATTTCTACTGCTCTAGCAACTTAGTCTGAACACTGGTTTTGAAAACTTTCCTTTTCACTTTCATTTGAAAGGTGTTTTTTCCACCTCATATGTTAGAGGTTTAGTTTTGAGTTAGTAACAAGTATTATGTACAAGTACAGAAGCTTATGGCCACAGGTAGCTATCTTCTTTTCTCTCAGGAGAAAAATACAAGCATTGTGCTGACTGTTACTGATTTATAGAACACAAAGACCTCATTCATTCTCATTTCAAGGTCATCGCTATGTGATCTTCTTGACAAGTTTGAACAACTTGCAGATAAGCATCAAGAAGTCCTCATGAATAACAATGACTAAACTGTCAAGGCAGTAATAGTATGATTGAAGAGAGCATCCTTTAAATGCAACATACACTAAGGAATGTGGAGGAAACTTCCATGCTTTACAGTTGTGATAAAATGGGAAGTGCCATTTTTAATGCAACAGTGAACTGCATTACTGATTGGAAGCAAGTCTTAAACGAGTGGCTTATTTAGCCAAGAAGGGAGGGAGTTTGACATTTTTTATAAAGCAGAGTGATGTGCAGAAAGCTCAGAGAATATAATGTCTTTCTCTGTCTCCTTTGTTCCTCTGTAGGAGGCCACTGTATGGCATCCAAGGAAGTTCCTTGATGCTTCTGAGTTTCATATGAGCAGATTGACAGGATGCACAGTTTGGCACGATTGTCTATTTCTGATCTGGTTTACAAATAGCAGGGGTGGCAAAGATCCAAACTGACCTGTACTGGCAGTATAATTTGAGTAATTATTCAGGGAACCATACTGCAAACACACTTAGTCTTTTACTTTGATGTAGAGTTCAAAATGCTGCAAAAATCTCATGATATGCCACACAAGTCTGAGTTCCATGCTACACACATTGATTAATAGCGTGGTGAGGTACCACATGAGACTGAGACAAGAAGATATATACAAGGTTCTAAAGAGTGATAAACTGGGTTTATTTAATTCTTAGATAAACTTCATAGAAGTAGGACATGTGAAAATTGATGGCAAGAATTCCCATGCCCAGTACAACAAGGAATGTCGTGTATACTAATTAAGCAAACAGAAACAAGAAAATCATTTGTATGTATTTTTGAGGTGCATACAATTCACAAGAGAACAGGTTTCCACTCTCAGTGCCAGATAAGCCCAGCCAAGAAGGAAAATTGATTGGTTTTATGCACCATTGCACGGTGTCTAAAGGCATTCATAACCTATGGTTGATTGCATTTTGCATATTGCCAAAATGAATACAATCCCCTCACTGTTGAACAAGATCATAATATTTATATTGACAATTGAGAACTTTGAATAATACATAGTCCCATCACATCTTTTCTATAAAACTAAGAGTCTTTTATGTCCGAAATAAAAAACAGATTGCACAGTCCAAATAGTTAGGATTTTGCCAGCATTTTTCAATTAGAATTGTTTATTTTTATAAGCTGTGTCTTTGTCATATAAATATGAAAATACATTCTCACAGTATGGCCTTGGAGTCAATCCAACTTACAGTTTTTCTTTTATGTTCTTACAGTAAACTATCTGCCCTCTCAAAATGAGATATAAAGGAAGGTGTTAGTTTGTGAGGCTCAGAGAATAAAACAATGCTCCCATTAGAAAATTGTCTCAAAAGTTACTATTAAATATGGAGACATCTTTCACGAAGAGTGACCAGATTCATTTTGACAGAGCACCCGCCGAGGGAGAGTATGTTCTCTCTCTGAAAAACATCCTGCTTTTCAGCAAAAATGTGAAATAAAAAGTTATTTCAAAATTTCTGATGGAACATGGAAATAATCCCTATATTCTGTGAGTGTCCCAGTCAAGCGAGAAGGTAAGATCACTTTTAACATACCAGTTTTCAGGCACTTCAAAGAATTCTTCTGATTCAAATTTCACTGTGAAGTATGTGAGGTTTAAAAACTATTTTATTAAAGTATCTTTAAATTCACTTTCTTTTTTTTTTTCCTAATTGCCTTGCTATTTGGGCATAGTATTGAGAGTCTGTGGTTGGTAATTTTATTTCCATCACTGCCATTCTGTGCTTTTGTAATTCTGTGCTTTGAATTCTCCACGAGTAAAACATGGATAAAAATAATTTCCTTGGTATAAAGCTTCAGGATTTATTGGTGAAAGTATATTTTCACACAAAACAATGAGACTAATTTTGGTTGCTGGGCTTACCAAAAATGCTGTAAGGTATCTAGACATCCTAGACCAGTTTTGAGACCTAAAATGATTGATCTTTCTTTAAGGGAACAGTTTAACAAGCTTTCACCTGCATGGAAGGCAAACAGGCTATCCCAGACCAAGGCAAAGACAGCATCAGCCATGCTCATCTGTTTTTAAGGAGGTTTTTGTAAAAACAAAAAGGTAAGTGGCATAGCCTCACCACTGCAGTATATCCAGTGGACCAGCAGTTACATTTTGCTCATGGAAGGCTTAGATTGAAATTCCTGTCACAAATCTGGCAGAGGAGTGATTTGGAGCCTGCTGTACTCACTGGATTTGGGGCATAGAAGACCTTCTCAGCAGAAAGTGCACTCGGAAAGATTGATGCAGTTGACATGTTGTGTTGATGCCGGACAGTCTCTGGGACAAAGGGAGCCCTTTTGAGTACAGTGCCCCTGCCCAAAAATTACCTCTGAATGTTCTCTTCATTCTTTACAGGCAGAGGGAAAGGGCACTGGGCTGCTTTAGGCACCTAAATCCCACAGAAGTCACAGCTGCAAATTGCATTTCCTGTTGGCTAGCTTACTTTACAATCTGCCCTGCAAACTGATTTCAGTTAATCCCCTTCTAGACACCTAGTTTTTCCAGGGCATTGAGCATGGCAAGTTCCCTAAAAATCCTGAATTTCTGTAAGGGAGAGGGGAGGGTTTCTAGGAGTCAAGCACAACAATACTAAATGTTATAACTCACATGTCTCCCTTTTAAATCTAGATAAAGGTCTTCTGCTTTTGAGTGTTAGATAAAAAGGAGATAATCTTTCCTGTCTGAAGAATACCACTGAAGGGAGACATTGCTTTCCCCTGATTTTCACACAGCTACATTTCATAATGGGATTATTAAGACTTCTGGGTTTTTGATTTTACCTTTATGCCTCCACGATTCCCCAAGTTAAATGTTTTCTTTCTTCTTGTCTACCGTTCTTCCACTATTCCTGTGACACAAAATGGCATGGGCTATACAACAGAAGTGATACTGGATTGCTGATGTAAATGCCTGTGCTGAGAGTCAGAGTATAATGAGAAGCTGCACAATTAAAAACTCTAAAGACCAACAGTGAAGTACTGAAGGCAATCAGAGCACTGAGGATGGAGGTGTCATGCTCTGTTGTTGTCAGGAGGGCTGCAAAGACACTTGTCCACACTGGCTATTCTGCAACGGCCGTGAGGTCTGACCACCTTGCGGAGGTGACCAAGGATGCTTTGAGGTTACAGAGCACCATTTTGGAATTTTACTGGGCGATATTTCAACAACCAGTTCCAAATATTTGTGTCATTTTTGAAGTTCTGTGAGAATTCTGCAGAACTGCATTTTACCTTTGTTGAAGCTATTTCTAAATAATTAATTGGAACTTCTTTGGTTCTTTTAGGCAGTATGGGAGAAGATCTGAGAAAATTGTTCAGGATGTGCTGTTTAATTTTAGCACACACATTGTATACCAAAGCTGTTTATGTATGTGGTTAGCACAGTAATAGAGAGGGGAAAAACCACCACCAACAAAAAAAAAAACAAAGCAGAAAGCCAGATGCAATGAATGACAGTTTTGCTCGTTCTTACTTTTTTTTTTTTTTGCTAGTGATTATTTAAGAAAAAACAGTATTTAACTACAATCCCTTCTAAATATTCAGCACTGCTTCTTAGTTACCCAGCATTAGTATTTAAAAATGTTAATGTTCTAATAGTACGTGGTTTAGACTGTTCTGAGAGTTAAGATGGTACTGTGTAAAAAGCTTACAGATATATCCTATTCCAGTAAATTCCCAACAGTGCACTGGCAGACACAAGAAATCTTGTTGAAAACTATCCCAGTGCAGACTAGGCAATATTTTATTGCCGGCCCTACAGAATACTTTAAGCAAGGCATTTACATATATAAAGTGCAGTTTCAGCGGATGTGTACATTTTTGTTGTCTTTCAAGCAGAAACCAAGGACTAGATTTAAAAGCTATTCAGATGTCCAGATTTACAAGAAAGTGTCTAATGTCACCTTCCAAAATGTCTAGCATAAATCAGTTTTCTTAGTAAATCAGATTGCTAAATATTAATTTTTAGTATTACTAGAACTGCACTTTGTCCCAGAGCACCAAAGGGAAAATGAAATACTGGAGAATTTTTTGAGAGATCCCTGAGATCCCTAATTTTATACCAAGCTACTGTATTTTGTGTCTTGGGGATGTCAGTTACTAAGGCTGAAGAATGAATACAATTTGTCAAAGCTGGGTTTAAACTTCCAGCTTATAAATATGACTGATCTTTTTCTTCCCAGTTGGGCATATCCATAATTCAGATAGAGGAGTCTGGAACGGGGTGTAAAAACTAAATTCTTGGACATAAAGAATGAATTAGAAAGTAACAAAGACTAGAGGATTTTGGAAGAATGGATGTCTGTTACTTTTTGAAAATCAGAAAAATTAAGGTGCATCAAATTGGGAACCAGAACTGTGTAAATATAGTGATAGACAGTTTGGCATGAATTGCATGGAATATATGTTCTTTGCTTAGATTTAAAAAATTGGGAAAATCAAGGATTAAGGTTATCCTTCTAGATACACTAATCAAACTTACCAAACTCATGTCACTACTAAAAAAGATAGTAAGGAAACAAAGAAATACCTAGAAGGCATCGACTCCATTTTGCAAAAGTACTTCAAAATTCTGAACTATGTCCTTGTTGAACAGAATATTTTAAACATTTATGTGATGTGTTTGCTTCAAAGTAGTATTTTTTAAATCCAAAATTTCAGCTCTTACAATCCTCCTTTCCGTTCTGAAGTTAGGTAAGTTTCCTGGATCACCAGAACTTCCTAAAAATGTTTGGCTTTAACAAAAACAGTAGAGTAATATTTTTTAGGTGGAAACCTTATGACCTTGAATGAGCTAAAATAACAAAACCCAAGGCTATGTATGTATGTGTGTGTGTGACTACAATTTTTTAAAATCACATCAAACATACACCTTTTAATGGAAAGTTATTCCTACTCATTAATAAGGAGACACACAAAACAGGAAGCTTCCTTGTATCAATTAACCTTTAACTAACAGCAAATCTTCTGTTTCCTCAAGGCAAATAATCAGGTAGCTCTGACACCTGCAGCTACTGGAAACATTTGTCTAAAAAGGAATCAAACTAGTGGGAGCCTGGGGAAATGTAAATAGAGTAAATGGATTGAAAATACTTCAGCTAGTTCTCAGAAATTGTACACTTATAAAGCACCATTCTTTTAGAAGTTAGCTAACTGTGGTGATGGAGCAATAACCAAATAAATTTAGAAGAGAAAGCTGTATTATGGATTAAAGCAGTGTTTATACACAGAACTATATGAAGGTAGAATGGCTCTCTAAAATAACAATTGCTTTTAAGGTTTGCCGGTACACTTTGCAGAACACATCTATCACTTCATTTTAAAAACATAGATATTTCTGCAAAGTGTAAGTGGGCTCTGCCCACATATAATTTTGTAACTGTACAACACGTCTTCTTAAAAAGAAATCACAAATTCAGTCTGACCGGCATACACGCCAAATTCTCAAAGGTACCTAGAAGTCCAAGTAGTTATCTAAAAGCTCTTTGTAATTCACATAGTTTGAGTAATTCCTCTGCATTTGACAGTTCCAAAGAGTCTATATTGGATTCAAGTTCTGCTCTGCTACAATGCCTGTTACTTGTTCAAGTTCTCTACCACTTTTACAAACATACTCTCAAGTATTTTTTTCTCCCTGATACTGTTTTGTGAACTTCAACTCAAAAACCTTTTTTAGTCATGGGCCTAAATAATGCCAATACATATCGATATACAGACCATGCCTCTACACATCATTGCAAGATAATAATAAGAAAAATGAGAGCATGCACATATTGAAAACTTTAATTGGAATTTATTAAACTGTTCCTAGGTGACATCCCTCCCAGCTGTAGAAAAACCTCAAAAATCAATTCACAACTATGTAGTTTATGAGAATCCTGCAGTTCACGAAGGTGCTCTTCAAGCACCTTCTCTGGCCCTTCATCATTCAATGCTACCTGCTCCCTTTTTCTCAAGCATGACGGCAAGAAAGAAGAAACAGAATCAGAAACAGTTGTGAAACATAATTATGCTGTTTTCATGCTGCTGCTAATTGGCAATAACATAACGAATTCATGAATGTGAATGTAAGACGAATAGTGGACCTGATTTAGAAGGTCTGTTTCAGGCCTAGATCCTACTTTCTGCGTGGGATAGTATTGTAATGGTGGCTTTTGCTGTGTACACAGCTTCAAGAGACAACTGGGAATTAATTGCCTTTGTTACACTGCTACAGTGTCTAGATGTAACTTGATCCTAACTCTTGGCTTTAGCTACTTTTTATTGGCTTTTAGTTACTTTTTACAGTAATCATTATAGAATAAGAGTAGTAGTAGTAACATAGCATATAATTAATTCATTCATTCACAGAGCTTAGGTCAGTAGAGCTTTGACAGAATAAACAGAAGTTACAGGATCCCAAAATACCAAACTAGTGAGACAGATGAGTCAGGGTTTTCCCTAGGGCAGAACGCGTGAAGAAACAATATGAATGCCAGGTAGCCAATAAACATAATTCATCCCTTATTTAGATTAAAATGATCAGTATTATATAAATTAAGACTTTTTGTATTATTAAGATAATGATTTTAAGAGTTCTGGTATTGTGAGTGCACTTCTCTTGAATCAATGTACATGCAAGTTCTTGCATGTATAAACTCAAACTCTTCTTCAGACTTCAGTTTTATTTTGCATTTGCATATAATTATTGGCATGTGTTTCACACTAGAGTATGAATTCACCACAGGACATGTTGTATCTTCATGGCATTAACAGAACAATTAAGTTATTGCTGCACTTTTTGTTGTTGTTACTGGGGATGCCCATGCTCTTTCAACACGTCCCCTGCACCCTCATGGTTCCACAGACAGCGTTTAGGGGCCAGCAATGGATACAGACCTTCCAATACCCACGGTAATTCATTTGGAACTGCTTTTGTGCATGTCTGCATGGCACAGCCTTACGCCACGTATACAGAGCCTCATGGCCAACATATTAAAAAGACAGAATACCAGAAGTTTATATCTGAAAATTACTTTGGCAGCCATCACAATTAAAAAATTATTTGAAAATGAAAAGTTAAGGGCTCTTTTTCAATATTTTTAAGTTATGAAACCAGCCCAGTGATAAAGAATTCTCTGAATTAATGGGCACACTGCCATCAGACATCAGTAAGAACAGTATTGACTTCCCCTGTAGAGACCTCTGCAGACATTATCCTTTTAGAAACAGTTGTTACTTACAGGCTAAGGTGGTCAGTTTTGTTAGAAAGTATTCAACGTTTTAAACATGCATAATATGTTTTTGTGAAAAATACCAACAAGGTTAGTAACTCTATTTCAAGTACTGAATAGAGAAGTTTTACTTACGTGACTAACAGCGGCACTGATACAATAACTTCTCTATTAAAATATCTTTCCATGAAGCCTCAGGCATTCCAAGCTTGCACATTATAGAGGACCAAAAATTCCAGTTATTATGCTCTGGAAAGCATATGTGATCATAGCAATGGAGTATTTTTTTTTTCAATATATATTAGGACAAATACAAACCATCGTGGAAGTGCACATACAACGTTTTGAAACATTAGGATGTAAATTTTTGAGACTATAGTAATAGGATCATTTGGCATAATGTTGTTTACATACCCATAAAAGAGCTGCAGCAGACAAGAATTTATTTTCTGATTGTCGATCAGACTTGAAAGCTGAACTGCGGGAACACTCCAGCACGCAGAATGGCCAAAGAACAAAGTTAAAGAGTTGGTCATGTTGAGATGAACGATATATCCAGATTGCGCTGACAGAAAAATAAGACCGAGCATTTATGTATCTGTTGGAACAATTCTCTATCAGGCCTGTCACATTTGTGGTGGTGGCGTTCCTTATTCTCCAGGGTAGTATTCAGATGTCAAATCAGACTGAAGCTGGATTTGAATGAGCTGGTTCATCCATATGATGCAGTCTGCTGGGACAAATTTTCTGTAGGCTGCATGTGGACTATTTTGCTATCTTCTCTTACCCTTGCCATTGTGTAATATACATTAATTTATATTACACATAATAATAGAAAAAAATGAAGAATTCACATCTCTTGTTTCCCAGGCAGTAGTCTAACCATGCAAGTCAATCAGCAGCTTCAAACTGAAAATAGTCTGATCTGTTTAAAGATAGGATTAAGCTTGTATTATTTATTAGAAAAAAAGAAATTATCCCAAAATTCTGCTCCTGAACTTGTTAGGGTCGCTGTGATGTCATCAGTGTTTTCAGCAAGATTAATAGTATGAGTAAGAGAAGCCATTCAAATGCCTGAATGCTTTAGACAGCATGGAGTGTTTGAAACATCTGCACAGGGCTTGCAGCTACGGGACCTACGGGAGACCTGCACTCTTCTGGAGCAATAGCTGGAATGCAGGTGGGATATCCTACTCATCTTTCCTCAGGCTTCTGGGTTTCACACTCATAAAATATTTCCGGTAACAAGAAGAAAAAAGGAAATATGCATTTATCTACAATATTTTGCATTTACTTCACACCTTTCCAAGTGAAATCTATTTGCAACGTCAAAAGCAAGTTAATTGTACTAGTTTCTATGTAGCATTAGTATAACAGGCAATTTTAAATTGGTCCCAGATAATTATCTTATTTTTGATGGATGTTCTGTAGGTATGCAGAACTGTACAAACATGTGAGATGGAAAATAATCCTGTAGTGGGACCTGCTTTCTTTGGGAGGCTGGACTAGATGACCTCCAGAGATGCCTTCCAACGTAAATTAGTTGATTCAATAAACTGAAGATGCAGTTTTTAAAAATACTTTTTCATGAAAAAGCCGTACAGCCCGGTACCTTTGATGGTAAGTATCTAATTATAGAAGATAGTAAAGGAAAAAATTGTGCAAGCACCATACTGTAATGGTGTATATTGTATCTGTTTCTTAAAAAAAAAGTGCAATCTTGCTATTTCATTTTTCATTGTTAAATATTTTTATTTTTACACTAAATAAAGGTGTTGTAAAAATGCAGGCTTTGTCAGGCAGATGCATTGAAACACACTCAACACTAAATCAGGGGTGAATAAAACTACAAGGGTGAGACTAATATGCAATTAGTTTAAATTATCTGTATGAAAATGAAAATAGGTTTTACTTTAAATATTTGACACTGCATGAAACAAAAATCTTACTAGTATAACATAGAGAGAAATAGAGACCTTCTAAACTGTAATTTTTAGAAATTCTATGGGACTTGAAAAACAGAAATGAAATATAAACCCTGAAAAGTAAAGAACACAGTTATAATATCATAGGCAAAGAACAGCTGAATTTATAAGATTATAAACATTGGTGACAAGTTATTTTAAACCAGGTTTAATCTGAACTTTATTATCCAAAGCAAATCTATGTTTCTACAATGTCATCTCTAAAGGGATAGTGAGAATCCCCTCTACCCATGTGTGAGGTTGAAGCAGGGACATACTCAAATGCACTAGGAGGCCTCTGAAGTACTTTAGTTACCCTGTGGGTCGGATGAACTCCTCTAGGCATCTGCACTTCTCGTGGTTTACAAAATGAATAATCTCCTGTTCTGTCCTACCACCTTTGTCAGTAAAGACAAAAAGATCTGTGCTATGTTCATGTTCTCTTATGACATACTATAAGATCACACTGTCTTGTTGCAACTTTTTGGAAAAACATGTATAGTAAGTAAGCCATTATTCTGAATATCCCAAAGGACAAATAATCATTTATTCATTTATGCACAGCAATTCAGGAATATGATTAAATAGGTGTTAGGTTACATATTTCAGAAAAGGACAACACCTAGTCAGTGTAAAATATGATGACAGTTCAGTCTGAATACAAAAAAACTCATTTTCTGCCCAAGTTCCTTTAAACTTCGTAGAGATTTTAAGTGTCAACTTGCAGATGCAGAAAGAAAAATAGATTAACTTTACTGAATTTTAAACAGTCTCCATTTAGGCATCCTGGCTAAGTCAGTAGCTACAGTTATTAATACAGACAAGCACCTCAAAAACCCCAAACATATCAAAACAAACCTCAACCCATGTATGTCACACCTCTGTGTTGCAATGCAACAAAGTATCTTCTAGAGGTTCCCTCTCTCTCTCCATACTCTGGATTACTGAATTTGCTTGTCATATCATGTTAATTGGACTACTTGATAAAACAATTTTATTATTAAAGTTGACTTTTTCTTTAATAACCATCTCACCTTTCACAATTCTAAAGTTTTCAATCACCTTGTTGATTGAAAACACAGAACTCAAATGTAAAATGAAAAAACACCTGAGTACCAGTTTCTTCTCTGGTACATTTCCTCTTTTATGTTTTTAATACCCTGGAGATATTTTCAGAAATTAAAGTAAGTGATTAAGGACATTTCTGTTGTCAGTTTTATACTTTTTAAGATGTCTAGTCTTTCTTATTTGAGGTTTCTATTTGTTTAAAGCTACCTAGCTGAAATGCAAGCCACCCACACAATTTTTTTTTCCATGAAAATTAGATATTTGCAATATAATACTTGTACCGTAGTTCCATTCCTCCATCATACACACTACATCCAGTTTCAGCGGTCTGAGCAAGCAAAGGCATGCACATAATTAATTCCATGAGTGACAGCTTATTCATGTATTTGCACACACAACTCTTGCTCTTTGTATATCAGTTGCACATAATTTACAATGACTATTTCTGCTAACTTGCATATTCTGTGTAAATTAAATTCTAAATAAAGCTCCAAGTTTTCAGACATGTTTTTGTTGCAGCTTGGTCAAACATTTTCTATTGTTCTATATGCACATAAAAGTGCACGCACACACACACTGGGGAGTGGCTTTTTCTATTTTTCAGCTTGTGCTATGCAGTAAAATGGTTATAAAAAACAACAACATGGCAACAGTTGCTTGCACATGTGGATGTCATAAACGGTTTGTGTTACTTTACAGTCGAAAGCACTGTCGCAGCAGCGGGCCCGCTGCAGGAGTGGGGATGGAAGGCATTTTCTCAGGCACCAAGGTGATCTTCAAGTTGCAAATCAGGAATGCATACGGTGTAAATTAGCTGTGAATTAAAGTTAGAAGTGTTTTCCTGATAGGTCACATATATACATGAGATTTGTGCTTTCAAAAAAAAAAACAAAACAAACAAACGACCTACAAAAAACCCAAACCCACACAGCAATGTAGCTTAAAAAAAAAACAAAAAAAAACCAAAAAAAACCAAAAAACCGGCAGCACACTTTTTCAGGATTGTGAGCGAATACGACGCGGGAGATTCCTGAGGGGTAGAGCAGGTCTCTCCCGCTTCTCCCAGCAGTCGCCGCCCCAGGGCCTCCCGCAGGGACCCCAGGGCCCCGTCTCCCCGCACCCCGGCTGCCCGCGCTCCTCTCCATCGCCATCGACCTCCTTGCCCCGACACGAAGCCCTGCGTCGGGGGCTCGGGTTCAGGCTCCCATGTCGGTGTCACAGGGAGCGCTGGAACCGCCACGCCCGGCCACCCTCTGTCACCCCGCCGCCTAGGAACGGGACTCTTAAAATGGCGGCGACCGCCGGCAGGCAGGTGAGCGGCGCGGCGCCCTCTCCTCCCCCGCCTCCCGCCACAGGCCCGCCCGCCCCTGCAGCGCCGCCGGCTCGGCCCCACAGGCGGGCGGCGCCGGCCTCGCCCCCTCGCTTCGCCAGGCCCGGGGCGCGGAGGAGAGGGGAGGGCGCACCAAATTGAAGGCGTGCTCAGGCCCTCCGGCGGCGGTGGAAGGAGGTGCTGTCCCCTGCTCGCCGTGGCAGCGCCAGCCGGTCCCACCACCTTTCGTTCGCCCGCCCTGGAGCGGCAGCGGGCGGCGCGGCTCCTCCGAGGCAGCCGACCCCGCTCCGGGCGCCACAGCCTGCCCTTCCTGGGAGGGATTTGGCCGGGAGAAGCCGCACACCTGAGCTTCGCGGGAGCGGCTGGAACCCTGCCGGGCCTGAGGCCGCGGGGTGGTGTGGCGGGGAGCCGGGGCTGGCTGGCAAGGGGGCTCCCGGGGCGGGGAGGGGATGAGATCTCACATAATGGAGTTTGAGAAAGATCTTGGGCCGCCGTCGTCTTGAGTGTGACCGTGGAAGGCAGCACCGGGGACCTTGTGCTGCGGTGGGTGTGCGCTCCACACCGGTATGGCTGGCAGCTTTCTGCACCCCCCGGGAGAGGCACCAGCACGCTTGGGGCTGTCGCACAGCTGCTTTTCTCCAAATAGCACCTCTTGTGCCATCTGCAGATTCTGTCTGTGTAGAAAGAAAAATGCTTCCATTCGTCCCGGATTTTTCCCCACGGGACAGCTGTGGTCAGGCTCCCGGCCATACCGAGTTGCTGAGCAAACGGCCGCTGTCCCCACACCGGCTGTGTGCAGGGAGAGCCTGCCGCGCACCGAGTCCCTCCCGCCAGCTCCGTGCTTCCTCCCTTCAGAAAGAGCCTCGTGTCCAGCACATCTGCAAGTGCACCCACAGTTATTTTATCTGTACTCAATACGCCCAGAACACGCTGGAGTCGTTGTGCAGCCAATATAGGCCGCTCTAGACATGCCTGTCAGCGCTTCCAAGCCATTTTGCTTTTGCAAAGTTATACCAATTCTGTGGTTTGAGTGTTTTGTGTGTATTGAGCATGAGAACTCATGTAGTAAACCCATTTTTTTTTCTGATAGACGTTTTACTTTTTATCAGCCAGTGGTAACTGAGATCCACAATCCTTCTATTACTAGGATTCATTGCTTTTACAAATTATAGCATATTAGGAGTATACTCTGAAAATCAAAATTGTGTCTGCATTTTTCAAAATTAAATGTACAAGCAGAGTTTTCTGGATGCGTAGTTTTAAAGAGTCGTGTGCATAAAGTTGCATGAAATAAAGTTGCAACTGTATTGTAAGGTAAGCAGTTTTCTTGTTGACCACCTGTACTGGGTTGGCTGACCTGAGTGAAAAGCCATTCTCCAGTCAACAGACATTACTTTTTCAGATAATGAAAAATTGCTTGAAAAGAAAATTAGTGTAAGTAAGTGCAATGTAATTGTTGAAGTATTTATATCAATGCAAAATAGAGGCTGCTAATTTAATATCTCTTTATCTCTCTTGAACTACATTAGTTTGTGAGATGCTGTGATGCATGTATTCATTTCAGTGTGCATATTAATTTAGAAACTGAATATGCACATGTTATAATGTAATGAATCTATAATTATGCAGTATGTTATGCTGACAAATGTACTGTATCTTGTCAGGCAATAGAAAAACAGCTGAAGATCTGTGGCTTTAAGAGGAATGTGGATGTCTTAGTATTGTATCTGGCTGGACAGTAAGTAAAATATGTTTCTTTGGCTTTTACTAAAAGTAGGGCATAGGTAAATAGTAACCTTTCACAGTGTCCAATACTCTCTGAAGATAATTTATATGTGAAATTTTAGTAAATCATATTTAGAACTAGTCCATACATGTTGTGTAGGAAGGAATGGTGAAGATACACTGACATGCTTAGCAGAGCTGTACGCACAGTGAAGTAAACTGCCTCAGCCCCAGGTATGCCATCCTTCTCCAACAGCCCAGAATTGCTTGAGGGTCTGTAAGTTTACAGAGTTGTGCATGAACTTCTACCACAGGGAGCAGAGGAGTGAGGCTTAATGGGCTGAGCTCTGCCTGTTCTAACTGGCTTGTAAGGCTGGCTGGAAAGAGTATCAAGAAGAACTGCCAAATTTCTGACCTCCCTGAAGAAATCTGTTATTGCAACAGTAAAACTCATGGGTAGCCCCTTTGAAATTACCTGTATCTCTACTGTTAAGAATTGAAGGGAGGGTAGGGCAACATGAAGTGAGCACAAGTACAGGAACACTTGTTTGGGGCCGGCAGTACTCATCAGAGAACTGATCTCCTCTGAGAGCTTTATGAAACAGCTTAAGATGTAGGGCAGATAAGGAGAAGAAACCATGCAAAGTGAAGGAAGGCAAAACTGTCATGGACCTGTGGGTGATCTAGGTTGATAGAGGTATATGTTGTAGGATGAACATGCTGAGAGGCTACCATAGAAAGATGGACACGTGACAGGGCACAGTTCCAAGTTTTTGGAAGGTATACTTGAAATTCTGGCCAGGGCCTAATTCCAAGAGTTGCATACCAGTCTGCAGCCTCACAACTGCATCTAGTGTTGTACGGTTCGTCTCATGTATAAAGAACTAATGTAGTTTAATAATTCAGGGACAAAGTTTTCAAGGTCTCTAGGTCTTACGAACACACACACACAAAAAAAAGGTGTTAAAGGATTTCAGTATTGCCTAGCCGGTTTTAGTGGAAATCAGGTCATCTTGAAAATCTATGTACGCCTGCTAGTATCTTTAATTCCTTAGCATCTCTCCTGATATACACCAAGAAAGTATTTGATGCTTTGTGAAAATAAAATGCAAAACATGTAGTTACTATTCAAATTACTAAAACATGTATTTTAGAAAGAATAAAACATATATAAAGGCTGAGGGAGAAGTTTAAATAATGATAGATTTGCAAGATGCATGTATATATTTTCTAAACAATACAAGGAAATTATTGTAATGCATATGTGTAAAATAATTAAGACACTGTATACAGTCTTAATAGGCATATTTTCTGATTTTAAATACTTAAATGTGTGCCCTCACAGCCTTTGAAATATTTTTTTTGTATGGAATAAAAAGAAATGTTCAGTTGCCAGATGTAGAAGTGATCTGTCTTCCCATGAAATCATTTTGAGAAAGATGATGCAAGCTGTCTTCTTTGATGATTGGAGAGAAGTGAATTCCTTTTATTCTATACCAATTTATATAAACCTTGAACCTCAGCCAGTCTCAGTGTTAGATCATGCCTCCTTAACTGTTGATTTGACATAATTTTGTGCTGGCTCAAATAAGAAAATGAAAAAATAATAATTAAAGTCAATCAAATAAGAGGGAATGAGTTTATATTTTTAAACCACTATTGTTAAAGGGACATGAAAAAATGTACTTTTGGACACTGAAAGCTGTCATCCTAGGAAAACTGATTAACTTAGCAGTAGACAGGAAAAGAATGCTGCAGGCCAAAAAGGATACGTTTGTAAGAGACATGCAAAGTCTGGAAGGCATACAGAAAGGGACAAGCCCTTTTAAAATGTTAGAAGAATTAAGCTCTACCTGGGGCAAATTAAATGCCTTAATACCAGAAAAAAAACAGATCAAGGCTTGGAGATAGTCAAGATGAGGCTATTACTAGAGGGGGAGTAAAGCCAACTAAAATGTAAACCTGTAAACTAGGTATAGAATGGCAGCGACAAAGAATATGAGGAAATTTTGACTTTGCTACCTGAAAAATAGTTCAGGCGTGTACAGGTAGAACCACACAGAAGAATGAGATAGTAGTCGTGTCCTGTCAACACTCATCTACTTGTCTTAACTACTTGCAGTAATGTATTTTCTGATTACTTGTGACAATAGACACATAAATAAGTATTTGCAGGGTTCATTTTTATGGATTTTTTGAGATAGCCAAATACACAGTTTAACAAAGTAGCAGCATGGGATAATTTGATTTTCAGAAATATAGGAAAATAAAAGTCCAGCACCTCAACTTTGTAGGGTTTGCTCTTCACAGATTTTTTTTTTTTTTTCCAAATGCAAGATCAGAGAAGGTGTCCACTCCCCCACTGTCTGTATCTGGAAGGTTTGTTGAAAAATAAAAAAAAAAGAAACCTAATAGGAAACTAGAGACTAGGCTTCATAGCTGGAGCACAGGCAGATCATTTTAGGCTGATGATGTGAGGTTAATTTTTATCAATCCTGTTAGTTCTTTCTGAAACACTAACCCTGGTCTTGCAACAAGTTAAAATCCAGTAGGAAAATTTTATTAAGTCAATTAAAATTTGTCATGTAAAGGTCATGTATAATTGTTCTAGAGAAAATCAAGAACATTTATTTAAAGCAATGAGAAATAAGGAGGAACAATTAGTGAAAATTACCCAGCAGCTCACTAATATTCTCTGGCTGGTCGGTAATTTGTTACTTACAGTACACTAGCAAGCTCCAAGCGCTAGATACACAATTAATCAAAAAACCCTGCCACCACATAGGAGGGAGATCCAGCCTCAGTGTATGTGCAGCTTTATTTATAACATAAATTTGAGTAAATACTAAGTTTATATGAGGACAGGAGAGAAGAGGGGTGAGAAAGGGGCAAAAGATTTCACAATATGGACTAATATGAAAAATAATAAGAGATGTACATTGATGTGCTAGGTGTGTGTCTTCTGTTGGCTTCTCTGGCATTGTGGCTGGGCAATCCATGCTGCCCCTTCAAAGCAATTTTCCTTTTAGGCTTGTGTCCCTAGGATGCCAAACTTCTGTGTTCTAAGCGGTTTCTACAAACTACAAAGTACGTGGGACTTACACTCCTTGGGAAAATAAATGCTGTTACAGAAGGAAAAATAAGATATCACTTAGTTTGTTCCCATGTCTTTGCCACCTGGTGCTTTTTTATGCTTTCAGGTGTGCAGAAGGCTTGCACTGTCTCTGCCATCTTGCTCTTTGCATCTGTCTCTGCTGTGATTTCTACAGACGTGTCGCTTTTTAGTGCTTGTATAATCTTATTTATAAAAAATCAACCATTTATAAAGTGATTAAGCACCAGTAATGTTAAGAAACGTGTTACTCTTTTTTTTTTCTTCCACCAGAGGACTAAGAAGTGTCCCAAGTTTATCACGGTTTCATAGGTTAAGGTATCTGTGGATTAACAACAATAAGGTAACGAGGTATTCTTTTAATGAGCAGAACAATGCATCTATACTCCCTGATTATTATTTTGTATTTTTTCTAACAGAAAGTGTTATATAATTGTCAAGCTAATAAATTATTTTTAATTTGCGGGCAAATTAAACTAATTTAAATATGACGGTTTCGAAGAAACAGTATTTCAGTTTACATTACAGAGTGTAAGCTGATACATTTTCCTTTGGATTCACATCACATTTATAAATTTTGTGTATTTAAGAAGCTCAGGTTTTGTGCTAATGCCTTAGCAACAAAAAGAAAGATTTAGTATATTTAGAATTAAGTTATTGGCAAAATTGCCTGGTAGCATATTGACACCTGAGGTCTGGAATAGCAGTTTCCAGTGTGGCTCATAGCAAGTATACCCTGCCCAAAAGAGTGGGTAGCTCTTGGAACAGACCAAGGGGTGATACAGCTGTAAGGTGTTCTTATAACAACTTCTGGGCTTCCTAGTTTTTCAGGAAAGGAGTGAACTGCGGGAAACGTGCAGCTCTTTTTATATTCCCTTGCAGACATGCATAGTTTATTTCCTGGCAGGCTAGTGGTTGAGATGAGACTCCTTTTTGCAGTCATGCACACAAAAGTAACATGGAACTCTTTCAGGTGTGCTTCCCCCTGTGCAGAGGAAGTAGCACTGCAATGCTAGGGTTGGTGGGGTATCTTCTGTCATTTTGCAGGCTGTTGTGTCGCCTAAGCGTGTTCGATTTAAGAGAAGTTTCCAGATAACTGATTAGAGTATGACATTGAGCCACATTAATTTCTCTCGTTTCCAATGCACTGTATGGTCCTAAATCACTTGCACAAACCACGTGCCTTACTTTCTCCATCTGTGCAAACCTAGATTATAGTATTTATTATAAACTGTAGGGGTTGTAAGACAACGCTCTGTCAAAATCTCCAGACTCTACAGTTTCCAGACAAGTCTAAGCACATCATATCTTACACAAAATTATCCACTTGACAGTAGAATCAATCTGATCTAGAAATCAAAATACATAGCCAACTATTATTAAATGGTTTAACTGAATACAAACCTTCACCGTTAGCCACTGATAATTAGAAAGCAAGAAAAGTGAAAGAACCCACAAATTCCTATCCTGCTGTTAAATACCTTACCATACAGCAGTTTACGTGACTTTCACAATGGGCTCAAGTTCTTAAAACACCGGAAGTGCTTGCTGAGGTAAATAAGTAGCTGTGTGAGCAGCAGAAAAAATAAATTTACATTCCATGTCACTTACGAGTGTATGTAGATCTGCTGCCCCAGGCTAACATCAATTATATAGCATTTTATGTTGGCTTTGTTGAAAGACCTGTGGTCATCCAACTATTTTCAAAAAAAGCAAAAACATGGATACATTAAAAGGTTGAACTAAAACTCCAGGTATGATAACGCTTTCCCTTGTATTTCTAAAGGACACTAAAGAATAAGAAGTGGCCCGATGACAAAGCAGAACTGATCTTGCTGACCATAAAAGATAAATAAATCTGATTTTTGCACAGATCTCACTTTCATACGTAAGCAGTTACAAAGAGCATTCTTGTGTTGTTCTGTATAACTTTGTGTGGAAATGTCATTTTCTAGATAACTTGTGTAGAGAAACCACTCAGTGGCTTTTCTTACAAGAAGCCTCATCTAAATGCTCTATTAGGGGGACCATATCTTTTTGAACTCAGAAGATCTGAGATCTTTTTTTTTCTTTTCTTAAAAATACATCACAATAATTTTATCACAAAAAAGTAATTTCAGATGATCCTAAAAACTGCAAACTTGTCAAAGGTAAACACCACTCTATCAGTAGCTATGTGCGGGCTTTACACTATACAAGATAAAATTCTCATTGTGAAGAACTGGATTTTTTATTTGTAGAATATTGCCATTTCCTGAACCAGGTTTTCTGAGATGAAGCAGGACTCAGAGAATGGTATTATTTGGAATTTTAAAGTACCTTTTCTCAGAGGATTTCTTTAACAATGGAAAAGGCTCCATCTTATTCTCTTCCAGCTTTCAGATACTGCTAATACACAGAGTAAAGCACATTTATTTTTAAATCAGTGGCACAATTCAAGGACTGAAATTATTCCGCCAGCAATGAATGACCTTGTATCACAGAAGTCAAAGTAGTGTCATGAATAAAATTCTGGTTGTTGTTGTTGCGTTCAAACTGCAGAATAACTACTTGGGCACCGTTGGTACTCTCAGTTCTCAACTGTTACAATGGTCAGCTTGGACCCCACTGCAAATCCTTTACCTTGCGTAGAAGTCAAGACAGTATTAGAACTGAGCTTCTCCAAGCAAGGCGATGAGATTTCATAGGGACTGAAGATAACTCACTATTGGGAATATACACCATACATAACATTTTTTTTTGTCTGTAATTGTAATTGATTCTGTAAATCTGATTAAATGTCATTTTTAGAAATTTAGAACAAATATATGCTCTTTGAAGCTACTGCTGAAGAAATAATTTTAAGACTAGAGGCTGGGCTTATTCCAAGGATATATTTCAGGAGTATCCTTCGATCAGCATAGAATTATTACATCCTACAAGGGTGTTCTCACAATAAAAACTATTTCAAATGTGAATAGAAATAAAAGAAAATTTGAAGACCAGTAACTCAATGAAATCTGTTGCCAAATACAAATATTAAATTTGTAGTTTGAATAATTAGGTAAGGCTGTGCTGCATATATTTGATGTGTAATTAGTATTTCTAATGAAGGTTCAGCTGTTAAGAGAATCCTAAAACAAAGAATCTTAAATAGAAATATAAAAAACTACATATAGTGAAACAGTTTTCGAGAGGCCATGTTTATACTTCTCCGAAGTTAAATGTAGACTAACTAATATAACAATTTTCCTAACTCTGTTTTCAGATCCAAGATTTAACTTTCTTAATCAAAAACTATTGCTTGACTGAACTCTATCTCAACAATAATGAACTGACAGATGTATCAGGTACCAATCTGTGCTTTTTAGATTGTTGAGCAGAAACCTATACTTTCTTTTTGTGTATATTGGCATTCAAATTTATAAAAGTGGAAGACAGCAAGTAACTTAATGGTTGAAAGCTCCTATGTGTGTGTAATAATACATGTTAATTATTTTCTTAGAGATTTAATTGTTCCAGCATACTTGAGTGGCAATAAGGTGATATGTTTATCTTGGTCTAAGGGATGAAATGTTATCCACTTTAATGTCTAGCAACTGCAAAATATTTTTAATCTTACATTACCATATTTCGTATTTAAATATGCATAGATCTTTTAACATGATTTGTAGTCCTCTTGCTGACCAGGTACTCCGTAAGCTGATGGAAGTACCTTTTGAGAGCCACTTATGTTTATATGATGAAAAACTGGTAGCAGCGCTGACAGACTTAACATGAAAATAAAAGGGTAATAAATTTGTAAGTTGTCCCATTTGTAAGGTAGTCACTAAGGTTCTGCAGTTTCTTCATGGTATAGTTACATTATAATCAGAAATATTTTACAAATTTACTGCAAAACTGGTTTATTGTAAAATTGCATCTGTCTTTCTTACACTCCTATTTCAGTTTTGCTTGCTGTTGTAGATTAAAGTGGCTGTACTAGACTAGTGAATTTGTGAATGAAGAGGCCAAAGCATAATCAATTTGTGTATATTCTACACATTTTAAATTTTAGTATTTTACTTTTCACTGTCCCTATAAAATACTGGGATGAGAAATTATGTTGATTTGTTTCTGTGAGATTTTGAGAAGAATGAATGTTTAAAAGAAAGAAACATATGGGTTCAAGAGACAATATAGAAGGTAACAACACATGGACAAAGAGAAGGGCAAGTATCATTGGTAGAGAAATGCAGATGAGAAACACTGTATAGAATTTGGAAAATGAGAAGTCTATGCCTGATCGGGTGTGAGGATGTGAACACATAGTCTGGGTCAGCTACAATAATATTTTGTAATAACGGTTTAATTAATTAATAATTATTTGAAATGGAACCGTTTTCTAAAGAATTCACTATTTATTGCTCGTGAGGCAAAGGTACTATTAGGGATATACTACTGTTTGTGAGGCAAAGGAAGTATGAGGTAATGGTGGGATACAGGAGAAAGGAAGGGAGGGAGAAGAAAGGATGCAATTGATGTTGATTTGTTGAGGTGCGGGTGATGAGGACAAATGGAAGGAACTGGAATGAAAAAAGTCAGGCGTATGTTCAAAGGGTGTGACTAGAAAAATGAAAGGGATATTGAAATCTCTGCTAATTTTTTTTTACTGATCTCATAAAAGGTGTTACTAAAAGGTAGGCATAGATGGATAACTAGAATATTGAATTCAGTGTGCAGTATAACAAAGTAGTTAACTAGTAAAAGCAGTCAGGTATGGTGAGAATAAGTAATTGTTTTTCATTTTATTTCAGGTGCTCTGAAACACTTACGTGCATTACAGATTTTGTTGCTTCACAACAACCAGTTAAAAAAACTTGGCAAAACAGTCAAGGAATTGAAAGGAATGATAAGCTTGCGGACCCTAAGTAATACCTTATTTTTATTTTGCAGAGCAGCAAGCAGTAGTTTTTTAGTGTTTCTTCTCAGGATGTTTGTTGTCTGTTTCCACATCATTTGCCAATAATTGTGAAAGCTAATTATCATTTTCAACCAAATTTAACAGAAGAAAGACATTTCTAAGATGTGACAATTCTGCAGAGAACACCTCAACTAAGAAAAAAACCTGCCAAATGACTTCAGAAGTTAGCTGTTTTTGGCTCCTGGCTAGCCAGTCTCCTGAATGGGTAACTTAGAGGCAGTCAAAATGGTTTACTGCTACCTTTTTGTAAGGGAGCATGGGAGTACAGTGAGATTATCACAGAGGTGAAGGGAGTCGAGAAACTGATGTTATTGCTGTTGAGAGTGTGAGTAATAGGTTATAGAACCCAAATTCCTGCCTTATTAACTCTGTTGCTCATAGAACTTACTTTCTGCATCTTTTTGGCAGACTATGGATTTCTAGAGTCTAAGAATAAATATACTTTAGATATTAAGTATAGCAATATCTGTTAAGTAGCATACTTTTTGATATACCATCTGGAAATGAAATTTCAGTTTAAGTTTTACAAGACAGCATTGGCGCCACTAAGTTACAGTGTAAGAAGCAGCCTCCAGGGAAAGTAAGATTATATGCTATGAATGTATTGAAAGTGAAAGTGTAAGCAGTCTTCTTCCATGGTTCCTAAAAGAATGTCATCATAGGTCACGCCCGCTCAGTGCTTTGAGAAAACACGGAACAAGTTTCACATGTTAGTGACACAGTTAATGGAGGCAAATGTCATCAAGCCGTACCTCCTTATGCATTCAAACAACTGAATGTCTGATTGCAGGAAAGGAAAATATGGCTTAGAAAGTATGCTTTTAATTGAACTTGGCACTGGGCCAAAATTAGAAAACAAATCAAGTGTTTAGAAAGACAACATGCCAGCCAAATTATTGTATTTTTTTTTTTCATTATATGCAAGATTGAAAAAATAGTCCATTTAATAATGCCGTTGTTGGAAGTGATTAGGCAAAGTCTGGACACACATCCTATGTATGAATGGTGCAGTCACTTGAATTTAATGTTATAGCCCTAACAATTAATAAGGAGCTTCAACAAGCACAAGGAGTTTGTTGTACTTGTTGTAGGCATCTGTGGGAAATAAAGACAAATGGCAGATAGTTAAAGTGCTGCCGAGTTATTATGGATGGTAGTCCCAAAGACATAGTGAAAATTGGGTACGTAATAGACTGGCCACCACCGTAGAAAAGCAGGTGTTAAAGAGAACTGTCAAACAATATATAGAATATACCAGTCTACCCTGATCGAAAAATTGTTCTTTAGTTCAAAGATATGAGAGTAAATGGTAATCAGTGGAAGAAACTTAGTAACCTTAATTTTACAGTAATACCTTGTTGACCTTTGCAGTGATGAAAAAATCATCAATCTGTTTGTTTCAAAGAGATTTGATAATAATGAATTCTCAAATTAACAGGACTCCATTGGTTTAATAAATGCACTGGCACTGTCATATTTGAAGTAAATTACAGCAGTAAATGAACAAAATAAATTTTACAAGTCATAACCTATATGTCATATCATATTACTGTATCATTTATATACCGCCTTGCAATATTAAGAAATGTGAAATGGGTGCAGAATTTGAACTGTGTAGCTTTGAAAAGGTCTGTGCCCATAACTCACCTTTATAAAATACCAGCTGTTTTGGGAATGGGAGAGTTCTCACTCTTGTGAGGTAGATCTTTTTTATTGCTGGACAATCCGATTAAAAAAGCTATCCTTCAACAGAGCTTCTGGATGCATAATAACATTTTAGCATTTTGTAGCTCTTGGAGATATTAGAACTATTAAAATGGGGCAGTACTATTACTGTTAACTTCAGAAGTAGCATCCAGCTGCCCAAATGTTGCATTTCTCTTCCTTAAGGCTCACTTGTGATTTTTAGCCACTGCCCTGCACTGGATTTGTAGCATAACACCGTTCTTCATCAGGTGTTTATTGAAGACACTCAGCTTCTAAAGATTTACTGGGTGGGTTGCTCACAACTGCAGCCTTTTGGGAGATACAGAGGGTTTCTTTATGGGCTCACCTTGTGCTCACATCTCCCTTTTGGAATCCAAGATTTTTGTTATGTACTCTGTAAATTGCTTCAACTGATTTATTATCCACAGCTGATAACATCTTGCTGCTAGACCTCAGAAAACTTCTTGTTCTTCGCTATGTTTCTACCGCAGTAGTTCCTTTCTGCCCCATGTGGGATAGGCACACTGTTTTCCTACGTTCCAAATAGAGAAAACAGACAAATCTGTGGAGGAAGAAAGCATTATCCCTAATTTGTAGAAGTAAAATTGCATGACCTTGACAAGAAAGTAGATACAGAGCCAAGAATTGATCCCAGATGTTTTGTAAAATAAGACCATCTTGATTCATACAATGGTTGGATTTACTGCAGGAATGAGCAGTAGAAAAGTCATACACTCTAAAAGAAACCTACAAATCAGTGTTGATGAGGAGGGACGTGCTCAAAGTCGCATCTAGATTCAGAAGTACTTAGTATTAGCCCCGGTTTGTGCCATGGAAAAATCTCTCTTGAATCTTCATTTCATTCCCGTATCAAACTACCTGCTTTTAGAGATCTTTCTGAAACATTTTTCTTTCTGGAATACTGCCAAATATTTTCTTGACTCAAGAAGAGACTCATCAGATATATACCTAATACTCTTTCTGATTAATAACTTCTAGAAAAAATAGCTATATACTACTTTGTTCGGTAAAAATGGAACTTTCTTTTGCTGCCACCTTGTGGGTCTCTTACTACTTCTAAGTACGGTGATTTTTAAAAACATTGTTAAAGAATTAAAATATTTAAAGTTCTCCTCTGAATACATGAACAGGTGTTTTCAATGTAGAAGATAGCAAATGCCCATTCCAGCCTTATTGTGCCCTCAAAATAACTGCTAAATCGCACCAAGCACTGGCTCTCTTTGGCAGTCATACTTATCCTGAAGAACATGACATTGCAACTTGTACATTACAAATCTGTGTGGAATATTTCCAGACTTTTTTCTTCTTCTAGTATCGCTTGTTTACTTCTGTAATATCATCTTTCCCTCCCTAACTGCTAAAATTACATATAAAGGGATTTTTTACCTTAGAGTGAATAGGGTAAAAAATAGCCCCAGACTCTCCTCAAAAAGAGTAGAACAGACCAGTGTAAACCTTGGTAGAATTTGTCAAAATTATTAATTGAAGATTTTTTTCTCTGCTCTGATCTCAAGGTAGCAGCTTCTTGATTATTTGTACTGTCTCAGAAGAACACCGTTTGTATAAGGAGAAAAATTGCATCATTATGTTTTTTGTTTAGAAAAAAAGCCCCATCCAGCAACACTTGTTTGTTCATTTGTTTGTTTGTTTGTTAGCTGATGTGGGTATGAGCCAGTTTCTATTTTAATCAACCTCAGGTATCACTCTCATGAAACAAACTGTTCTGGCATGTTGGCCAGGCAGAAGTTCTATATCTAGCAAAGCAGCAACACAGCGTTGATATCTGTCTCTGTGTTTGGTTATTTCACGTAATGAGAACCTGGATGTAAGAACCCTGCTAATGGGCTTTTGGAGCTTAGTACCTCAGTTGTCAATGAAAGTTAGTGGGACACAGGCTCTCAAGAATTTAGGCTCTTTTAAACATTTTACTCTTAAAGTTTCTTGAATTTTCAAACTTATAATCTGCCAAAACGTCATAGGATTGGGTATTTCCATTTTATATTGTGCTATGGAATAAAAACTTTATATCAGCTGTGATAAAGCCTTAGGTGTCCTAGAGCTCATATGGTTTTAATAACTCTCCCCCTACAAATTTTGTGTCTTACCTTTAAGCTGTCACAGCTACAAGATGTGGTTTAGTAGCTGTGGCAACAATGGTAGTGGGAAGACGGTTGGACTAGATGATCTCATAGGTCCCATCCAACCATGTGATTCTATGATTCTATGAACTAAAAGACTATTATTACTTAAAATAAGCATCACCTAACAATACATAAGAAATTCAAAGGCAAACACTTAGTGTGTTTCTGTATATCATAAAAAAACAGAAAAAAACTTCAAAAGTTTGGAGTACATGATGGCACCTTTACTCAGTTCTTGCCTGTGGTATTTGCGTACTTTGCGATAAGCCCGTTCTTGCAGTGTTCCCTTGAGTAATTTTGCATGTGTAAACAGACTGCGCTTTGTTTACCCAGCATAAGAACAATTTGAATTTGATAATACTTTTGTACTAGTGATCTTTAATTTTCCTGCCTTGCTAAGTTAGTTGTTTTTCTTTTGCTGGATTTGGTTTTTTTGTGATGTTGTTTTTTTCTGTATATGTTTTGCAGACCTCTTCCATAACCCTCTGGCACTAGACCCAGACTACCGGCTCTACGTGATTTACTTCCTTCCTTCAGTACAGCTCCTTGACAGGAAGCGTAAGGATTGCTTTCCTCTTCTCACAAAGCATTGACAGTTGCCTTTGGTTTTAATCAGTTGGGAAAAATAAGTGACTTACTCTTGCCTGTTCTTTTACATGCATTTGTTGATAGAGCAAAACATTTAATGAACAGATACCCGTTATTTGCAAGATTTGTCAAGCAGATAGAATATACATGGCATAAACAGTTTACTTTGCCAAATGCTTTTGATTTCTATCTTTTAAAATTATCTGTGTTTATCTTGAATCTTGGTCTATATATTTTTGGCTAAGACAGAAGAAGCCTCTGCTTAGAAACAGGTACCTAAATTTGTGCATTTGAACGAGTATATTCACATGGGTGAGCATGTCTACTGTAAATTCTACAGAAAAAAAAAAATTGTCTTAAAAATAGGCAGATGATAGATCAGTCAATCCATAAACATGCCACAGGAGACCCAGAAAATCAACTTTGGTGGGTTTTGTCTCTGGTGTCTGGAGAGCCATGTGATTGGCAGGAGGACTGAAAATTGCTGGAGAGCCCTGAGAAAGGTGCTGATTCCTACAGCAGCTCTACCTCGCAAGAAAGTAACAAGAAGAAACAATCTAATCTTGAAAACCTGCTCCTAGTCTCTAGAAGAATCAGGATGCAGGACTTGTGCAAGGCAGCCACAGGACATCTGCAGATGTTGGCAGACTGTGTAGCTCTGCCATGGGCCACAGCATGTGTCAGGGGTCGATGAGGAGCTGCTGGATCTGACCACATAGCTGTTTGCTTAAACATTCATTTTGCACTGGTACCTCCGTCTCTTGAATATCTGGTCTTGTGTTACACTTGTGCTCAGCACATCTGTCAGGCTGTTTTACTAATGATCATTTTTGACTAGAGAGTGGTGGCTGAAGCTTGATGTCCTGGAAAATACATGTTGCATTTACGCCTCTAGAAATACTTTATAAAATTTCCTGAATTTAGCCTCCTAAATACAGTTATACTGTAATCTTGAGTCCTGGATTAAGACTTGAGGCATTAATTTGTATCAGTCTGTACCCTGGACTTTCTATTTAGTGAACTAGTTCTCTGACAATACAAAGCTTCTTCACCATCTGTGGAACATTACCGCAGCAGTCCTGGCTGTCTCCTTTACAGAAGACATGCTCACACTTCTGCTGCCTCCAGGCATGACTACTGACTGCAGTTCCTTCCTAATTGGTCCCCTAGACACCATGACTTGAAAACTTCCCTGAATTGAAAATGCTTCTGCCAGAGTTAGTTACTTGTTCTAAACCTTCAGCTCACTTCTGTTGCATAGCAGGAGTACTGGATCAGTATGCAGTTCGTATCATTGAAGTTAACATCCCCTATTTGACCTAACAGTCTCAAACTCTCTGTTTAAAATTTAAAGTTATTTTTGAATAAATGTGCAAAACAGGGAAATGTTAAGCTTTTCTTTTGATTGCACTCCTGCAGTTTTCTCTGTAATTGAGCAATGGGAATTGAACTGGCCTTGAACCAGGACTTGGTTTTGCTATTCGTGAAGAAACACCCAAATCTTTTCTGACTTTTGCAGTAGATCTCATTTAAGCAGTATGAAAAGTCTTGCTTTCTAGTTTCTTGGTTTAAAACTTCTGATCTTACTGCACTCAAAACAAAAAGCTTTATTTTATTGGACAGAGCTTCACCCTAAGGCCTTAGGAAGTATCACTCTGTATTTCCATTTGAATTGTTGTGAAATTGCGCAGATTTACACCGCTATTGTTACAAAAGTCCCCACACAAAAAAAAAAAAAGTGGAATCACATTTTGCATGCAGATAGATAATACCAGCCTTTTAAGTTGGTGGAAAAGATAACAATTTTATATCCCTTTCAACAGTAGTTACACAAAAAGAAAGAGAGTCAGCACTTCATCTCTATAACTTCGAGAGGTCTTGTGTCATGCAGTCCATAGCTTTTGGAAAGAGAGCAAATACACCCTTGGGGCCTGCACTGGGATCTAGCAGATGCACTCAGCTGGCCAAAAGGCTGATGATACCCTCAGGTATTTATAATAATGTAAGGAAAAACATACATTTTTAGGTTATTTGAATTAGAAAAAGTTATTTTAATTCATCTGATAAAAAGTTACTGGTTTTAGTATTAAAGTACAAAAGCATCAGGACCTCAACCAAATTGCTTCATAAAATAAGTAGTAATAGCAGCAACAGGCAACAGATGAATCCTTCTACTAAGAGTATTGTGACAAATGAGTTCTAATTTCCCTGTAGTTATAGAATTGTCTTTAAAGATAGCTGAACAAACAAGATTTCCCTTTTTTTTCAATATGTGTCTTGTGAGTGATTAGTTTTATTCAATTAAAAACATCTCAATACTCTTCTAGGCCGAGTCTCAGACAGTGATCAGCATCATAGAGTTTTGATGCCCTCTAGTGCTTTTAGAAAATAATCTTGTGAAGAAAGTATTTTCTTCTAAATAATGTTTTAAATTTTACATATCTTGCCTAGTTTTGTAAGCAGATTCCTTTTTGTGCTTTCCAAGCTGAGAATATTTTAATGATGTCTTATAATAGCATATAAAGTAATTTTTAGAGTTCTTAGAACATTCAGATCTGAAAGACAGGATGATCCTGGTACAAGAAAGCAGGTGAATGCCACCTGGAACCTTGTGACTTATACTGTATGACAATCCAGAACAAACCTTGAAATTCCACACAATTTTGTCTGCTTTTTTTTTTTTTTATGTTTTCAAGATAAGAAAAACGATGTTGTGCATAGATGACTGAAATGGAAGCATTTTAAACAGTAGTATAGAAGAAGTTTGGAACAGTAATAAAATACCTGCAATTTTTTTTTTTATATATGTATATCACAATAGTAAACTTGAAAGCAGTGTATTTAACAATAATTTTGAAAAGGTTGGAGAAAAAAGGATAGTTTAATAATATTTAATAATTTATTTGGTTTGCTGATAATTATCAAAGTAGGCATACAATTGTCTTTATCTCTATCATGCTATCATTCAGATATGTAGACAGTGGAATTATTTTTCTGTGAAAGAAAAAAAATGTGTGGACATGTACGTCTACAGAAAATAAAATGCAAGAACTACATAAACATAAAAAAACCCTCAACAGATACTTGTTTCCTTGTTTCCAGAGTAATTTAATAAAAGATGATCTTGAACATTTCAAATAATCTGCTAGTTTTGAGTTCATTTGAACAAGTAATTTAGGATCAGGATGGTAATACTCAGCTAATCAAAATGCTGTACAGCCATTAATGCCTTAATTTGAACTTTTTGATATAGGTTGTGAATTTGGAGATCACAGAAATAAGTAAGTAATTTGTTTTCCTTTTACATCACTGAAGCATTTACTTAATTTCCTCTTCTACTAACCAGAGAAATTGTCCAGTAAAAATGAGGTTTTGAAAAAATGTCTGGTCTTTGTGTTTAACATAGTTGCAACTCTATACTGTTCTGATGAGACAACCTACCTGCAGCTGTCTGAAATTTAATATTGAAAGGTATTCCACATTTGGAAATGGGTATATAAAAATGCTGTTTATTTATAAGATCAAATACTGATTGCTAGAAAAAGCACGCTTTAATTATTAGAGCATCAGAATAGCTGTTCTGTATTATGGCCTAGAAAACTTTCTCCTGACTGGCTGTTCAAAAATATATACTCTCTGGAAAATATTATGACTTGTAGAACAAAACTTCTTTAGTCTGTACTTGATGTTACTTTTATTCTCTTCAGCTTCAAAGTCATAGAAATAAATATAAAACTTATGTCTGTTATCTCTGGGTCTGGATTGAGACAGTATAAAGGTTGCATTTCAATGTGATGACACTTTAGATGCTATCTTTATAAGAGTAAATTTACAAACTTCATATATCAGGCTTGTTTTTACTTTCTAACTTTACACATGAAAATATTTGAAAATATTATTAAATGAAATAATAAAAGCCTAGCATACATATCCTTTAACGATTTGATTTTATATAGCTGCTCACTCTGAGTACAGCTCTTTACAATCAAGCTAATTTATGTTTAAAAATTAATTCTTATCTGCTTGAAGTGGAGTTAGTTGTCCTTATTGATAGAATGGATGTATGACTTCCTCTCCATCTTATTTATGTAGATGCTTAGGCTTTGCAAGGTACCTTTACAATACAAAGTATGATATATTTGGTGGAGATAAAATAAACCTGTGGTTTATTTTAGGGGTGTGTTACTACAGGTACATTTTAAAGAAATAAGTTCTCATAAGATCAGGTTTTAATATTGTAACCGAGTCAGTGAGTTAAAAGGTTTTGGTCTGACATGAAGTCCTTGTCAGTTCTGCATTCAGGTGTGTCTGCCACTTTTCTCTCCCACACTGCAGCTGTGGCAGGATGCACAAACAACACAAGCTCACAGTGTTCTGGGTTCAGAGCTTGGAGAAGGGATATTTGCATGGTGGATGGTTAAAAGGTCCACGGTGAAATAAATGTGCATTTGCATTAATGGCTATCATATCACTATGAAATCAAAATTAGTTTTATGATTTCCATTTATTCAAAGCATTAGAAGTATACAATAATTCTAATTTTTGTGGAAAAAAAAAAGCAGTAAGAACAAAATAACATTGTAAAGTTTACTATAAATGTCTTTTAAATCACTTATAATTTTTTTTCCTTAGAATCCTGTGATTCTGGCCTTTTCTCATTTTGTTTTGCTTTCCTAAATTTGGTGAAAGAAGAAAATGTTCTGAAAATTTTAAATTTTCGAAACCTCACTGTTAGTGTCATCATGACTTCTAACTTCACTTTCTACATTTACTACTTTCTAGTGTGTGTAGTAAATTAGCTCCAAAGTAGTTTGGAAACATGCAGATAATGTGCATTTGCTTTCTTCTTTTTGCAGAGTACCATTTGAGAACCCTGAAGATGCTGTTTTACTACGGGCAATGACAAGATCTCTAATGGAATTTTCCTCTGTTGACTGGAGCAAAGTAGCCACCTGTCAAGAAAGACGGCTTGAAAACAAAGTGGAAGAGCCCCATGAGAAGCTGGCAATCCAGTTTAGATGAGCGCTTTCTTCCTTAAGAGAAAAATTATTCCTCTCTCTAGCGTGAAGATAAGCCTCTTACGTAAGTTAATATCTCAGTAAAACAAGTACGCAAAACCATGTGTCTAATTAAATGAACTTCCAGTTCCAATATTAGTGTATCATTCCTTTTATCATCAGATATGTAATATGGAGAGTGAAGAAATTAAGAAAACATATTATAAATAGTAGCAATGTTGCAGTAAAAGTTGCTTGAAATGCAATTCTGACCGTACTTTTGTTATCAGAAATTATTACATCTAAACTGCAAGTTAATTTTTAAGAAACTAAGGATAAATAATTTCATTCCTTATAGTTTCTAGTGGAGAATTACACTTAACCATGTTCACCAGTAGTAATTTGTCTTCCTCCCTCAAAGTAAAGATAAGAGAAAGCAACCATTAAGCTTTTCTCATTTCTGAGAGGGATTAAATTTTCAATTTGCTAATTCAATTTGCGGTGTGCTGCATGAATGCACTGAAACCTCATAGTTTTATAAGGATATTCATTTTGTCTCAGTACAGTGGAGCCATGAGCTCTTTAACATGCTGATATCCTGCTCTTGCCTGTGGCTGCTAATACTCTCCTAGGATGGAGGACTCCGCTAACTGGTCTTTTTGGAGGGACAGGACTTGCCACACACAATGTGCTACCCCAAGACTGCTGACTGGGGCAGTCTTGATGTTTCCTCACACCTTTCTCCATCTATTCTGCCAAAGGCTTAAAGTCAATGCTATTTGAAGTATCAAGCCTGTGGCTTGTCTTCCGAGGTCCTTCTTTCTCTTCTAAGTTAGCACAGCGTCACAGGACAGGGATCTCTGGAGCTTATCTAGTCCAACCTTCCTGTTTAAAGCAGGGTCTGAGACTAGCTCATCCAGTGCCCTGTCAAGGCCAGTCAAGTATTTCCAAGGAGGGAGGTACCACCACTTTTTGACAAGCTCTTTCAGTGTTTATTTCCACTCCAGAGCATTTTTCTTATATTCAGATGGAATTTCACCTGCAGCAACTTGGGCCTGTTGGCTATTGTCCTGTCACCGTGCATCCCTCCATCTTCTCTATAACCACACAGTGTGAGACTGTGATTCCATCTCCACGAATCTTCTCTCTGGACTGAACAAACCAAATTCCTCCAATTCTTTGATCATCATGGTGGCAGCCTTGCTGCACGTCTCTTTTTTTTTTAATGTCTCTCTTGAACTGAGTTGACCAAAAGGGGGGCTACAGGAAAAATGGGGAGACGCTGTTCAGTACAGCCTGTTGTGATAGGACAAGGGGTAATGGGTTTAAATTAGAGGGAGGTAGATTAGAAAAAAATTTTTTTTACAATGAGAGTTGTAGAGCACTGCAACAGGTTGCCCAGAGAGGTGGTTGATGCCCCATCCCTGGAAACATTCAAGGCCAGGCTGGATGAGGCTCTGAGCAACCTGATCTACTCAGGGATGTCCCTGCTTCTTGCAGGGGGGTTGGACTAGATGACCCTTAGAGGTCCCTTCCAACCCAAACCATTCTATGATTCTGTGAAAATGGGACACGGTATTCCAGGTGTGGCCTAGCAACTGCCACGTCAAGTGGAATAATTACACTTTTGATCTGCTGGCTGTATTATACTGTTGTCTTCACTGATGTACGGCACCATTTACCTTTGGTGGTGCCAGGGCATACTGCTGGCTCCAGGTGAGCTTGCTGCCCACCAGGACCCCCAGGTCCTTTTCAGCAGACCCAGACTGCACTGCTGCTTGGCTCCATCCCAGATACAGGATTTTATCTTTGTTAAATCTCGTAATTCCTTTCACCTGTTTGGTGTTGGATTCCTTCCTTTTTAACTTCCCTCTTTTCCTTGCTTAACGTTGCATGCATTTTGTAAATGCCCTTAAATTAGCTCATCTTTGTGGTTTTAAAAGGTAGATCAACACCTTGGTTTCGATTAGGTTTAAAGAATGTTTAATTTCTCAAATTGAATCTGTCTACAGAGAAGACACATTTTCTTGAAGAGGTCCTCCCTAAGGATTAGTAAATGTAACCCCTAGTTTGTCTTGAGTCTTTTGAACTGACAGCTGACTACGCTCACAGAGGTGGTCTATAATGTAATAATGTAATTGCAGCAATTTCACAGTCCCAGAATCTGTAGATTTCACATCTCAAAATAGACAGGGAAAAGGCTGAATTTAAGAGAGTTTCTCTGAAAGCAGACTGTATCCCACTTAGAACTTGGAGCTAGACTAAGGTAATAAGCAATGTAATTTCAAGAGTAAATTTCATTGATTTCAAATTTTTTGATCAAACTACAGGCACAGCGTTTCTGGCTGGAATATTTTTCTGCCTCTATCTTCTTTTGATTAAAGAAAAATTAAAGTGAAATGAAGCATTGTTTTATTTTTCTGCTCAGATAATGCTGCCATGTGATGTCTGAACATAAAGAATTTTATTACAGAATCTTTTTTTAACAACTAATTTAACATTTTCTGCAAAGAATGTAGACTTTTAAAAGAAAATGTACATGTTACAGGAGTAACTGTTAAAGAACTTTAACATGACTTCTTGTAATCTTTTTGAGCATATAGATGGACTTAGAGAAGTCCATGGGTTAATTTATACATATATAATCTCTGATGGTGGAAAGTCCATCAAAGCTTCTTCGATTTTTTTTGGCCCTCCCAAGTGTTTCAGGAATACATAGATTAAAAAAAAAAACCAACAAAAAACAAAGCAACCCCTGCCAAAAAAAACCCTACCATGGCATTCAGAAGCTCTGCACTGTCATGTTTGCTACCTGTTCACATTTGTCATTTGTAAATGTTGGACGCTGTCCAACAAGCACAAGGCAGTAGAGTCACTGACGGCCACCACGTCCACCAAGGCAGTGCTTTCCATACCCTCATCCATCTGAGCTTTCTCAAACGGCCCGAGTCTGTTTTAGAGCCACTAGTGAAAAAGGAATAATGTTAGCTATTTATATATGAAGAAATACTCAAATTACAAAGGTAATTTCACATTTTTATGAGAATTCGCTTCAGTTAGATGGAGAAAAACTTTGAAAATCTACCTGCATCAAAAATCTAAAGTGATTTGAACATGCAACATTAGTTCATTAGGAGATAGGCTCAGATAGTTTTAGACACTTTTATATATTTTTAATTCAGTCAGATTTGCCAGTGTGAAGATACAGATATTAAAAAACAGTGTAAAAGTAAACTAGGAAGCAAGAACTGTGATGAAGCAGGCTAGACAGATCACACTTGCTATGTTCTTGTATCTAGCAAAACAGCTGGAGAAGTGAGAATTCCATTTTTCCTAGTGGCAGGGAGAAAAGGCTTTTGAGTCACACACCCTTGAAGATGCAAGACTGCATCTGTTGGCTTTGCAGTCCACAGCTGTCTTGTCACTTAAAACCTTGCTTAAGGAATCAGGAAATGGCACATGAATTTTCATTCTACTTGAAGTTCCTTATAAGTAACATGTCACATGAGATGTTTCCTCCAATTCGTGATTATGCAAGAGCTAGTCATGACCCCTGGTTACTGCAGGACCTATCAACCGTGATCTTTCAGCAGAAGAGCTGAGGAAGGCAGTTCTGGAGCATCAGTGTGCACCAGGACCCTCATCTGGATTGCAATTGCTCTCCTCTGAGACTCACTGCAAAGCAAGGGAAGTGCGGCAGCCTCTGCTCGTTATGACTTCGAAGCTTTTTCAAGTTAGAATAACACAGCTCCATAACCTGTATCAATGATCCCACACTTCACACAAATTTCCAGTGTCCATACTTTTTTCTATCGTTGGGCTTTTCTTCTTTATCAAGCAAAAGCATTGGCTGGCAGAAAGAAAGTGGGATTCGTGCTACGGATTTTACCACACTTCTAAAATCCTGATCATTTGCCCTAAAGGGCATTTTCAGAGAAACCTTAAAGAATAACACAGCCCCGTGAGCCCCAAATCCTACGTGTAGAATAGGGAACTAGCAGTGCTGCATTCCCAGATCCAAGAGTGGACAATGACTACATCATGGCACCGTATCTAAGTTCCAGGCATGCATCTCTCGCCCACCAACTGTCATGAAATTAAACTTGTACGCCCAAGCTACAGGAGGCTCACGCATGTCAGATGAGAATGTTACCCTATGTCCCAACAGGCATTAACAGATGCAGTAAACAGAACTGCCACACAGCTCCCTTCTTTTAAAAAAAAAAAACCTTCCTTTATTCCTCACAATTTAGTAATCCTTCAAATGAAAACACAGGTGCATTCCCTGGACAGGTGCATTTATGTATCCTCACTTTTACAGTTTTCAGAATATCAAACAAAAATTTTCAATATATTAAATAGTAAGAAATTAATAGAATTTTTACTCTGTTTTGAGAATGGTCCGTATTCCTCTAAACTGAAGGACACTGCCGTGTTCAAAACGCCAGTTATTCATCCAACAATTAGAAAATCTCAACTTTGCCATCCTTATGCAGCAAGTGATATTTTCAGTTGTGGCATTCCCATTGATACTGCTGAGACACAGCAGTAAAGCTGAGTGAAAACAGCATAGTTAAGGGATGCTATTTCCTAAGATGCAGTATTTAGTTGAAAGTGTAAGTGCAATCCCAGTTGTATCAACGCACACATGAATTTTCCCATCTAATTCACTGTGACCAGGTTCAGCATGAACAATATTAAGCATCTTTTATGTTTATGAAATAATTCATAAGCAATATCCCAGTGTGCTCTAAGGCATCTTTACCTGAAAGCTGAGATTGAGAAACTGTTATTATTGTCAGTCAAAATATTTTAAGTCATTCTGGTTTTCCCTTCATTAGACTTTGATAAACTTGGAATAATTTTGACCAAACCAACAGTGAAATAATTCTGCTGAAACACACATTTCACAGTCAGCTTGAGACATCTGAAACAGCAGTATCATTTAATAAAATTGTCACAAAATAGACACTATTGTTGTGCACTCACTAGTCAAAAATATTAACAGTAATATCATGAAAACAGAATTCAGATGAGTATCTCCAGAAACTTAACTGCTACTGAATTCCTCCAGATAGAGCTTCATAAAGTTGTGTAAAAAAAGCAATTAAACAGTTGGCTTCCCAATGCTTTTAACTAGTTCTGTGTACGTGCAGAAAAAAATATTTAAATTACAATTAAAATAGACTTTAGGTTCTGAAAACATGAATAATCAAAATAAAATGCTTTTTATTTTTCACTAAGTGGCTGATTAACCACACATACTCATAGATTTTTACTATGCTTACTGTTGGTGTACATACAGATGGATCTATGCCACTTTAGTTCTTATCAGGTAATAAATACCTATTCTGACAATCTACAACAGAACCTGAAGTATTTATAGACAAATCAGCCAGTATTTCATCTCATGATGAACAGAGGCATGCTGTTTTTCAAAGGGAGTCTTGCATAAGCCATGCTAAGAACCAGACATGGTCAGCATAAAAAATTCTTTCGGACCCTTGAGGTACAGGGACGTAGCCAGAACTCTTAGTCCCTTCTCTTCTTACTCCTCAGAATCTTGAATTTTTTGAAGAGCAATGTCAGCTAAGCCAGTCTCACTTTCCAGTGGAGTTTCAGGGTGCAGGGCTAGTGCCTCTGTCTCTTTGGTAAATTCAGATTCTTCTGTTCGGTCAGTAGCATGATTTGGATCCACTTCTTTTGTAGCATCTGGACTAGGATCTGGCTGCTCTTCACTTGTGGAACCACCCTCTACTAGTTGCACTTCATCTAAACAAAAGAGAAATTGCATCATCAGTAAACACTGAACTCATCTGCATGCAAACATTTTTACTACTGAATAAACACTAAGAAACTTTGCGTTAATTACAAAAGTGAATAATTTAACCAAGCTTCATCGAAAAAGACGTAAGACACTAGAGTTCTGCCTAAGATGGTGTAAGATTACCCTGACACTAACCCAGTACAAAACTCTCATTCATTTATCTTCAATTTTGCCATACTTATTTGTAATATAGAGGAGCAGAGTAGGACACTACAGCTATTTCAACTTTCAGATCAAACATGCTTTGATTCCTACAGTTAGCTTTTCAAAGAATGGCTGCAGGCCAATTAAACGTAACAGTACAGGTGGTTTGTTTTTTTTTCTTTATACAAAAAAAAAAAAAAAAAAAAAAAAAAAAAAAAAAAAAAAAAAAAAAAAAAAGGCATGTACATGATTACATAGGAAGCATTTTTACATATAACAGACTGAAGCAATTCACAGTTGACCACAATGAACTCTGGCTGAAATGAATAATCCTAAAATTTTTAACCTGACTGCATGGAATAGAATCAGCTATTACATCTTCACTTCTCAAACTATGTTTTCAGAGAAAAAAAAAAAAAAATTGTTAAGTAACTCTTTGCCTTGATTCTGCTAAGTAGGAGTTGTGAGCTAGCAATTCTGAAAAGCAAGAGGGAGAAGCCTAACTGGCATTCCAGGCACCTTCAGAAGTAGTTCATCTTGGTTTCTCATTCTCCGTTGTGACTGACAGCCTGTCACAGCCAGCCACAACACTGCCACAGCCCTGCCAAGGTCCCATTTGGCTATGGAGCCAACTGCTCTAAGCACAGGCTGAAGCATACACTTCCTTAACACTCACCCTTGCATAGTGAAAACTCTTAAACTCTTGGTTTTGCTTGTAGTTGCAGCTGTGGGATTTTTTTTTCCTGGATGTGTAAGATTTGTAAGGAGTATTATTAACTTTTTGAAATAAAACTGCTGTTGATATGAAGAGCTTTGATAAACACCATTCACAAGGTGACTTGGAGCTAACAATGCATAATCTGGTAAAGTCTGTAGTGTGCTAGCCATGCAGCTGAAGAAGTTAATGAGGATTAACATGTAGATAGCGCCGTAGTAACATGTCAGAAAATGTTAGGCTCCCTTTTTAGGAAGGAGGGGAGAAGAGCCATCCACCAAGATCCTATCTCTGCCTCTGATGAGGACAGCCCGTGGCCACTGACCTGTTCAGTTAACATGAACCTGCGAGCGTGTCACCACTGTGAGGTATCACACTGCTCACAGCTCATTAAGTGTTGCAGTATGCTCAGGGCTATTCTTGCCTCCAACTTCCACAGTCATCTTGATCCCATCCAACAGCAACTCTTGTTGTAACAGGATCACCACAGGAAGCTGCTGAAAACTTCAATAATTTTCACTTACAGAAACATTGTGTCAGAGTAAGTTAAGGGTGTGTGAGAGAGAGTGTTTTTTCTGTCATATATTATATATTATTGAAGGAGAAAAACACCATAACAGTTTAAAGAGTAATGCTTGCTTTCATCACATCCAAAGTACGCAACACAATTAACTTGATACTGTGATTAGGAAGAAGAAAGTATTACAGAGAGTAAACATCTACATTAACCTTTGCAACTGGAAGGGGCAGGCTGCTTTCTTATTATCCAACTTGTCCTAACACCTCCAACGAAAGGTAGAGTAGCATGAAACTTCTGCGTGATCGTGATTAAAGATTTGGATTTTGAAACAGTGCAGTGTAAGTCAGAATGCTTTAGTTGTAGAAACCTGTGTAACTCTAGCATTAAAAACCATGTGTTAGAAAGTACACAGCATTTGTAAATTGAAAGACTAGAATTCCAACAAATGCAGGTATCCTGTTATGTTACAACAAAGATTTTTCTTTCAACCTCAGCTGTTACAGATTTTAAGACTTGTTACTATTGTTCCTTGTGGTGCAGTTAACGCAGCATTCATTTCAGCAAGCAAACTATAGATCCTAACCTTTCTTTTCCTTTTTTTCTTGTTTCCTTTTTTCTTTGGCAGCTTCTAGTTCTTGTTTCTCATGAATTTCCTTCAGGGTCTTGCAGACTTTTTTGTGAGTAAACCAGTGTATTTTCTGGCAGTTCTGGTCGCAGTACATCACCTGAAAGTTACCAGAGCTATCAATTCATCTTTATGTACTAAAAAAAAAAAATACAATATTCTTGTACTTCTTAGCATGCCAAGTTAAATTTCTCTCTATATATTACTTAATGGTATTTTTAAGCAATTTGTAAGGTCACATGGAGTGATTCTAACCTATATAAAACTCTATAAATACTAGTTTGTTTTGTTAACTCTGAACATACAGAAATTTTACTCTTTCATAATTCTTAAACATATGCACTTGGAAATCCAAGTACTCCTACTTGTGAATTTCAGGCATCTCTTCCAGAAGTAGATGGCTTGCACACTTTCAGTGTAGGCATACGTGCCATTCCTCCTAAGTCTACACAGCAAATAGTCAAGCATTCAAAACCCTCAGTGGCACTGTTTTTTGTGATGCATTACAACTATTTATGGATTCTTACCATTTTACATACTGAACATCTTTTGTCTGCTCCCTTTCCCCCACAAGTTGTACAGAATTCAGCATCCACAAAACCCACTTGGCCAGTAATAGCTTGTGTAAGTACAGAAAAAGCTGTAGGATCAGAACCCTGGAAGGTAAGACGAGAGGTGGCAATGAGATTAAAAGCCAACATTATCACAAAGAGGGACACGCAAGGGAAAAACAAAACAAGCAATGCAAACTTCCAAGCAGCCAGCTACAGTCTCACTGAAGATGCCATAGCAGCGAGAACATAAAACTAAATCATAAAACTTCAACTAGCCATACAAGCAGTACGATCTGCTCTATGTTACTGGTACCCATAAATTAAGACAATTATTTCAGGCAATTATGCAAATATTAGAGGAAAAAAAATGCCAAGTTGCTCCAGTTCTAAGAAAATCCTTAAACTAAGAATTAAACTGAACTAAACTTAACATGTTAGACTACCATGGAACATACACGATCATAACTACTATGACAAAGCTGAGATGCTCAGAGTGAATCCAAGTAACCAATGCATGCCAAAGGCCAAGGCCTTCCACACAATTACAAATTTATAGCATCTCCTCCTTCCCAGTTCTTCATAATGGACAGAAATCCACTGTAACAAACTGTATTTCTTTAAAGGGAGAAGGCAGAAAAGATTGCTCTTCTAAGAAAAAAGGCATAGGAAGGAAAATGTTTACTCTAAAGCAAGTCTTAGTGCATCATAATGGCTTATGTTTTCACACTGTGTTTATTTTTCTGGCTTAGACAAACAGTAGAGATTGCATTAAGCCTCAGGACATTTTCGGAGACTGGAGCCACCCAAGATGGAGGCTATTTTTAATTCACTCAGCATAATCCAAGCATGTCACAAAATTGTTCCACTTCCCCAGCGTGAGTGCATGTAATATCTAAATCTCAGAGACCAAAGAGAACATTTAAAAAAAAAATACTAACTCTTGGGTAAGATTTATTATGAACTAATTAGCAGTACTACAAGGAAGAGTGTGTTAGTAAAGATGTATAAGGAAAACAGAAGTTAGATGTTTTAATTGTAATTTTGATTTCCTAATTTAGATCTACATTTTGTTCTATAGTGCATCAGCTTGCCTCTCCTTGTGATAAAAGGAGCTTCACAGAATGTTTTTTTCTTTTTCTACCATCATGTATTACCAGCTTTTTGTGTACAATAGAAATAATGAATGCATTACATCTAGCAAATGATTCAATCTTAAATTTAATTTAAACATTGTGAAAAAAGAGTGCAAGATTAGTTTTGTCTGTGTCTGAATCTGTAATTTGTAAAAGCAAATTGGCAACGAAAAACTGAAGAGATATCCCAGAGTAGGAAAAGAAAGCTGACACAGAAACAAATTGTTTCAATTTTCTTTAAAAGTCGAAGTATTTAAGCATTCATTTTTCAAACCTTTGCTTAATATAATACATTGCAGAAGCTGAGAAACAGAAAGATGGCTTAGTTTAAACTGAATTCACTAGGCAAGTTGCTTGGAAAGTATTCTCTTCGTAGGAAAAACTTACTATTTCAACAGGAGCAATACTTCTCACGAGCTGCTGGAGCAACGTAGCCTCACAGTAAGGAAACTTTCGGATACTTTCTCGAATGAGCTTCTCTTGATATACAGGGAAACCATCTTTATCTCTCCCTTTCAAGAGACTATATTTTTTAAAACCGTAGTCAAATAAGAAATGACATAGTAAATGTTCAAGAACAAATACACAGCATGCTGTACTCTGTCCTCTTTCACATGATAAAGGAGAATTGTAATTCAAAATAATTTGGCAACTTCACACATAAAAGTGTTTAAAATGCAAATGCAATTATTTTTAGTCTAATCCACAATCATTATGATGTATAAAATAATTAAATGTATGGTCTGAAACCACTACTTATTAATTCAACCAGAGGGGGGAAAAAAAAATCATCTAGATTTGTAGACTAGTGTCTACATCAGAATGAAGTGGCAAAATGCTTTGTAGTGTTTAAAAATGAGCATTATAAAAGTAAACGCTGGACAATACTTTAAAATACAAATTCTGCTTTACGTATGTTTAATAACATGTTACAGTCCTGATGTCTCTATATTTATCTGGTCGGCTCCTACTTTTTTTTGTATGGATCACTGATGAACTACATTTCAGTATGTGAAAGCTGACTTCATAATTTATTTTCAGTATCACACAAAAGTCCAAGGAGGACTATGGGGAAAGTGATCCTTCTAAAAGCTGGGCCACTTTCTTTGATACTTAAGATCAGGCAGCTGTTTTTTTAACACTGAGTGGGCTCTGGAGATCTAAGTGATTTAAGACTCCAAGTCTCATCCAGAGCCAGCAGGATTTGCAGTTCTCAGTTGCTTAAGTGTTTGTTTTTGTTTTTTTTTTTAAAAAAAAAAAAAAAAACTCACCCTGTATGACTGCTGGAGGGCAAAATGGCAAGAGAAATGTTCCCAGATGATCCATATCAGATATTAAGAAATTCTGTTTTCAAGCCTATCACTCCCCTTTCTCTCCACCACATGCTGCTCTCTGCTGCCTCATAGTGCAGATGTAATTGCCAAGCTCCAACCAGTTCCAGCAGGGAGCTTAAACCCTAGGAATGTTTCCTTTATGCCCCAGGAAAGGACAATGCCACTTCAGACAGAAAAAAGGGAGTCAGTGCCACCCTGAAGTGACTGCAGCTGGGATTATTTAAAAATTTACTTGGCATAGCCTTTATCCAAGACAATCCAGTCTATTATTGCACTGTCTTTTTCTGTTATCTGCAAAGCTGGTTCACACATATGCCTTCACATCTCTCTGTAGTAACACGTACCTTTTGATAAATCCATCTAGTTTATCTTCTCGCTCTTTTAAGAATGTAATACATTTCTGGAAGATGCAACTGATGTAGTGCATTTTCATAGCAAGTACTTCATTCATATCTTTCTGCTTCATACATTTCTCACAAATTAGATCCAGAACCCTGTAACATTTCTGCAGTGCTTCTACTTCGGCCAACAGAGGGTTCTCTTTTACCAGCAACACAATCTATGAGAAAGATTGAAGAAAATGTAATCCAATTAGGAACTAATCTTTTAAAACTTGTGCATTAGCATTACAGACTATAAAGCTCATTGTAGCTAGATTTCACTGGAGTTTCTGTTATTGCTCTACTACCATCTTTGAATGGCGAGGCCAAGAAATTTGTCTTTGAATTTAGATGTTTTAATTTTTCTGAACCACAGTGGAGGAACAAACCATAAAATACATTATCTTCAGCACATACACTGGGAGGAGGTAAAAATAAACATCTCTTGCCCGTACTTTCAGAAACGGCAGCAGCGGATGTTACTATGGTGAACTAGTGATGAAAGTAGGAAGATACATACTGAGACAAACATTGAGAGAACAATGAGATTTTGTTAAGATAGGAAATTGTTTTATGTTTCCACTTCAAATGGGGCTAGGAAAAAAAGAAAGCCAAAGATGACAGCTATTTATGGTTATTGGTGCAAAAAAATAAGATTCTCTCCACTTAAAGGTGTTAGCTCAAGATTCTGGTGTGTATAAACACTTTTTAATCACATCTAGTTGTTGAGCCCGATTCCTTCTCATTTTCAGAAGCATCTGAATTAGCGGATAATGCTTTTATCTCAGTTGAACACTCAGAAGAGCTGAATGCTTTCTGACATAAAGAAACAGTTCCCGTGCCAATACACACATACTATTTACATATTACTCCACCTTAACAGGATGCATGTTAGTAGTAGTAATAATTTTATGTAGAGGCCCTGCTAATTTTACTGGCAGCTTTGGTTCTTTATCCAAGCCTTGTGGTTTAGTATAGTAGTCCAGCCTTTCACGTGGAAAGAAGTTGTTGATGACAGTCACACAGTCATGTTGACCTAGAGGCACACAAGAAAAAAGATGAAATGAAATGAAAGAATAATGTTAAAAAAACAACCAAACCAACAAAGACCTAACCCCAATTTTAATATAAGAAATACAGGTGAGAATTACCCACAAAGGAGCTTAGTGTGATATGCTTTGCGCTGGCGACAGACAACTGTTGCCATTCTTTTGCATTCAGTAAGTGTAACTTACTGACTCCCAGCAGGGTATCACTTCATGAAATTTCGTTTTGAGAACTCTATCCCCTTTTCGCATCCTCTTTCCCTGGTAAGCCAAAACTAAGAGAGTAAGTATTTCTCCCCAAAGTTAAACTATACTAGTAGTCTCATATGGGTGTTAAAATTTCTCAAGAGATGTTCTCTCCACTTTGTACTTTCAAAAATTAATGATGTGCATTGGGGCTTACAAGTTTTCAGACCTGAAATAGACAGTGTGTATTAATCTAAAGTGAGAGAAAGTGACGTAAATGTAACGTAAACGTACCCTAACCACACCACCCGACACTAAAATAGGACTGTGATGAAAGTAACAAGATGAAGAAGAAGGGGGTGTAACTTCTTTCTCTACATTTGACAACATGATGGATTACTTGGCTAAAGGGAAAGTAGAATTTACATTCTCTACTTCAGGACCACATTCCTTAAATTGATTCATTTATCTTGGCACTAATCCTATTCATCAGTAGAAGACGACATAGCCAACCAAATTCCAGCATTTAAAACCCTCCGCTGTTTTAGAAGAGACTGTTCTAAGCTAATATAGCAGAGTGTAAGACAAATGACAGGGGAAGAAGTATCCTCACTTCCCACACACAGACAGATGAATTAATGTGGATTGGATAGAGAATAAAAAAGAACAGGAAGGGATTCCAATGTTCAGACTTTAACAGAGTAGCATATCTCAGTATGCCTGAAAATATTTATTCTATCTTGGTGACATGATGAGATTTTAAACAAGAATTCTCCAAAACTATCTTGGACATAACAGTTCCCATTCACTAATAACTCAATTCAACATCACATTGGAAAAGACTCTCCAAATCCAAAGTATAATTAACGGGGCGGACTCCTCTGACTTATTAAGTGAATCGTTAAGGTTTTGCTGCTTGAATCTCAAGTGAGCAATGTCAGTCTTTTCCCCTTTAAAAAACAGAATGAGATATGATTGAAAGTGAAACTGCACTAACTCCCTATTCAAGGAAGTAAATCAAGTAAATCTAAATGCTAAGGTAGGCTCTTGAATCCAGAACACCTAATCAATTTGCAAGAGTTCTCAGACATTTAAAAAATATGAGAAGGTTGTGTTGAAGTGAAAATACAAGTCCTAATTTTTTGTTGTTGGGAAGGTCATCTGGACAGCAACAGCTGAATCATTAAAATAACTCAACCTTTTCTGGTAATATTTTGTCCGACATCCTTGCTAGAAATAGAGAAAAAGCACACACAAGGGACATTTGTGAACGATAATCCACGAATGTCCCAGGACTGATAAAAAGACAAGAAAAAAAACCATAACAACAGAAAAAGAAAAAAAAAAACCTAGTTGTATGTTTTGCCCAGGATGATACAGCATATTGAAATGACAAGTCTTTTATCTTGTTCTCGTCAAGTCCAGCTCAATAAGTACTGACTACCTCAGAACAGGGTCCGAGACTTCTCCCTCTCGCACGAGCAGCAGGCGAAGGGCCGAAGTGGCTCACTGCTAGCACGCAGCACGCTCGTGGTAAAGCTCAGATGAGAGATCCTGACTCCTAGAGCTATGTTCGTCCCTTCCCACGAAGGAAGCTCCAATTATGCACTTTGTACTGCAGAAGCACATACCTGCACCGCAGACACCTCAAACGTAACCAGCTTCCTCTTCCTATTTTAAAAGTGATGACATTGCAAAAATTTGTACAGTTGGAGAACAACGGCATCTATTCTTACAAATAAGATCATTTGTGCTTTTCTGAAACAAAGCATGGGAATAGAACACAATTGACTCTGCTACAGGAAGAGTTGTGGGGAAAAAAAAGCTGAACCACCAGATCAGCTCGGAACAGGTCATTAAAAAATGTTCCTCCAATAAAAAGCATCAGAATATAACATTTAACTTCTTTAGGAACTTAGGAAATGATGATAAGACTTTCACCTTACCCACAAAAGCAGCCATCTGAGCTGCAGTCCTTCCCACAGAGTTGACAACATCAGTCTCTGCTCCAGCTTCTAACATCATCCAAGTGATTTCTTTGTTTCCTGCATTTGAGGGGAAGATACGGGGAATGAGAGAGAACAACCCAGAACTTGTAATTCTTTATGTTGTAGAAAACCAAGGGGTGAATTTCTTAAAGACCAGGAATAACACTGAAGGAAATGAATGTTCTTAATGTCATTATTTTAAGAATGGATTAAGAGAAAGGCACGGTGCTGTCTCCTTATTTATGTCCGGAGGGTCAAATCCAAGTAAGAACTAAATTCAAGCAGGGTATAACTCTGCTCCCCATGGAGCTTATGGGAATTATATGCATATAACTACACTAGAGTTTGGTCCCTCTGGATAGCAGTATAGAAGCAAATTCTACTAATGTAGTTTGACAGTTCAACTACAACATTTGCTATTCTAAGAAGAAAAACAAATCCAGTACTGTTACGTAGCAGGAGCACAGACAAGAGAACAGATTGTTCCTTGCTCCACAGCGGGAACTGGGTGTTCAGACTGGGCTAAATACCAAGTAAAATGAAGCTAAAATTTGATGGCAGGATTAGATGACTTAATTGGTGCCCTTCAGAGACTAATAAGGACACTTGTCACCATTCGTACTGGTTCTGCTTTCAAAACTATTCTTACCTTATCAGTTTTTGTGCATATGCTAAGTACAGAAAAGTGAATATAAAAAAGAAGGGCGTGGTGGACGGCAATGAATGTTTCTGATTTAAAAACAAAGGCATTTCATCAGAAGTGCTCGTGTACCTTCTGCACTCACAGATAACAGACCTTGAAAGTCAACATTCAGAAGCATTCAAACCCAGGATGACAGGTTAAAAGCTCAGCTACGAGAAAATTGTAAAAATCCAGCATTTTCCATAAAGCTGCAGTCATTTAACCATCTCTAAGAGTTTGTTCCCATTTATCTGCTACAGCTCAGATATTGCTCAATGCCATAGAGCACTGAAATTTCACAAATCTTTCTAACAAAGTTTTAGCAGAAAAGCAATCTGATGATACAGTTAAGGTTCATATACACACATATGCCTTTCTTTTTTTATACTTATGATGAAAGAAGGCACAGTTTAAACTCTACCTGAGAAAAAATCTTACTTCCCTAGAATCTCCTTTTTGGGAAGACATAAGTGGCCTAGTAAAGAAGATACTTAAAGTAACCTAATATTCCCAAATCTAATCTTTTCTTCAGAAGGAACAATGCTCTTTATGTAGTGTCTTTTCTCAGTCAAGGAAATAATTGTTCCTTTCATCAGGGAAAAAGAATAGCCAGAGGAAAGCTGCAAACCACCAGTTGAGACAGGAGAAGATGCATACAGCTATAAGCA
>WHYT01015215.1:88613-100959 GCA_009806455.1 Tetrax tetrax | reverse complement strand
TTTGGGGAAAAAAAAAAAAAAAAAAAGAGGAGAGGTAAAATTAAAGTGAGAAAACATGTTTTTTTTTCCTAAATACATTGTTAAAAGCCTACAAGATAGTTGCAAAAAATAATGCAGGAGAAAGGCAAAATTTGAAAAATACTGGAGTGATTTGACAAGCCTCAAATATTACTAAAAGTTATGTTTCGTGGTCCTAAAAAAGGCAGTTTGGTACAGCATCTTTTTCAGTGAAACACAGTAAAACTAAACAGAACGTATCCCACTGCACAAGAAGATTGTCACAGGAGAATTAATTTTGACATCTGTAACAAACAGGACAAAGTATAGATAGAATATATGCCTCAAAATGCTGAACAAAATAAATTTTTATATGAAAAAGATCCCAAGTCTGAACAGTAGCCCTCCTGTTCCACTGTCCTGATGATTCTACTGCTTCACATACGTAACAGTAAACATGAACAATAAAAACATGTCAACGTTTTCCTTTAAATTATTGATTAATGGAAAATTGTACCCATCAATGTCATAAAAATCAGTGATCTACGTTTACTAAGAAGTTACCTGAAAGTCCAGCAAACATCAAGGCAGTATATCCATGCTCATGTTCGTTGCAGTTAACATCAGCTCCATGTCGCAAGAGCAACCTGCACATGTCTACTTTCCCTTTGTACGCTGCGTGCATTAGAGGGGTCATGCCATGCTAGTGGAAGAAAGAAGAAAGTATATAAAAAAGAATTGATTATATCTCTTGATCTCCACGCTATTGATAATTTTCACTAGCACACGCATATTCAGTTTAACTACCAGTGTCACATAATATTTAAGTTAGTAATAACAAAAAAGCTCATAAAATCTTGAAAAAAAACCAAACAAAAAAGGGGTTACTAAGATGCAGTAGATTTTCCATTTCCATGTTACTCTTCTGATTATGCTGTGCTATATATATGAAACCAGACCAGCGGTGAATAAATAAAAAACATTTAATGCCAATCTGTCAGTAGCCAATTTGTCATTAGCCTTCTGTATAAGACATTACTGTTAAAGAGAATTAATGCTTCTGCTAGCAGGAGAGGGTTGTTCTGTAAAATCTGTCAGGTTCCTAAGTTGCTACTTTTCCCCCCTGCATTATACAATAACCAACAAAAAAATCAGGAATAAGCTGTTGTTGTTTTTTGCCATTACGAAGATCTGCAGTTTCTGAAACCAAACTTGCTCAGTTTTAGTCGTGATTACTGGTAATTGTGCTATCCTCCTCTCCCCATTTATCCACCCTTTTGGTATTGTGTCTGTGCTCTTACATCAGCCAGAGCTCTGAAAGCCCTTGTAAAGGTGCGCAGCTGTAACTAGACCTCAACAACAGAGTCTCAAACCTTGCCTTGTTTATAACTGCACCAGTACAAAAAGGATTAGCTTCAGCAAGGGAGGCACCAAGTTTTTAACAGAGTTGCACTGGTGTAATTATAAATGCAAACCTGGGCAAACCCTAGGGGAAATTTTCAGAACTAGGGTGAATTGTTAGTGCAGGCTTTCTCCCTCTCAAAGGGCAGGGAGAAGCACATTTCTGTTTGAGAAAATTGCATGACATTCCGTCGTTAGAATTTGATATGCTTTTTCCAATATGCTGTTTATTTTCACTTAACATCAAGTCAGGATAAATGTTATCAGCCAAGACATAGTAATTGCCCAAGAACATTCTCCAGCACTGAATACAAGGGAGTGTGCTTCAGTTTGTCCCTGAAGGAAATCAAAATGGCATTTTCTTCGTTCTTTGGAGGTTAAGGCTGTGTGCGTGAATACACTTATGTACACTATTGCTGCAGCTCTGTAAATGCACGGTAATGTGATACTCTGAAACAATCTAATTGTCAGTTTGAGCCTTAATATGTTTTTTTGTTTCAATTTATGATAGAATAAAACACGAGTTAAATTCATCAGTATGATTTTCCAAAAATTCCTAAAGGTGAAAGAAATTGGGAAAGTTAAAATTATTTTAACAATTAAAAAATATTTATTTTTATTATTCTCCATCCTAACTGAAAACAATAAAAAATAATTACTTGATGCATTATATTTTAGGGCCACGAAGATAATTAGAGGGCTGGAGCACCTCTCCTATGAGGACAGGCTGAGAGAGTTGGGGCTGTTCAGCCTGGAGACCTGATAGCGGCCTTCCAGTACGTGAAGGGGGCCTATAGGAAAGATGGGGAGAGGCTGTTCAGTAGGGCCTGTTGTGATAGGACTAGGGATAAGATTTAGATTAGATATTAGGAAATTTTTTTTTACAATGAGAGTTGTAGAGCACTGGAACAGGTTGCCCAGAGAGGTGGTGGATGCCCCATCCCTGGAAACATTCAAGGCCAGGCTGGATGAGGCTCTGAGCAACCTGATGTAGTGGGGGATGTCCCTGCTTCTTGCAGGGGGGTTGGATGAGATGACCTTTAGAGGTCCATTCCAACCCAAACCCTTCTATGATTCTATAAGTCAAAATATTTTGGCAAACTGCAGTATAAACTATCATTAAAGAAACAAAAGAGCTGAAGAGATCACTTCACAAACATGAAACTAATTTGTGACTGGTTTTTATTGGTGGTTCTATAAAGGTAAGTAAAGGCTTTCTATCCCAATATATAAACTGTGTTACATTATACAGACAGCATTTTTTAGGGGCCAGTCCCAGACTGGAGTCATAGCATGGATTCGCCTCCTTTAGCGGTGTAGAAGAGTTCTGCTACAAGGGGATACGAACACAATAAGGTTTTTGACTGGAGAAGGAACTTTAAGAAAACAAGTACTCTGGTTAATTGAAACAACTGGCATTCAAGATATAAAAATATCTGCCTGAAGATACAGGTCAAAGGAAAGATTTGGGTGGTGTTTTTTTTTTTTTTGTCATTCCCTCCTCCTAAGAAACTTTTTTTAAGTCTTTGACTAAATTTTTAAAGTGCCAGGCTGTGGATCAAAAAAACCATATGAAGCAGAAAACATGTGGACAGTTATACTGGATTTAAAGTCATACTAATATCAGCCTTTCACATTCACAGCAAAAAAAGAAAAGAACAGGCTAGACACAAGCTTATCTAGAAAAGCTTGGTATCCTGTATTAGTTCCCTATGCAGAAACCAAAATGACTGCAAATACTCTTCTCGGGCTGAATATCAAAGACAGGTCCGACAACAGTCTGTTTTCTGACAGATGACATTTGGATTGTCAATACAACATACTTAAAAGACTAAACCAGTAGACAGTTTAAGCATATAGATGAAACAAATTACTTATTCTTCCACAAACATAGGAAGGAGAGTCCTTTTTCCAGCAGCTACTACGTAACATTCCTCTGTTCAAAAATCCATTCTTTCAAACTCAATCCCTCAGACAAAAATGAATTTTCACAGTATCTTGTTTACTCTGTAGGGACGTTACAGGGAACAAAATTAACATCTCCTGTGTTCTGCAGGGCTACAAAGTATTCCATGTGTATCTCTGACTGTACAACGGGAAGGGTTTGCAGTGCCTCTAGAAATGGCTCGGCACCTCCCTTGAGCAGGTTCTTCAGCTCATCAACCAACAGGGACTCCTTGGCACAACGGGGCTACGCCTCAAGGCACAGCCAGTACAGACCACTCTTAACAGCTCCTGATGTTGAAAATATACCAGAAGCAGACTAAAGGATGTGATTCCAAGAGCTAAGTTGACCTAATGCTGCCATGGTGAAGAGAGAGGAAAAAAAAAAAAAAAAAAAAAAAAAAAAATTACTACAAGGTCAGTGGCCTGAATCAGCTAACAAGGGAAGAAAAGGATGCGTGGGGAGGCAGGAGGCTCAGATGAGTACCAGGACCAGGGAGGTGCTGGACTCTACCACCAGAAGCATGTGGAAAAAAAAAAAAAGCAGGTCAGTGTACATCTCTTCAGCATCTGGGAGAGGAGTGCTGCCACAAGATGAATAAAAACAAATGTATAAAGATAATAAACTGGAAAAGCAATCTTATGCTTTCTAGGAACTACGAAGGAAGTTTTCAACAACACTGTTTCTCAGCCTTTGTTGACCAGAGGAACTGGGGAGTGCGGGTGGCCAGGGAACAAGAGTTGGGACAAACAACAAGAATACACAGACTATCTTGCACCCCAGTGACCTGTGCATATTTGGCAGAAAAACTGACTACTAAGAACACAGACATGACACACGTATACTTTTAAAAGTCACTGTTTTGTGGATAACACACTGATGATTTGCTACTGAAGTAGCCACAGACTTGTGATACTCCAGAGAAAAGAGGAATCCAAGTGATCGCAGCATTCCCAGTGTTTTACACTTCTCATGCTCACTTCACCCTTCTTCTCAACCATGGAAACTTGGCCAAGATGTAGCACACACAGGCTGGATCACACTGGAGCAGCTCTCTCAGCAGATATTGGGGTACACTACAACACTGCCTATGTGAATACTAGCTACCTAAACAGAAGGGGCAAGGGCTGTAAAAGCCCTAACTGAAAAACTGCTATAGACACTTCTACGCTGACAACGTTAGAGCATCCACCTCTCCCTTTCCCAGCTCACTTTGCAGTGAGGAACCCAGCCTCACATTAACATGGAAAGAGTGCCTTTTTTATTCTTTAGATTCAGGCAACTATACCAGTTCTATCCATTCAAAAAGTTAGACTACACACATAGACTGTAGGTTTGGCTTTTATTTGAGATATTTGGGAAGTCACTAAAAAGAAAACAAACGATGCAAAAAGAACAGGTGCCACAAGGAACACAGAAATAATAGTTGATTTATATCTTCAAAATCAACTCTCCTAAAGAAAAAGGAAGAGCACTACTGAAATTAGACTAACTCATTAAGACTGGTCCAGGTAGGTATTTGGAAATGAACTGTAAAAATGTCTGACTTTTACCAGAAATGGTACTGAATTCTGCTAGTCTAGAAATACACAACTTGAATTTTCATTGGATGAAAGCCTTTAGAAATCTCACCCTTAAAGGTTTTGAATAAGATTGCCCTTACCTGTCTTAAACCTACTGCAAGTAGGACTTGGAAGGTAGTCTGATCTATGTGCAAATAATTTTAGCTACAGTTACGTATGAACTAATTAGAATATGAAACACTGTTCAGGGAGTGTCGATCATAGCTGTAGTTCTCCTCCTTAGTAGACATCCTCCTGCTGAGCTGTTGGTTTGACATATGTAATACATTACATTCCTCTGATGATCTTTCTGTTCATCTGCAGCGATGAAAAGTTAAAGTCTACATCAGTCAGTGATCTGAATTGAAACCAGATAATTCTTAATAGCTGTTGAATTTTCTTTGGTTTGTGTATTTTGAAATACTATGTAAAAACCATCAAAAGACAGAACTCTTCCTCCTCAATAAAGGCCAAGGATCTGGGCATTTTCTGCTAGCATAGGAAGTTCACACTGCAATAGCAAAATAGATGAACTGAGTAACCCTCCACTGAACATAATCAGTATGAGTAAAGCTACACATATCTCATACACTAATAAGCAGACTGCTGCTGTAATTCCCAGAAAGTATTCAGTTCTGAAATTAGCCTATAGAAGGGGACTGTTTCTAAAAGATATATTTTATCACAGAATTGAACAGCTGAATTACCAAAGTAGAGGCAAAAAGTACTGCTGCTAATGCCAAATGATAGTTCTGTATATAAGAAGATTATGAACAGCCTTAAAATCACTTTAAATACAGAAAACCTGTGAAGCCTTTTCAGGTCAAGTTTCTCTGCTTGACCTGCAGAAAATACGGGACTGTAGTACTTCAGTGCTCCTATGGAACCTTAACTACCAACATGACCAGAGGAAACTTCCACAGCTAGAAAACCCATGTGCTTTCCGTAATCATCTGAAAGATCTTAGCCACACCCTACAAATGGATAGAGTTAACGTCAGAAAATTGCCAACATGAAGTCAGAACACTATTTACAAGCTCTGTAATCCCAGGGGAAAGAAAATTCCTCAACAGTTTCTTCCATACTACATTTCCATCTAAATAGCACAAAAAAGTAACGAAGTAGTGTGCATTTAAATTAAATACATTTGTGTTTATTTTGCATCCGTTTCCATTGCCCATCTATTTGTTCTCCTATTTTGGGACACCTGAGCTTAAATGCCCCTGAAGCTTTACTGTTGCTAGAGTCAAACTGTTAAAGGCAAGTTTTGTGGAAGGGCTATCTATTTCTTTGTTTTCATAAAGACGGGGATTAAGCCTAAATACCTTTCCTCTCATCAACCTCCTAAATCCACAAACAAACAATAAAAAAAAAAATAATTAGGTCAGAAAGGATGTTGGAGAAAAAAAATAGGACTGTATCTGCTGGATATCTACAACCTTCTGAAAGATGGGCATCTGTGAAGCTAATTTGAATAAAAGGGTCTTATTCTGCTTTCAAGTGACCTACTGCTCCCAGTAGAGCACTGCAGTTAGGAGGTGGTGAGGGGTCTTGGTGGAGCCTTGGCACACGGAAAGGAAAAGCAAATAGATTGGAGGAGTGATTTTTAAATACATGTAACAATAGCAGAAATAATGTTGAAATACTGTGTCCAGCTCACACCTACATTTTTGAAGAAGTTGAAACAACTGGAAAAGATTCTGAAAAGAGTCATGATTATAGCTCAATTAGTGAAGAAACATAACTTTAGGCAAGATACACAAAAAGTTAATGCATTTGGAAGATGTTAAAATGTGACTTGGTCCTTGTCTAAAGGTACATAGAGAAAAGATTGCTGACTGCCAGTAGTTTTTAATGTAGAAGAAAGCAGATCTAAGCAGTTAGAACACATGATCAAACCAAAAATTAAAGAGCTATCTTGCATGTTTATTTTTTAAAATCAAGAAGTGCAATATGTATCAGACTGCTTCTGGGTGCTGTGGACTCTCCAGCCTGTGGAGATTATTAAATTGTGACTGCATGTTTGCTGTACCACAAATAGAAGACAGAATTACATTAAACCTGTGCTCATTCTGTGGATTCTCTCATGTAAAAAGGACTTCACGGAAGGAAATGAGTTCTTAGTTCCCAACTGAATTGTGCCCCCATTTCAATATCCAAGCATTCAATTTTAAGGGCCATTTCCTCATTTCTTAAAATTAATAAGCAACAGAAGTAACATAAATAATAATGTCAATTTCAGGATAAATAGCAGCAGAGGAAGAAAATAAGACCTGATGCATTCAGAGCAGTCCCCAGTTGTGGCAAAGTTGAGTAACAGATGAAGCTGATGTCATACTCTATTTATGCATAGATATTAGAATAATATATTAGAGGGAAAATGGTTTATAATAGAAAATTCTAAAAGTTGATGTGAGATGACTGATGGATTAAGAATCCTAAACAAATCTGAACCCTTTCCTGCTCAATATGCATCATTATACATCAGTCTTAGAGATAAGGAGACTGCACGTCCATTGCATGAACTTTCTAAGCCTTATGTGCCTTGTGTATTTAGTCAGATGCGAGCATTAGGCAAGTACTGTTAATACTGTCATTTCTTCTTTAACAACAGGCTGAGGAATAACTCAGTTACGGTTTCTATGAATAAGCCATAGCCTCTCAACAGTAATCCTGCATGTTGCATTAATCCTGAATCAAGGGTGCAGTCGTTCAGCACTAGTTCAGTAATTACGCCCAAAGAAAAGCTTTTAAAGTCCATACAATAAAGCGCACTTGCAAATGTACTTGCATTGTATCTTCATTACCTGAAGTTTACTCTAAAGCTTAGTTTGACTAGTTTGTCAGAAGCTTGTTGAAATACATATATTAGAAATCAAGGTTTAAATATTTAGCTGTATTTTAAAACAATCAGAAAATTGATCTGTTGGTAGCACAAAAAAGGCTAACAATATTCCAGGAACATAACCAGTAGGTGAAGTGATAATTTTCCTCCATTTGGCATTCATGAGATCGCATGTACAACACCCTGTCCAATTTTGGGCCTTCCAGTACAAGAAAGACATGGATAAAATGCAGTGAGTTCAGCGGAGCACCACCAAGACACGGTGGGAACTGCTGCAGGAACTCGGCTTGTTCAGCCTGGAGAAGAGATGGCTTTGGTGGGACACAACAGCATCCTGCCAATGCCTACAGGAAGATCATTGAGAAGACAGAGCCAAACTCTTCAGTTATGGTGGCAGGAGAGCAAGAGACAATGAGCGTAAGTTGAAACAGAGGTTCAGACATAAGAGAAAAACACGTTCACTGTAAGCACAGTAATGCAGTGAAACAAGCTGCCCAGGAAGATTGTGCAGTTTCCATCCTTGGAGGTTTAAAGCTCAGAGCAACCTCGTCTGACCTCCGAGCTCAAGCTGCTTTGAGTGGGAGACTGAACTACAGAGTTTCTCAGGTCCCTTCTAGCCTGAATTTCCTAGTGATCCTACAAAATGATAAAGTGGGGAAAAGACACAAATTGATATTTCAGTTAATAAATTACACATTGATCTAACATGCAAGCTGGGCAATTACAGTTTCATGCTACACTTCATATTAATGTTGCACACTTTAGAAAGAAGAAAAAGAAGAGGAAACAGATACGAACATCACTTTCCTTTCTCCACAAACTTCTCCTCCTATCTTCAGGTAGAACTTAAGGATTTTACCTTCTACATATCTATCACATCCGCCTCTGCAATGGTTCTGCAAAGATAAGGCTCTATGTGATGAGATACAAGTGTGAGATGGGGACAGGTTTTCCTTATCCACAGTCTGCCGCTATCTAAGCGGAGGGAGCACAGTTTGATGGAGGTGACAAGAAGTCAGGGAACACCTCCATGTGTCTTGATGCAGTGTTCACCTTACCTTAAAGACACCAAAGTTCATGCTGGAACTTGAGAGAAAATACCAACAGTGTAGCACTTTAAGTAACACTAATCTTTAAACCTTCTCAAAAAACGTAAGAGCTCTTCAAAGGTTCATTATTCAGCTGCAGGCTGGAAGTATCTTCAGAGCAACTCTGATTTCCAGGAGTCTGTATAGCAATGTTGTTTACCAATGAGAAGGCCTCCAGACCTAGTATTTTCCTCGCTAAACCCAGCATAATGCTTGTACGGTTTTGCTGTACCTCATCCAAGCAATTGACACGGACATTCTTGCTGCCCAGTAGCCTTCCAGCCTCCTCGATGTTTCCTTTAATTAAAAAAAAACAACAAAAAAAAAGAAACAGAAAGGGAGGTGAGAAAGGGAATAAATTAAGAATCAAGAGGAAAAATATCACTTCCATTCCTGATTAGAATAAAAATATTTGTAGATTAACCACTTGGGACACAGATCAACAACCAATAAATCAATCGTACTTAGTGAAGAGGCTTAGGAATGAACAGTCTTCTGTTCTAGGAGCTAAATGCCAAGAAGTCACAACATCAGAGTAGTCTGAGAGCATGCACTAGAAGTAAACATCCATTTTTTTGTGAAGTAACTGATCAACACTAATATGTCTCTTCAGAATCTCCATCAGAACAATTCTGAATGAGTAAAATGATACTGAGCATTTTAACACATTCTGTACCTCTTTCGAAGCATCTTATGTCTAAAAGAATTATCTAAATTCTCACAAAAGGAAACTATCCCATTTCAAAGACTCTTCTGGTCGGAATGAAAAATGCTTTATCATGTACTCACATCTCCTTTCCTGCTTAAATTTGAAATTTGCAACATTCCACCTCCCAGGTTCAGAAAAGCGGAAGGAATTTGCTTTTGGTAATAGAGAACAGACGTGGAAAGGACAAGGACTGAGGCAGGTAGATCACTGACATTTCGAAAAATTGTCAAGTGCATAAGTAGACTGAAGTCTGACAAAAATCTGTACAGGGAAAAATAGGCCATAGTTTTGTATTTTTCTGTTTCTTACAAGAATCCTTTCAGTTAAGCCACAGGTACAAAAACATGATTTAAAGCCTACTATTCAGCAACATCAATTTAACTTCAACAGGCATTCAAACAAACAGAAATAAAAGAACATTCAAAGAGTCTAAGATTGGGAAAATAAATTTATTGCAAATTATCAGAAACTTCTGATAATAGATTCAATCATAAACAAAGCTCTTTCAGCAGTGATGGGCTTCATAAAAATAAGCATTACATCCCTCATTTTCACAACAGGCTTCATGTTTATCTTCACTGTATCACAAGGAGGTGCTCTTCCTGCAAATTTTCAGAAAGTAGCTCTTGCAAATTCTGTTTTGGCTCATTTTCTTTCAAAAACATTACAAATATTAGAAATAATTTATTTTCATAAAGCTTTTGGTGTGGTTTAACTATACTAAATAGGTTTCTTTGCCCCTTAAAAAAAAAATATATATATATATATATATTTTAGGGAAAAAAGCCAGTCACCTGAGTCATCTCACACACTTAATAAAGACCCAGTAAAATACACTGACTGACAGTCAGAGCACTGTCAACTAGCCTACTTCCCCAAATACAGATATATATTTATTTATTTCTTAACATGTGAGAAGTTGCTTAGGACCTGAAGCAGTTTTGAGAAGAACATCCCAGCAAAAGAACAAACATCAGAAAGGGCAAGTCTTCAAAGGGTGATCTTCAAACTAAATTTTAAAACAAAGCAAGTTTGCATTTACAAGTTCAGAGCTCTGAATGACAAAACACTGAGAGACTTCCAAACAAGACATGAAACTGATGGAAGTCAGACTTCCAGAATTGGCTAGAGATTGAAGTTGGAACCAGGCTGTTCATAGTGGTGCACGGTAGGAGGCCAAGAGGCAACAGGCAGAAGTTGAAAGAAGCTTCAGGCTGGATATAAGGAAAAAGATTTTCACTGTGAGCCTAGTAAGGCAGCAGAACAGGCTGCCCAGAGACATTGTGCAGTTTCCATCCTCAGAGGTTTTCAAGGCCTGATCAGATAAAACCCTGAGCAATCTCGTTTGACCTCACAGCTGACCTGTTTCAAGCAGGAGGTTGGTCTAGAGACCTTCTGAGATCCATTCCAACCTGAATTATCCCATGATCCTAATCACAAGCATCACATAAGTCAGACACAAGTGTCTGCAAGACAAAAGCTTCAAACTCCAATTAAAGCAAGTCAAACTGATTCTGATCCACAATACATTAATTGTTAACTGTCCTATGCTTGTGCCTCTGACACAGAGGAATATTTTAATATAATTGAGAGTTAAGCCCCAAAACCATAAATAAAATTTCTTACAGGTTCAAATTGCTTCAAAACTACTTAGTGCAGAAATGCATAATGCAAAACTACATAACTACAGAAATGCATGGGGCACATCAGGTGTTTTTAATTTACCTCCAACTAACAAACACCACTCACAATTTTCAAAATACTGTTTGGAGTATAACTATCTAGGCAGGGCTGTGAAATTCACATTGCTGGGCTGCAAAATCCAACTGTTATGAAAGTTCCCCAGCAATAAAGGTATGCACCACATAATGCGGTGAAACTGCAATGCTTACCTGAAATGCAAAATAAAAACAGTAAAAGGGATAAGAGATGGAGAATATTCTGGACAAGCTCAAGTTTTGTTAATTTGAGAACGTCCTGTCTGCAAGGACATCCTGGTCTGGCAAGAACTCATGGAGAAACCTGTAACAGGCTAAAGAACTGGATTATCCCCAAGACGACACTTTGGGTTTGTTTTTTTTTTTTTTTTTTTCCCCAAGTATATTAACACAAATGAAACGTCAACGCCCATGAACAACATGAATACACAGAAGGAAGACATAAGCTTTCTCTGGCACAGTTAGGCCCTCGCCGCACAGCAACGCTCACCCCTCCGCGCCTGCCACGCAGGCCCCTTCCCACTCCCCGCACGCCGCAGGGGCCCTCCCCGCCAACGGGCCACGCTTCCAGGGCAGTTGGGGGAAAGGGGGCCGGGGCCCACAGGCGGCGGCGGGGAAGCCAGGCGGGGCCGTACCACGGCGACCCGAAGGGCTCCGCCGTGCCCGCGGCCCGCGCGAGGCGGCAGCGCGGCCTGTAACGGCGTTAGCGGCGGCGGGCGGGAAAGCAAACCCTCCGCGGGTACAACCGGTGGGGCCGCTGCGGCTGGGACAGGGGATCCGCCCGGAGCTGCGAGACGGCCCGGCCCGCGGCGTTAGGGCTGGACGAAGCGCTGCGCAGCCTCCGCCGAGAGTGGTGCCGGCGGCAGCCTCGCCAGCCCGCGGCGAGGAGGCGAAGGCGGCGGGCCGGGCCGGGCCTGCACCGCGGAGGTAGCGAGGGCCGGGCCGCGCTCACCTGTGGCGATCGCTCCCAGCAAGTCCTTCTCCTCCGGGCTCAGGTCACCTCTCCTGGGGGGTGCCATCGCGCCCCCCTGCCTCCCGCAGACGGTAAGTCGGAGCCGGGACGGTGTCGCCCAGCGAGGCG
>WHYT01015215.1:71675-88593 GCA_009806455.1 Tetrax tetrax | reverse complement strand
GCTGCTTCCTTGCCTTGTTACAGCATCGGTTTGCGGGGTGGGTTGTTTTTTTTTTTTTTCTGGGCAGGAGAAGGTGTTTATTCGGCTAAAGTGGCCTGGCTGTGTCACGGCGTCGCGCCTCCAAAAGGGAGCAGGCTTTGATGAATCGGGAAGGGAAATACGGCGTTTGGGGTGTTGAGAGCGGTGCCTTTTGTTAGGGGCTTTCTAAAATTAAACCGTCGGTGGAAAAACGATCTTTGTTACGGATCCAACTTTCCACTCTTGCAGCTGAAGCTCGGAAGGCACAGGGATGATCCTGCAGATCCCCAGCAAGGGACAGAGGCGGGGGCTGTTTAACATCCTTGATTTCTCATGTGTTTGTACGGCAGGGAAAAGCAGAACCCTAGTACTCGGTGGTGACTTTTCACCCTCCTTTGTCCTACTCCTCGGTGTATATTTTTTGTATCTTTTAAGGAACCTGTCTTTTCCTGTAACTAATTTTTGAAGGCAAAAAGCACCAAACTGATTTTTTTTTTTTTTTCTTTCCTTGCTACGTGTAGGTCATCTCATGGCTTCTTATTTATTGGAATAGCTAGCTTAAGTACTACTCTTGTTCTCTGTTTTCACATTTGTTTATTGCTTAACTGACTTTCAGAAATGGTGAAGTCCTGTTGTTTGCTTCCCGGTTCATAGAAGAGCATGCTCCTGAATCTAGTCTATCTTCATAAATATTTGGGTGCAAAAGCAAAATGTGATACGGTTTTATTTTAACAAAACACTCAAATTCTGTATGTTTTACTGGTTTCAGAAATTGTGGAAATACAACCGCCGTTTAGTTTTACTTGAATCAACAAGTGTAAATGAGAGGTGGCTTTGGATTTCAGATTATAGCAGATTCCCTTGATGTTTTTTGTGGGAAACCAAAAGTGCCTTAAAGGAAATGCCCTCAAGACAAAAATGCTGTTTATATTCTGGTCCAGAAAGATAGCCCCTTGTGCTAACAGAAGTCTCTCCCTGGCTCAACCGTGAGGGCTGAAATTAGATTTTAGGTGGTCTTTGGTTAGTGCACTGCAGGGTGTGAATTTTACCTGCTATGAACACATTTTGTGATATTATAGTATGCTGATAATCTTTGTGGCACTATTAAATAGCAAGAGCCTACAAGCTTCCTTTCATATTCCAGAAAAACCCTGTCAGGCGTTCAATGTACAAAAGTATGCATATTACTTTTTTTTTTTTTTATATGAGAACTGCACCCTAGTTCACAGAGTAAACAGACAAACAATTTTTCCCTGGCAGCCTCACTTGGTGACTTACAGTTGCATGGGCTCCATCTGTAATGTTATAAAATACTTTAACACTAGTTAAAAATGTTTCTTCCTCTTACTTAAGGAAAGTGTCTGTATGACTTTCAGTCCAGTAGTTTGCAGACATTTCACAATCTTTGGTTTATCCTTGCGAGATCGTGATGAGGTAATGAAGTGGTGTTGCCTCCATTTTATGTATGGAATTTGAAGCATGGAGGCAGCAAGTTATTTTTCCAAAGTGGTGTGGGGAGTCTGTCAGGGCAGGGAACTGAAACATGGAAATGCAGGTTCTGTACCTTTGTGTCTTGCCTCTTAATGCATTTTCTTTTATCTACTGCATCTGTTTATTTCACGTATTTAAGTTGTGTGTTACTGTGTGGTAATTAATAATTTAAGTTTTGGGTATTACAGAGGGAGAAGGAAATGTTAACGCCACTGCAATTCAATATATCATTTAGATTTCAAATTGTAAGTATTAATTATAAAAAAAAAAAATAAATCCGTATTTCCTCATCAGGTGTTACATCTCATATGTCTGATTTGTGAAGCAGGTGCCAGTGGTGACATTTTTCCCCTGCAGTTTGCTGGTTCTAGTGTGTGTGGGTCTGCTCATGGGATTTTATGATAGTTATTGTAATCAGTGTATAGGTGTTCCTAAACACTTGATGTTTTCTGCAGTTGTTGAGAGCAAGATTCATGCAAGAAAATAAATATTTCTTTAATTGAGTAACATGCACTTTTGGTGAATATATGAAACACCAAGCGTTTTCTTGGGTCAAGCTACAGTAGAAGAGACTGCCTTATGCTTTGGAGAGTCCACCATGAAACTCTCAGTCTTTGGACACAGAAGAGAGGAAAAGGAGATGCTGATCTGGTTTCATGGATTTCAAGCTGTTTTCTGTCAAGTGACTGACCTTTGCTTTTACCTTGGAGGCTTGCTTGAATTATGGCCATGTACTCTGCTTACTCTGCATGGGTCAAAGATCCTACAACTTCTTTCTGTGCCTGGGCTTGGCATGATCAGAAACTTCGTATGAGCCACTACATTTTATTTAGGGAAAAATAAAATAACAGGTCAAACAAGTACTGATAGTCCTATGACTTATTCTCCTAGCTACCATCTCACGGGTTCACAGCTGAGACCTTCCTCAGCACAAAGTGATGTCTTTGTATTTACCTTTGTATTTGAGAGCCTGCAGTGGGTTTTTTGAATTTAGGTAGCGTCTGTCTGCAGCATCCTGAGATTACAGCTTTCACAGCTGCTTGAAAAAGGACCTCTTCTTATTTGTTTTTGAACTTGCTACTTCATGGTTTCGTTTGATTCCCCAGCCTCTGGTTCCTGTTTTGGGAGACAACGAAAAGTTGTTCCCTGTTCACTCTTGACTTGCAGTCATGGCTTGACAGACCTGTCTTATCCCCTGCCATGGTCTTTTTGCGAAGCTGAAGTCTTAAGTCTCTTTAGCTGTTCCTATATAAAAGCCTTTTCATATGGTTCTCAAGTGCATTTTCACAAAATGGTTGTCTTCTGCGTGGCCTGGGCTGTGGGAAATCTTCATGTGGAGCTGAGCTTTTCAGACAGACCTCCCCTGCATTTTAGTTCTGCTGACTCCGATCCTGGTAGTTATACCCTGGCCAAAGTGAGGAGTATCTAATATCATTGTTCATTTAGATCAATTCAAGTTTATGCAAGTTCAAGGGTTTTTTATTCCTAGAAACATCATCTGTTTCTTTCCTCCCAGACCTCACAGGTACTTATCAGTGGATAGGTTACAGTTTTCTCTGAGTTGATTGGCATTGTATAACTCTTGGACTTCCTTAAGTATTTTTATTTTATTGTAAGTGAAGGCTTTTTTAGGTTTCTTTATGCTTGGATCTCAGGACAGCCACCGGATGTATGATGTGATCTGGCAACATGGCCAAGTCTTGTTTTGTATCAGAAAGTACGTTGTAAGAAGACCCCAAAAGAATAACTGAGGGCAGACAGGGACTGGTGTGCGTGGTACATGTTCGAACAAAGTAGGTATGCCTTTGAATTACAGGGTATTTGTGTAGCCAGGATGCTCATCTGAGACATGGATTGAGGTCTCTGTCTGCTACCGATTCCCTCTGGGACCTTGCACAAAGCTCTACACCTTGAAATTCAGGAGCAAATCCCAGCGTTTGACTCTAGGTCTATCCAAAGTTGGGCAAAATGAGACCCGTGCTCACTTTTTTTCCCTTGAACCCTGACTTGAAGGATTCTCAAGCATATGGGATGGAAGGATACCAAAGTATCTTCCAGGGGATTGTCTGGTCCAGGCTATTGGGTGAGCACGTTCTCCAGTGGGAAATAAAGGACAGAGCAGTGTGAATGTACCAGTTTGGGACTTGGAGGTTCATATAATGGTGTGATCCTTCTGACAGAGTTTAGTAGTTTTATTTAGCACAAGTGTTGGTGGTTTGTTGCTAGACCTGATCTGACTAACCAAAGCCACCTTTGGTGGTTTTGCACCCAGACTATAGCCAGCATAGCAGCCATCTATAGAGGTTTCTTCAGAGAAAACTGCTCTCAAGTTTATTTGTGTAGACTGCAAAGTACATTTTTGAGTGTATGCTTTTATTTTCATGTATGTATTTAACTGCTGATCATGCAAGGGCAACCCACGTAATCTTCCCACAAGTAGAGGGTTTACGGTGCAAAGAAGGAATTTTGAGGCGCTCAGTTGTTGTGGTGATGAGGGTGATGTGAGTGCCTTAGATAAACTGCATTTGTACAACCTGGTTAAAAGCTTTTTTAAAAAATCAGCATTACTTTCATAATTAAACCAGGTATGTGTACTCCTTGCTCCATTTATATACTCAACACTGGATCTGTAATTCAGGAAAAAAAAATAAATCGCTCCTTTGCAAGTTGATTTCATATTGTCTTAATTGTTTGTTCTAGATGGTCCTGATATGAACAACTTGCTCAGACAATACATCTTTTTTCTTTTTCATATGAGACTAAGTCATTATGATTCTTTTTGATTATAAAAAAAAAATCCAAGGTCTAGACAAATTGTTTCATGCATATGAATGCCATGTAGGTAGAAATTTTAATTTTTTGGTAAGTTTAATAGCACAAGCAGCTTTTTGCTGATAAAGGACTGAGATGTATTTAATGACTGCAGAGCAATATGTATCAGAGGGCACCTGAGCACCTTTGCAAGATCAAATTCTTTCCCACTTAAGCTTTGCAAGTGGTGGCAAGAACTCAATCATGCATTGGCATGGCTTCTGTAAGAGCTGATTTGCAGTGGCTTTTCAGACTGATGCTGCTAAAAGAAATTAAAAACTTCGGAGATGTAAATAAAATTACATAAAGCTGTAAAGGAGATACATGTCTGTGTAGAGGGACATTGAAAAACTTTACAGTGCGTATAGACCCTACTCCACCTTTTGGGAATTGTGAGTGGGATGCTGGGAAAAATAAAGTCCCCAAGAGCGTTTAGTCAGTGACAGTCAAACCTTTTATCTGGTGAGGAATGGTGGAGGCAGTTGGGTTAAAGATATCTGATTAGATGTAATCCATGAGTAGTTGTTTAATGAAAGATAAGTTTATTTAAACTCTGCTTACGTAATACAGTCATCTACAGATATATGTACCTGCTTGCAGGCTTAAGGTGATTGTTTAGGACAGGGGAATAAGATTGTGTGTTGAATGGATATGTGCCATTAAGTTCAGATTGCTTTAAGAGACAATTCTTTACTCCTCAGCTTATTTTATGTCCTCATTCCTCCTCTTCAAATTCAAGAATTCTTACGTCTCTGTTGCACATAAGGCAATAGGCTGTCACCTATATTACCTGCCTGAGCCTGCAGGTAAAGTCATTCCATTCTGATATGTGCCATGTGGAATAAATTTCACCAGTGAACTGCCAGGATTGCCTATTAAACTGTGGATTTGATTTTTTTTTTTTTTTCCATGTGATCCGTTGCTGATTAAATATGAGTACTCCCTCAACTGCAGCAGTACTTGCTAATTGAAAATAGTAATTGTCTGTTCAAAGATAAATAGAATACTTGGGGGTCACTCAGAGGTAATGCTGATGTGTGAGGAAAATTGACAAATGGAAAAAATCTATTGCTCACCATAGAGGGGTCTGTGCAATATTATTCTACTGTGCCTGAAAACCCTTTTCAACTTGCCGAATCATACTTCTTAAATCTAGCTGTAGATCTTGTAAGAGACTGCGAAAGTCAAAATAAAAGCTAGTCCAAAATAAAAAGCAAAATAAATAGAGAGTGCAGTGACCAAAGCAATGAGCACAGCGGTGTGTGGTGGTCATATTTATGGCAGTGTAGTGCTCCTCAAGGTTCTTAGGTGCTGTAAAGCTGAGGGCAGAACAAAACACTTGAGTTTCAGTGTTTAACAGTTTTGGTCTTCTATAAGGTGTGGTTGTATAGTGCAAGCACAATAAAAGGAAATTGTGTATTTGTAGCATATTGCTGGTAAACCTTTCGATTTGGATCACGGTATTGCGGTGAGGTTGGATAGGTGCAACTGGCAGCTCACGTAGGTCACACTGCGACCCTGGAAGGTGCTTGATGCAGACTTCCCCGGCAAGGGAAAGCGGTTAAGAGGTAAGCTGGTCCTGAGTCAGTACTGAAGCTGAAACCTGAGTAATGGCTGATACACGTGGCAAGAGGTTTTTTTTTTTTTTCTTGTTGTTCAGTCTTGTTCCCACTCCATCACTAAGTACATTTTAATATAGCAAAAAAAACTACCTCACATGTGCCGTATAAAACAAATAATCTTTTGTTGAGTTACATATTTTGGTTTTTAAAATCTCAGAAGTCAGGAAAATATTTCCAGGAAGTAAATCAGTAGTAATTCCTACCATAATAGGGACTTTGTCTGTAAGAGCTGTTTGCTGTTATGTGTCAAAGAGCTTTTGAAAATAGAAATGTGGTTTTGCCATAGCATTTGCATAGAGTTTTCTGTACGAATTTTTAAATTCATTGAGTATTTCATACATAGGCATGTTCTGGAGTCCTGTATAAGGATTCGCTCTGCAAAATCTGAGTTATTCTTAGGTTAGGTGGAGAAGTGTTGTATAGATTTCATGCAGTTATTGCAGACTCATAGGAGCAGACAAAGATTATTGCTTTTAGTCAGCCTGTAAGAAGGATGGATTACCTCTGGTGAGAATTAGAATTGAGGACAGACAGGTCAGGCAAGGAAAATGCTAGATGCTGTCTGGGGCAGAGAGGTCGGTCAGGGACACAGGAAGGAAGCATCTCCTGCAATGTCTTGAATCGCAGGGAGTTACACCCTTCTACAACTCCTACTACTGCAAGCAGAACAATTAAATATGGCTTTGGGGTTGTACTTCATTGTAATAACCACTGTTTCTTGCGTTTTCATGCGGAAAAGGAAGTCTAAGCAGATCAACAGTTTGTAATTTGCAAGCTTAAATGAGCCTTTCATTTTAGGTTTTGTTTCCATAAAAAAAAAAATCCCCTACTTATCTAGAAACCTTTTTTTAAGAGGATGTACTTATTCAGTGCATTCAAGTTATACGCTATTTGTTTTTCCTCTGATAAGGCACAGGAGGTGAAATCTTAGGAACATGTTCCTGAGCATTAGCAGATACGGGGCTAGTCATTTATTTTCATTACCATTTAATGCCTCAAGCGATTGGAAATTAGAAAAACAATTTATTTTTAAATACTCAAGAAGTCAACCCTTTAAAAAGGAGTGGGGATGGCAAGTTTCTTCTCAATCTGCAACCTTCTCTGTATGAGCCAGGATTGATACGATGAGTTTGGCTAGTGTCTTGATGCTAGTTTTGTCCTGTGTCTCTGCACCTCTCTGAGATTGCTCCTGAAGCCTGTGCTGGTAGTGTCCCTTCTGTCTTAGGTCTGCTTTGACTCCATTATCTCGATGCATGGTTTCCTGTGACCGAGACCTGGGGATCCCAAGCCACCAGCCAGTGCTAGGGAAGCCCAGTGTTGTGCCGTTGAATCCTATATTCTGTCTGAGATGTATTTTTCCTACGTTTTGTGTCAAAAAGAGGCCCCAGTCAGCATGTTCCTAGGACCACTTGAATCCTTGGCTCAACCATTTGGATTCATTGTCCTGTGCATCAGTCTCAGGTCCCGTCCCAGTGCAGGGAAACACCTGGTTCTCTGCTCAAGTATATGGATGAGGTCTTTTGTCAGATTTTGAGTTTGAGGCTATGTTGTTTTGTAGAACTTTATTAGAAGACTTTTCCTTGGATTAGAGAAAGGAAAACAGACTCATAATTTACTTTTCCAAAGGAGCTAAGGGAAGGGCTTTATATTTTTCATTTGTTTTATTCATGTTAAAATGTTTCTTGGTGTATGCTGAAAAGTCATGGTGCCTTCTTCCCAATGTGCCCTGCCATCAGTATGTCAACTTATTTGCATTGCTGTTGTGCCTCCAAGGTCCTTTGTTACTATAGCGAGCTGGTTGTATTAGTGACCTGCACTGCTAAATCATCAAGGCATCAGACTGTCGGGTCTCTCCTGGGATGAAGTTGTGCGATTCTTGAAGTTTCATGTGTTAGCAATGGTCTGCAGCTCCCTGAAGCCAAATGTGTCAAGCCAAAGTTTTTCATGGGTAGCCTGTTTGATGCTAGGATTAGTTTAGTAGCATAGTGCCCTTGGTGAGTTGCTTTGGTTTCTTGGGTATAAGGAGGCCTGATTCTTTCCCATTTTCCCTTTGCCTTGTCTTGTCAGTTTAAACAGTTGTTCACCTGTTCAGTCTGACCTGGTAGGTATCAGCACTGTAAAAGCAGTGTTATGGTGTGAGGGGACAACACACACAAAAAAATGTTTTGAAGCTGAAGGACAGCAAGATGTCAGTGATGGGGAAAAGGGCACTGTCTTCCTAGAGTAGATTAAGATGTTCCCCATTTATTCTTTTCAACATCCCTGTTACTTTTTTTTCTTTCTTGTAATTCCAGTATAATTTAATTAGTTTCCTGTTAATAACTAGGTTATTAGATTACTGAATAGCTACCTTAATTAGTGTTCTCAACAGTTGGTTAATAAAGGTTCATATCAGCATATTCTTAATCTGAAATATCAACTTTGTTTTTTCAGCATTGTCAAGAATTGAGGAAAATTATGAACTATTGCAAAGCCCCTGATTGAGAGTCATGTTGAATATCTGCTTTCTTTTATTTTAAATTAAAAAAAAATAGATTTAGATTGGCACTTCTGCTACCTTTGTATTTTATCTTCCATTAGCAAAGAACATATTGCAGTTTTCTAGTTTTTCAGCTCTATGGAGCATATCAAACTAGGCAGAGCAACATTTGAGGTGGGATGGAAATATCGTGGTCTGTATGGGCTTTAGCAGGCAGTTCATTGACTTTGAGAGTTTGGCTGTATCCATGACTGAAAAGACCTACATTTTGAGATGTAGCATTAGTTCACTTCTTAAAATTAGATTTTTTTTTTCTTCATTGTACAATAGATGCAGTAGCTGTTAACAGGGTTTTTTTTTTGCTTTTGAAAAGCTATTTCTTTCAAAAGGACAGGAGGTGTAGCAATGAAAGATACATGACTTTTTCCACTCAAAGTTGATGTGTTTTGTAGAATCCTGTTCTAGATCCACATTCAAGGGCCTTAGGTTAGCTGGCATGTCTTTCTGAAGTCCTCAGAGAAACCAGCCAAGCCTTTCATTGTGTTCTCTAAGTCCAGAAAAAAAAAAAATCCTTTAGCTGTCTCATTAATAAACTTTTTAAATTCCTCCTATCTTGCATCCTTGTAGGAAGTGAGTTGTATAAATCTAGCATAGCTTTTAGTGGCATTCTTACTCTCTCTTACATGTATGTATGTATGCCTACACCTACAGACATACATTCCATGGAACTTTTATTAGGTTATCTGCAGAAGCAGGTTGCTGGTGTTGGTCTTTCCAGTGCGTGAACATGAACAGGAAAATAGATTTCCCCATTTACAGTGTCAAACATCATTGTGCTGAGTTGACATTGATACAGCCCAAACAACCGCAAAGCGGATGAATGCTGCTTCTGCTGAAGGAAGCCAGGCTGCCAGGTGTAGTGATGTTTTATGCCCATTGAAAAAGATATTAACTGTATTCCAGTTAGAAATCCATAACTCCTGCAGTAACACTCGGCTTCAGAAACTGCCTTGGGCACAGGTGGGTTGTTGTGGTCTGATGCTGAGCCTGTTCTCTCAGAATACTTGTGGTACGCTGGATTTTGAAGCTTCTCAGCCAACAACGGAAATTCTGTGAATCATTTCAGGAAGATAGTCAAGCAAGTCTACTGAGTTAACTGTAGAAATGAATAATACAGCATTAGTAATTATCCTATTGTTAATTTTGGTTGCGTAATTAAACTCTTAACTCTCCCTGAGATGTTTCTAGGTATCGCTGAGCTATAGGCTTTCACACAGATTGCCAATCTGCAGGTGTGAATTTCTGTTGTAACTGTAGAAACTGGTGGAGGAATTTTGATCTAGTTCAGGTATCTAAAAAGTGCCTAAAGCTGTTCATGAGAGACTTCCTTAAGATCTCACCCTAAGATGGGCAAGCAGAATATTTTAAATAAGCTATTTTCTGGAAATGTTTACTTTTCTCCATTGCTTATGAAAAGAGGTGAGGACTGCAGGGTCAGACTTAGGTGTCCGTTGTCATTCATGTTTAAAGTTAGGTCAAATGCACTCCAATTTTGGAGTTCTGACAGTTAGCTGTTCAGTCAGGAAAAGCGGATATGAGTTGTAGCTTAGCTGATTGCCTCTTAAAATGATCGACAGGGAAATAGGTAGTGGTCCTCACAACTAATAGCATCAGTTAAACTGTTGGTTTTTGCACTGAGCCGAGCTGACGGACAGCTGTCCGCGCTTCCCTTTCCAGTGAGTGGGCACGAAGTGCTTCAGGAACTGCAGCAGCGTGAATGGTCCTGCCCGCAGGTGGGATTTGCTGCCTCTGTGGTGGAGTGGGATAGAATATTGTATACCTGCTCCTGGTCTACATCTGGGAGAAGCAGATGTCTCTCACTCAGAACATCTACTAGCTTTTTGTAATATGATTATGCTGTTAGCACATGACACTAATACTGGCAGATAGAAACAAATTAGTGAAGCAACAGGCTAATTATTTTTTTCGTGCTTGAGTGATTTATATTGCTCTTTTATTTGACTTCCCATCATGGCAGTGTTTCCTAATTCTGAGATTCTGGCCACCTGTGTATAAAAATGTATTTTTGAGAATGGAGTTTTCATCTGATTGCAATTATGATCAAAATTGCTTATAAATATGTCTTTTTGAGGAGCAAAACAATCAAGATTCATTCATAGCATTCATAAAGGCCATTGCTTGCAATGCTGTGTTTGTAGATAAGACTGAATTCTTTGGGTTAGTTTGGTGGACTTCAAAGTCTGCTGAATCTGGATGACCAACAAAACATATTCTTGCTTTTATGCATTTATATTTTGAGATAAACGTTGCATTTAATGACACTTATGTCCAGATACAGCATGGAAGAAGATTAAGAAAAAGGAAGCTGAACTGTTGAAATTGAGAGAAAATGTGCTGTTTTGATCACTATGTCCATGCATGGTATATCAAAATTTTGCCATAATTAGAGTTTTTTGTTTGCCAAACCAAGACTTATTTCTCAGTTTGTTCTGAAGTGTAAGTAGTGTCAAAGTCCAATACTCTCTGACCAGCTTCTTTTAGATATGCCGAACATGGAGAGCATGGTGTTTAATATCTAATTTACTTATCTGAAGATAGTTGATGTTACATGGGATTTCTGATTTAACAGAATGATACAAAATGTACTGAAATCACAGTACAAATGTAAATTACATATAACAAAATAAAGCAATGGCAATACACAGTTCAGTCACAGTACCAATGTGATGCTTGTTACCACTCTCTACAGTATGCTCACCATCACAAAGCTTGGCATCCTTGGTCACTGGAAAGAAATATGTGTGTTGAATCACAATATTCTGTACAGAGAGGCTCAAAGCTTTTTGTTATCATGGTCCTGCACGTGGGTCATGGCAATCCCAGGCATAGATATAGGCTGGGTGGGGAATGGATCGAGACCAGCCCTGAGGAGAAGGACTTGGGAGTGCTGGTGGACAAGCTCAACATGGGCCAGTAATGTGCCCTTGCAGCCCAAAAGCCAACCGCATCCTGGGCTGCATCAAGAGGAGCGTGGCCAGCAGGTCGAGGGAGGTGATTGTCCCCCTCTACTCTGCCCTGGTGAGACCCCACCTGGAGTACTGTGTCCAGTTCTGGAGCCCCCTGAGGAGAAGGACTTGGGAGTGCTGGTGGACAAGCTCAACATGGGCCAGTAATGTGCCCTTGCAGCCCAAAAGCCAACCGCATCCTGGGCTGCATCAAGAGGAGAGTGGCCAGCAGGTCGAGGGAGGTGATTGTCCCCCTCTACTCTGCCCTGGTGAGACCCCACCTGGAGTACTGTGTCCAGTTCTGGAGCCCCCAGCATCAGAAGGACATGGACCAGTTGGAGAAGGTCCAGAGGAAGGCCACGAAGATGATCAGAGGGCTGGAGCACCTTTCCTAGGAGGACAGGCTGAGAGAGTTGGGGCTGTTCAGCCTGGAGAAGAGTAGGCTCTGGGGAGACCTGATAGCGGTCTTCCAGTACCTCAAGGAGGCCTACAAGAAAGATGGGGAGAGGCTGTTCAGTAGAGCCTGTTGTGACAGGATGAGGGGTAACGGTTTCAAAATAGAGGGAGGTAGATTTAGATTGGATATTAGGAAAAAATTTTTACACTGAGGGTTGTAGAGCACTGGCACAGGTTGCCCAGAGAGGTGATGGAAGCCCCATCCCTGGAAACATTCAAGGCCAGGTTGGATGGGGCTCTGAGCAACCTGATCTAGTCGGGGATGTCCCTGCTCCTTGGAGGGGGGTTGGACTAGATGACCTTTGAAGGTCCCTTCCAACTCTAGCCATTCTATGATTCTGTGACTGAAGACAACTAGTTTGAATGCTTTCTCTCGTCTTAAGCAACCTAAAGTCTTCCTACAACATGCTGACCCACGTCAGTCCTCTTGGGATTTATGTTTATATCTCCTCCTCACCTGGACTTACTGAATAGACACCCAGCTCTCAGTGCTGCTGTCGTAGTACTCCCGAGTGCAGTATGCTGTCAGGGGTGAGTAATGCTTGTCTTGTGTGTTTGTGGATTTAAGAGCCAGCCTTTCTTGAAGTACAGAGTGAGAAGGAGCTATGTGGGATGCATGGTGCCTGTAAATTTTACAGGTCTTGTACCTGACCTCATACCAAAGCTTGACTTACGAGGAGAAATTAGCCTTCTTTGGTCCAGAGTCTGGTCTCTGAAAGTGGCTTGTAGAGTTGGGTAGGTGTAAAAAAATATATGGTGGTATAAAAATCTAGATAGATGAGAGTGCTACATTTTTTTTTTTTTCATGCTCTTGTCATACTTGAAAGCGGCTTTCAGCTTAGAAGGTGTTTAATAGCCTTTGATAGACTCTTCTTCCATGAATTCCTCTAAGAGCTTTCAGGCTTTCACAGATGTGAAGAAATGACTTTTTGAAGTAAGGCTGAGAGCGCTGGTGTGTGAGCTGCCAAGCAGTGGGTAGCATAGCAAGTGTGTGACCCTTCTCTGTATGCTCAATCCGTAATAGCTATTTTTCTGACTCACCTAGGATAATAGTTGGTTGTGTAGGCACCCCATGCCATACATTATTGGGTGGGTTTTGTTGGTTTGTTTTTTTTTTCAACATCTAAGTTGTGGATATGAATCGATATCTATTGCCATAGAATTATCTCAGCTTGGTCTTAGAGGAATTGTACCCATCACTGCCTAGAAAATAACTATTTGCAAGTTGAAGCAATCTAAGCTTTGACTCCTTTTATCCTCTGCTCCAGGAATTTGTTCACTAAAAATGATGTGTTCTGTCAAAATGTTCAACCTGCTCTGAGGAGGAGGAAGCAACTGCAGGGAACGTGGAACTGCTTTTGGTACGCAGAGTGATACAAGTCAGTTACGGACTCCTTTTCTGTCCAAGTGAATACTGCTAACAGCATAACCAGCGTTGGACGGTATGTTTGGAATAGTCGAGATGGTGCAAAGCGTTGTGCGTTTCCACTGCCGACTCTTTGTGCCATCTCTTTTTAGCCAGAAATATCAGAATTCAGGGTCTGGAAGCTGATTCACTGTCCTGCAGGTGAAAAGCCATGTGTTAACTTGGTGAACTCCTTTCCTTTGCACGTACTTTGAAGAAATAATTAGGGAGTTCTAAGTTAAAACTGGCTTTACAGCTTACAGCAGTTGTCATGTCATTAAAGCCAAGGCCTTTGCTGCTTGCAAGGGTGTAAGAGGTGTTGGCTATTAATACACCCCTCCTCCGATTACTGTATTTAGTTCGTGAAATAATAAACTGTTAGCAACTGGGAGGCATTGCTTTCTGGAGAATGCACACTTTGTATTTTATTTTATTTTATTTTTTTATTTTTAAGCTTGGCCACTTGTAATTTTGAAGACCGTTTATGGATTTTCAAATGCTGCAGCGCTGCATCCTGGAGGCACTGGTGATCTGTGCTTTTGCTGCTGCGTAGAGCTTTGAGGTAGCAAGGAAAATGGAAGTAGCGCATCTTGGATACTATTGTTGTGATATTTTAGTTGTATGAGTAGGATCAACACTGTAAAAACTTTCAGTGGACTGATAGATTAAAAAAAGAGAGGCTGGATGGACTTGAGCAGAGGAGTGGTACTCTACAAGAGAAAGCTGCTCTTCATGCGCTGACCTTCATTACTGAGCTGTTCTTGTGTTGTCTTGTATCTGATGGACTTCATTGCTAGCAATGAAGCCTCTCTGGTAATTCTTTTAACATGTTTTCTTCCTAATGCTGCCTTTCTTGGTTTATTGGAGACATGGTTTTGGGGGACCCTATAAACTGACTCCATTAATGATTTCTTCCAAGTGTACTGTGAACCAACTCTACCAAACATTAACAAAGGTTAGATTGAGCTGAATTGCAGCAGTGCCTTTATAGTAGTGTTTTTGGGAGAATTTCAGCTACACCATTTTTCCTTTGTCAACATAATCTCTTGTGGCAATTGTCGAGATGGTTACATTTTTCAGGATAAGCAGCACATCTAATGTCCCTCTGAATTCTATTCTAACATCTCCACAGTCCATGGAAAGTGGTGTCTTGTATAAGGAAAACACCCTGTTAGCTTTGGAAGAGTACTGTCTTCTGCTTGTTTTCTGTGTTTGCCTGATGTCTGCTGAATTTTTTTATCCCTTTCTTTTTCTTAGAGGTTTTCCTGCTGGTGAGGCATGCGGACTTTGAGTTGGGTGACCTTAAAATGAATATTAATTGTGTATGAACTGATCTGTAGCAGTACATTGTCTCCATTACCTCAGGGTACTCCAGTTAGGAGCACAGCAGCTGAAGGGAACTCAACAGTCTTGAGAAAAGCTCCTACTAATACCTTGAAGAGTTACATCTCATTCCTCCTCTTAGTTGCTGAAAGGAACCTTGTTACTGAAAAATAACTTTTTGTGTGTGTCAACTCAAGTGTATGATTTGATATTCTTGACTTGTGTTTTCACCTGTCAATGATTAAGAATTTTTTTCTGTTTTTTTTTTTTCACCGATTGTGCCATGACTCATATTCCATATGGTTGCTGATTATGAGACAGAGAAGTTCGTTACCTCGGTGGTTCAATTTACGGTTCTCTTGACCTTGTGAAGTGCATCTGGAGTGTTTCAGTCATGGGAGATTTCTGTCTTGCTTTTACTTTGTTATTCAGCTGAGCCGCTTCTGTAGAAATTCTTGTTTAGTGACCTAAGAAACACTTGTTCTTCTGAAATACATGCAGTGAGCTGGATCTCTCATGTAGTATGTGATTGTACATTAATTAGTGGGTTTTTTGACGGTTTTTCAAGAAACATAGAATCATAGAATGGTTAGAGTTGGAAGGGACCTTCAAAGGTCATCTAGTCCAACCCCCTTGCAAGGAGCAGGGACATCCCTGACTAGATCAGGTTGCTCAGAGCCTCATCCAGCCTGGCCTTGAATGTTTCCAGGGAAGGGGCATCCACCACTTCTCTGGGCATCCTGTGCCAGTGCTCTACAACTCTCATTGTAAAAAACTTTTTCCTAATATCTAATCTAAATCTACCTCCCTCTAATTTAAACCCATTACCCCTTGTCCTATCACAACAGGCCCTATTGAACAGCCTCTCCCCATCTTTCTTGTAGGCCCCCTTGAGGTATTGGAAGACCGCTATCAGGTCTCTCTGGAGCCTCCTCTTCTCCAGGCTGAACAGCCCCAACTCTCTCAGCCTGTCCTCACAGGAAAGGTGCTCCAGCCCTCTGATCATCTTCGTGGCCCTCCTCTGGACCCTCTCCAACTGGTCCATGTCCTTCTGATGTTGAGGGCTCCAGAACTGGACACAGTACTCCAGGTGGGGTCTCACAAGGGCAGAGTAGAGGGGCAGAATCACCTCCCTCGACCTGCTGGCCACTCTGCTCTTGATGCAGCCCAGGATGCGGTTGGCCTTCTGGGCCGCAAGGGTGCATTGCCCGCTCATGTTGAGCCTCTCGTCCACCATCACTCCCAAGTCTTTCTCCTCAGGGCTGGTCTCAATCCATTCTCCACCCAGCCTGTATTTGTGCCTGGGATTGCCACGACCCAGATGCAGGACCTTGCACTTGGCCTGGTTGAACTTCATGAGGTTGGTACGGGCCCACCTCTCCAGCCTGTCCAGGTCCCTCTGGATGGCATCCCTCCCTTCCAGCGTGTCGATGGCACCACACCAGCTTGGTGTCGTCGGCGAACTTGCTGAGGGTGCACTCTATCCCACTGTCCATATCGCCAACAAAGATGTTGAACAGGGCTGGGCCCAACACGGACCCCTGAGGGACACCGCTGGTGACCGGTCTTCACGTGGACATTGAGCCATTGACCACCACTCTCTGAGTGCAGCCATCCAGCCAACTCCTTATCCACCGAGTGGTCCATCCATCGAACCCATGCCTCTCTAGTTTGGAGAGAAGGATGTTGTGCGGGACAGTGTCAAAAGCTTTGCACAAGTCCAGGTAGATGATATCCGTTGCTTGCCCCTTGTCCACTGATGCTGTCACCCCGTCATAGAAGGCCACCAAATTGGTCAGGCACGATCTGCCCTTGGTGAAGCCATGTTGGCTGTCACCAACCACCTCCTTGCTCTCCGTGTGCCTTAGCATGGTTTCCAGGAGAATCTGCTCCATGACCTTGCCAGGCACGGAGGTGAGACTGACCGGCCTGTAGTTGCCCGGGTCTTCCTTGCACATTTTCCTGTGCATCTCAGTTTAGCAGGTAGGTGATGAGATTTAGGGTGCAAATTTTGGTGAGTTTCTCATTTTTGTCTGGGCTTACTTATTTCTCAGCTGTGTAACTGCTCACAGGTTGCATGCACAATTCTTGGCTGAAGAATCTTGCATGAGCACAGTATTTTTTTTATTTAATGTGTGGTAAGTTTCATTCTCTTTTGGTAAGTGTTTGTACTTGCAGCAGAGTAAAACCAATTCCATTTGTTTCCTCTCTTTGTTTTTTCTCTCCCACTAGGCGTACTAGTAAAGGACAAGTACTTTTATTGGAGTGAGCATTTACTCTTTACTGT
>WHYT01015215.1:0-56325 GCA_009806455.1 Tetrax tetrax | reverse complement strand
TGTTCCTTGTTCTGTTAAAACTATAGCTTTAAATCTCCATGATGAATGTGAACCTCTCAGTTTAACTGCTTATTGCGTCTTTGTATGACTTGCAGGAAGCAAAGCCACTCTTGACTCTGAACTCTACTGGCAATTTCCAGTGCATGCGGGCAGTTTTTGACAGCGGATAAATGGTAGACCTAGACTGGAAAGCAGTGGTTTGCCAAGTTAAACATTTGAAACGCTGCAGAAGTGGCCAGCTAGTGATGCTGCAACTAGAAGAGGTAGTCTGGTGAATGGGAACATATTGTACAGCTGGAGCATTGTTAACAGAGTTGTTAAATGAACTTTCAGGGTACAGAGAGCATTACTTGGATAGCAATGTGTGACTGATGACAAATAATACAATTTTTTGTAAAACTGAACTTATTAGAAGAACATGTCCAAAGGACAAAGCTGCTTGCATGGTAAGGCTTAATTCTGGATGAACAAATCATACGTAACAGTGACCTAATGACCTGCATGGTGTGAAATAGGTGGCCCGTAAGTCCCAGCACTGGCACTTGCTGTTGGCAGGACAGGGGGTGACCCGTGACGATTGTCACATGCTGCAAAGCTTCCTTGTATTCACTGCTGTTTGCGTTCAGCTGTCAGTTTAGCTGCTCATCGTGTGAGCTACATTTCGTATGATTAAACTAATTATATCCAAAGCTGAAAAACAGTTTTGTCTTCTTTAGATAAAATGGCATTAATATATTATCACTTCCCAAATTTTTTTATGTTGTTTGTTGAGATTCTCCATTAAGGTCTGAAGTAATATAAGCCCAATATTCGTTACTGTTTTTGTTGTTATATGATGTGCTGTCTAGGTCCTTAACTATGTGTTTATACATAAAATTGACGAGAGGAGGGATTTGGTTATCTTTTTATTATTTTGCAATGCCTACATGTTTTTTAGAAACTAGAAGTTGTTAGGATATAGCAATGCTTGGAAGAAACACTTGAACGATATTTGGTAGTTAAAACATTGCCTTTGTGGTTAGACCACGGTTGTGTCTTCAGCGGGATGGCGTGTAGCCCTGGGAGTCCGTCTGCTTGCTGAAGGTGCTGGAGGCTGAGACCTGTGCCGTGCCGAGCCCCACCAGGATGGTTCCCGGTCCTGTGTCCTAGTGGCTCCTATGCCCTCGAGCATCCCCGTGAGCTGCATGGACTTGAACCTTCAGGTCATGTTGCTTTGAGAGAAGCACATTTCATCACAGTTATTCGTCAATGATAGTGCTTTTCATCTTAAGATAACGCGGATTGTTCTTTGAGTGTGCATCAAGAACTTCCTTTTACATGTTGGGATTGTGCTATACTGAATGTTTATTTTGCCTTTAGGTTAAACTGTTGTCTGTAAATGCCATAGTAAAAATATACTTTTATCTTTTTTTTTCTCCAGAAATTTTATGAATAAGAATCAGAAGCCGGTGCTAACAGGCCAGCGGTTCAAAACTAGGAAGAGGGGTAGGTTATGTTACATTTTTTGCTTTATTTTCGTCTTTATTAAAATGACTAGAAAAAGGGCAGGTTCAATAGAATTAAGGGTTTTCTCCCCTTCTCTTCACCCATGTTAAGAGTGCAGATGTTATTTTTAACTAAGCTCTACAAATTTTATAATTTTCTCTGAGTATCTTAGGACTGTCTGTAAAATTTGGGTTTATTAGCTATTAAGTTGTAGAAGCCTCAGGTAAAAAATTATATTCTAATTCAGTTTATAGTATATTTACATATGAGGAAGAAAACTTGTTAGATGCTTGTTTCAGGTCTTTCTTCAAATGTCCCTTTCAACTAAGAAAGCAAAATATTAGCTTTTATTTAAAGATTGCATAAAGAAAATGATCTAAATTTTAGGTTTGATTTTTATTTATTTGACTCAAATCAATGCCATCTCTGTAAATTAACCTTTCACATGTAGAAAGAATGTTCTCACCTTCCTTCTCCGTGAGGTGGTCAGATCATCTCATTGGCCCTGCTTTCTGTAACAATAGAGTCAGAAAGCTCCTTTCTCAAAAATGTTATTTCTGCTGTATTAGTGTAGTTTGTTTTTTTATTATTAAACTAAAATAATTACCATTGCATAAGTCCTTTTTTACACATTGTGGAACTGATTTTCTGTAAATATGACCAACACTTTCTTTCTTTTTGTATGATATTGCATCCATTTTTAAAGAAAGCTAAGTGGTACTAATTATACTGATCATCCAGTTATTCTGTACAGCAAGCGTCGTCCTCGCATGCTTGCTCATCTTGTACTTAGAGTTCATTTGTCATGATTTAGGTGTCTGAGACTAATGCCCAACACTTTGGGGCAGAGAACAAAAATATGTGTAATAAATTATCTGGTTTGTGAAAGAAAGCTTAGATATTTTGCTGTTGCAATAGCAGATTATTATAGCACATGCAGATGAGATTCTTGTCTGTCATGTGACAAGACTTTTTCCATCTTGGCTTTCCTGTTTCTGATCAAAAGCTAACGCCTAGTCTAAACTTCTTGTGACAGAAAATGTAAATCAGGGCATTTCCTCAGTGTGGATGAGAGAAACAAAAAGAACTTGCAGCCTTTCTCAGAAAATTACAAATTCTATCCATGAGTGTGAAGAGCTGAGTGAGTATCTTAAGATCTAGGATGGTCACGAAGCTTGGATGAGAATTGCAAAATAGTTTGTTTTCAGTTGTGTTAAAAAGCAGTGCCAGCTTTCTCTCATCTTTCCTCCCTTGCACACATCACTTCCTCTGTTAGTTTGACTGCTGCAGTCTCTTAAACTGAAAATATCCTTTCTACGATGTTCATACAACATTTGTAGGTATAAGTAATTAAAAGAAGAAACCTATATTGTTTGTAATCAAATGTCATGATGCTCCAATGGGATTAACTTTCTGTAAGCATGGTCTAGAACATTGTGCAGTAGAAGCTGTACATTGTGTTAACTAGCAACGGCATGGAAGTAGCTAGCTAGTAACAATCCCTAAAGAAATATCTGTCAGATCAACTAGTAAATGCAATCAGATGTGTGTGCTGCTGGATCCATCCAATGTATTATTCGATCTAGGTCAGTCATATGTTGTTTGCTAAAATTGTCTTAGAAAACATTCTCTCTCTTAGATTTTCTTTTTTTTTTCAGTCCATGTTATGCAATGTATTTGGCATAATGGGTCCTAATATGGATTTGGTCTTTTGACTCCTATTTCATTCAAGTAATAATTAGCATAAAGAAAGAGTTTGTATTTGTAATTCTGTGCTTCTCTCTTGAATTTCTGTTCCCGTGATTGGAAGTGACACTAGGTACTTCTTGACTACACGGAGGAAGGAAAAGACTTGCGGGGGATCTGGAAGATTGGAGGGGGTGGTTCTTTGGGTTGGGTTTTTTTTTTTTTTTAGAGATTACTTAAATGGAATTGAGGATATTAAATGGCTTTAATATAGAAATCTTAACATGCAAACACTTCTTGTGGGCTTAAAGCATGAAATCTCTTATTTAAAAATGGTGGAATTCTGGTTGCCTTAATATTGGAAGATCCTGCTTAGAAATATTATATTGAGATATTTTTGAGAGAGGACTGTAAAGGAGGAGCTTGTAAATCCCCCTCTTTCTAGCTCTATTAGTTGACCTAATAAAAGATATGAACCTTGCTTCCAGCATATGTAGCAGCAGGCTAGTTTTAAAAAGATTTCAAGGAAGAAAAACAATGTTGTAAAGGGGAGAACCTTCTGAGGGAAGGAGGCATCTCACAGTTGCATATCAAGTTTTTTGCAATCTGGGCAAAGAAAATAGTTTGATTTGTTCTTAGTATAATCTCTGTACCTGGTGAATACTGATTTTTTTGGTGAGGGTCAGCAGCAGTTGGCATCTGGCCGGGACTGGTGCAGATACATAGGATGTGGATTGTATTGATTGTGCTGTCCTTGTATGCATGCAGATTGATGCCTTTGGGTCTTCTGAAATAGAGGAGAAGGAAATAGGAGTGGCAGAAATGCCAATAGATAATAAGGAAAATTTATGTATCTAGGTAGCTGACAGATACATGCAGAACAAAAAGCTTCCCAAAGCATCAGCAGGAACAGACAGTGCGAATTGTTTAAAGTAAGCTCATAGGTAGTACCTGAGACCCAAGTTTGTTCTCATGGTGTAGATAACAGAGTTAATATCTGCTAAAAAACTGGTGCAAATAGGTAAAGGGCAGCATAAAAAGTAATATGTATCATTTTGCTTAGCTTCTTTCAGGGATAAAATTATCTATTAAAAAGTCAATATTAACATCTTTACGTTAACATGAAGTCAGAAGGGGGCCAAACGGGGCATCTTATTTTTCTTCCACAGAAATACAGTTGTGTGTCTTCTGTTGAAGATTAAAGGTTAATTCTTAAGGAGGAGCATATAAATGTACTTTGTGATTTCCTTAAAGGGAAAAGAAAGGAAATGAGGATCCGGAACCATGATGACAATGAAAAGCTGTGTATAGCACTGCTGCATTGGATATTGCACGCACCACATCTGCAAGCTACACCTGCCTCTGCTAGCCTGTGATTGAAACTGTGCTTGTTTAGTAATTATGTACTTGATGGCTCGACATACTGTCACCACTTCTTGATGATGGCTTCTTACTCACCCTGTTGTACTGCATCAGCATATTCCTCTTCAGTACATTAGCTTGGTAGGAAAACGTTTCAATAAAATTGTAAATCATCTTTCATGCAATGAGTTTAGCTCCTTTTCCTGTGTAAATTTTTAGATTGCGATAGATGAGAAAAGAGTGGGGTACTCCAGATGAGAGGAAGACTTCTAGAGCAGGAGAAGAATCTATTTGAAGTAGCTAAGAAATATTAATCATGGTATTTGTGTTTGTACTAAGCACCGTGTACCCATGATACAAAGCATAAAACACTTTTCAATTTAGATGTGAACATCTTAAATTTTCAGACAAGATACAGTAAAATAGGATTTTTTTTTTTTAACTCATCTCTTAAGACAGAACTCTGTCTTCCTACTAGTTAATGAGTCATTGGGCATTTCTTTTATCCTGCAAATAATACATACTTAACTTGGTAACCCAAAAGAGAGTAATTATACTCAAATACTTGTTTATGGGTGAAGCTGTGTTTCTGGTGTGCAAATAAAACTGCCTGAAGTACACAAACAGAAGTACTTACACCTACCTCAGTAAAAGGCTTGCTTGTTTGTGGGTTGATTGGTTTGGTACTTGTTTTGGGTTGGTTTAATATTTCAAGTTGGATGAGAGCTGCAACTGAGTATTTGGTAACGGATCTGATATGTCGGGTAGGATTCCAGTAGTATGCTTCTCTGTAGGCATTTCCCAGAGCAAAAGTGTATTCTTCAGTTTCCCAACTCTGCCCTCTCTGATTTGTCCATCACGGGAATGCCCTGCAGATATGAGAGATGCTTACTCAAACCGCAGACTCCAGATCTTCATCACAGCTGAAAGTCAAGGTAACACAACTGAGAGCCTGAATATCTCCAAGGTCTGGGGTGAAGTGAGAACCTGGGAAGAAGTCATTTGCAGCCCAGAGAAGTGTGGTGTGATAGGGGAGAAGCTAGATTGGCACTATGATTGTGTCCATCACTTCAGGACGAGCTTGGGTTGGAAACAGGTGGTTTCCTGAGCCTGTAAGTGCGTATCCATGTTGTTGAGTAATCCTCAGCTTTGGTCTGAGGAGGTCAGCTTGAAGGGATGGGGCAGCAAGCCACTTAGAGATGGGTAGTAAAGTCAACAAGCTACTAAAAGACAGGTGTAGCAGGGAATTTCTGGAAATAAGGCGATGTATCATTTTTTGAGTGCTTCTGAGTGCTTGACACACCGAAGCTGCTGTTCTGCATACTGCCAGGCTCTTTGGAAGCGCCGGTTGACTAGTCCACTGAGCTTCCCAGTGGCCTGGGACACTGCACGGGAGGGACTGCTTCTGCTTTCCAGATACGCTTGTCATGGGGTAAGGGGATGCATTGGAAGAGGGGGAGAATGGGCGAGTGATGCCCTGAAGATGGTAGAATGAGGGTACCCCAGGTACATGCAGGGGAACAAGATCAGAGAGAAACACTTCTGTATTAGAAATAACAGAGCTGATAAAAGTAGACATTGTGAGTAAAATAGTTATTTAATTGCCTTAAGGCTATAATGGCAGGAGGAAAGAGACTGGGGGAAGAAAGGCTGTCAGAAAACTATGTCTTTTGGGGGCTGCTTTTGGTTAACATTTGGGATAAAAAGCTGCACTAGGAGTCACAGGGAAAGGAAAACTGCAGCCAGAGGGTGTGTAATATCCAGAACCTCTTCTCCCAAAAAGCCTGGGAGAGTTGCAGCTGACACGTTCCATACTGCATTAGCACATGTTTAGACAGGAATTTTACCAATCCTCATGTGTCTTAGTAACTAAAAATCTCTGAGTCTATCTTCTGGATATAATATGTGCAGTTTTTTAAAGAACTTTTTTCAACATTTGTGTTGGCAGGTGATAACAATCTAGTTTTGGTTTTTGAGTGTCGCAGAACAGCTCACAGATCTGTTTCTGAAGTTCAGAGTTATTTTGACAGTAACAAGCATTTCCTATGGGTCCTTATATAAAGCCAGGACTCGTTTTGTTAAGAAGCTTCAAGTGTCTGTGGTAAGCTGTTAGCAGCCTGCAAGAAAAAGCAGCAGGAGGGCTGGGTAAATCTACCTGGCTTTGTCTGGAGGTTGCAGTTACATCTGTTGTGCCTAATGGCCTTGGCACAGGGATGTTGTCTGGAGGTTAGGCTGTACCTTAATCGAGTTCAACTAGGGACAGCTGTAGAAAATGCAGTGTGAGTGCTGCATTTCTGTGTTCCTAGTGCTCCTTAGGTCTGTGAATATGGAAGATAAATTCGTGGTTACGCTGTGTTGCCTGGTCCTAAATGTTTATGCAAAAACTACTTCTATGAATACCTTGATCTCCTCTTTACCTGAAAACATTTTAGATATGTTACTATAGTTATTTAGAGAAAAACATCAATAAATGAAAAATGGAGTGTTCTTACAGTAAGATTATGTACACGTAACTGACATTCCCTTTATTCTGCTATCAGATTTAGCAGCGCATAATGATACACACATTCAATGATACCTTCAACAAGAGAAGTAAGAGTATGAAATTCAAAACAATTTCGTTAGTTGCTTTTCCTCCCCCGTATTTATTTATCCCTGTATGTTTGGGTGTGTTTTGATATTGGGGGATGAGGAGGAGAGGGAAGGTGAGGCTAAACACCGCAAAATTTCCAGGAGCAATAAAAGCCAAACAAACAAACTTTTGATGTGTTGGCCAGAACGAGAAGAATGTGTTTAGATGCCATGGTCATTTAAGTTGCTAGCTGATGTGGGATTTTTACAAAGCTTAAAAACTGACTCTCTCTCCTTTTCCTTCTCTTTTATCTCCTTTCCAGATGAAAAGGAGAAATTTGAACCCACAGTCTTCAGGGATACAATTGTCCAAGGCCTCAATGAAGCTGGGAATGACCTGGAGGCTATAGCCAAGTTTCTGGATGCAACAGGATCACGGCTTGATTATCGCCGCTATGCCGACACACTCTTTGATATTTTGGTAGCTGGTAGCATGCTAGGTAACCTGCAGTTTGCCTGATACAGAATTTTGATTATCAGTCTTGCTTCTTTTAAGATAGTGTCTTCCTTTACAAAGTGGAAATTATAAACTGTATTACAATTTCACTTATCTAGATACTTCTTGCATCTCATATCATAGCCTTGTTTATTGTTTGTAGTGCAGTACTACCTAGGGACTTGATTGTGTGAGACATTTTGCAGGTATCACAAAAAATGGACACTGCTCTGCGAAGCCCTCAGTCTGAGCTGAAACAGCATATAAATGCCAACAGCAAAGGAAATGAGAGGGAGGAAACTAGGGGAAACAGAGGAATTTATTAGCATAAAAAGGTGTAATACAGCACTTCAGGTTATTAACTGTTCCAAAGCTTGCTTAGTAGATACTGCAACAAAAGCTAGCTAAGAGGAGAAGTGAAAGATAAGGAGGAGTGATTTGTGGATGTTCATGGGGCATTTTTCCCAGGTATCAGTGGCAGCTTGGGCAAAAATATGCCTTTCACTTTCCTCTGTATTTTGAATAAGTTGGCTCTTTTTACTGGTCTTGTTGGTTTGATTCCTGCTTCCTGCTCTTTGGTATGTAAGAAGAAAAAATGTTTTTTTAAGACTTGAGGTAATGCAGGAAACAAAAGCCAGTGGAAATATATAGTGAAAAAGCTCTCAACAAAATAAGCCAGGAGAAAACTTTTGCAGTAGTGTTTTGCAGGGGGGGTTAGGAGGGTGTTCTGAATCCTCAAATTAGTAATAGCGCTAATACTTTTCTCTTTGGAAAGGATTTACCTTATTGTGGTGTTTAAAGTAGTAGTTAAAACATGCATAAGGGTTCCATGCTCCATGCTCCAACCCATACTTATTTGATCACACTCAGTGCTTTCCAAAACAGCCAAGATTCCTTAGCGTGACCTGAATCTCTGTCCTGTGAGGTCTGTGTGATCTGAGGTGCAGCATGTCGGCCAGCTGTCCCTTCTGTTAGGTGCCACCACAGCCTCACAAACCTTGTTCTGTCTCTGTTCCCGCTCTCCCCTGCTAGCTCTTGCCCTTACCTTTTGCCTCAGTGGTAGTAACATAAGACTTATTGAACTTATTAAATCTTGTAATTATGGAACATTCTCTAAAGTAAGAAGTTCTTTATTCCCCCCTCTCTTTTTTTTTTTTTTTTTTTTTTTTCCCCTGCTTTTTTTTTTTTTTAGCTCCTGGAGGCACACGCATAGATGACAATGACAAGACCAAGATGACCAACCACTGTGTATTTTTTGCAGATGAAGATCATGATGCCATCCGAAATTATGCTCAGGTCAGTAAAGGCGTGCTTGATTCCTGTTCTCCATTTATGTCTCAAAAGGGGTTACAGTGGAACACCTGCAGACTGTGAGGGCTGCAGTAGGCTACTTACAGGGCAATTGAAAATCCGGTGAGCTAGTGATCGGCCCTAACCGATAAATTTTAGTTAAGAAAATAAGATGTCTAAGGTAATCTGATTGCAGCTAGCAACACTTTCTTTTACAGAAAGCAGTCTTATTTCAGTCTGCTGTTGGTTGAGTATATTTTTAGACGCCATCCTTTTTATTTTTTTGACCATTTCTGCATGCAGCCTGAAAGATTTGTATGAGCATATTTTTAGAAACACATGAAGTATATGAATGACAAAAAATATAAAGCTCACACCTCCAACCTTTAGTTGTATAACTAGCTAGGAATTGGGCATATATTCCAAGAGTTTTCATTTCTCCTACATACGTGATATATAATTTCTTTTTGCAGGAGTAAGGCTTGCACAAATAGGCCTATGTGAAATTAACACAAAAAAAGCAGTGAAGCCTGAAACATTATTGAAGAGAAGCTAAGTTGCATAACTCCCTAATGGAAGATAATAACTATATGAGACAATGCAGTAAGAATTCTACTGAAAGTTCAAAGCCACCAATGCAATTTTGGATACAAGTAGGACTGCATATAAAAATGCAATACCATTGAAACTCCCATATGTCAAAAGTCTATTATTAAGGAACATATTTATCTTTTAAAGTAACTAATTATTATTGAGATGCTGGAGACAGTAATGGAAAGCATAAAGCCACTGTCCCTGCTAAGATGTTGAGGGCAGTAAGTTGTTGAAAAGGTACATGGTTGATTTAAAGGGCGTTGGAATCAGAATCTGCCTCAGTAACAAATGTTTGCTAAATAGCAGAAAGCTCCTTTAAAAATACATCTTGGATAATCTGAATAAGTGAAACAGACTTATTTCTGTAAAGAGAGTCAATATATTTTGTGTATCAGCTTCATAATCTCTTAAAACCACGGTATTCTACTTTAGGAAAATCTCTGTTATTGGAAAAACATTGATTCTGTCTTCTTGAATTTTAATATTTTTGATGGTTTGATAATAAAAATTGGCAGTACCAATCCTCCAAGGAGAAATTTAACTTTAAAATAAAAGGCTGCATGTTGGAACATGGAAAAGAGGGCTTCAGGATTTGAAGCAGTGGGATTTTCAATGTACTTTCTGCATTTCAAACCAAAAGGCACCAAAATAAATCAACGTGTTGTAGTTAATGCCCAAAGAGATGTATCATTTTATAGACCTCGACAGTTTTTTTTCATGCATAATGGGAAACAGTTCTTATTGTATTATGAAAAAGAGGTGGAGGCTAAAGTAGTGTTTAACCTTCCTTATCTTCTAGGTAATTTCTTACTCTGACTCCCAAATGAACCAGTAGTGTGGCTACTTTTTGTGGTTTTAGTTAAGCAAACGATTCAAAGAATGAAAAGTCTTCAAGAAAAAAGACTAAAGCTACTGTTGATATTTTAGCAGATTATTTGCTTATGAAGTGTACTTCCCTCATTTACAGGGACTTACAAAAATATACAAAATTTTCTTGGGAAATACGAACAAGATGCTAGCTTACGTTTTTGTCTCACACTGTATTTTATGGCTTATTTTATAAGAATTCTGTGTCTCTGCCTCTCAGCATGACCACAACTTGATTTTCACTTGTTCTGAGACAAAATAGTACCATTTAGGATGTTTGGATTTATTTTACGTTCTCTGAAAAGTGAATTGAAACTTTCTAAACTTTATTTCTGCCCCCACCACCATCCAACCTGACAATTATGTCATTTGTTCCCCATATAAACCTTTTTACCTGTGACAGTGAGTCATATGTTTTGTGCCCTTTGTACAGCAGTGAGAGCAGCGATTTGTTTATTTAATTTCTTATCTCTCCCTTCTTCCATCTGAATGCACCCTGCACCTGCTGCTTCTGCTTTCATAATCTGGTCACGTGATGGGAAACAAATGGTGACAACTGGAGAACAAGTGTTTCCAAGAACATGCTTGTTGTAAAAGCTTTGTCAAATGTTCTTCCTTTTTCCCAGGCAGCAGTATGTTTTGTTGTAAGCATTCGTGTGAGTGGATTTCACAAAGACCTTGCATCTACTGAAGATGTCTAACAGTGCTACCTGACTGCCTCACGCCATCAGCTTCCACCTGGCATCTTCCCCAGAGAACTGCATTCCCAGGGGAAGGGTGCAGAGTTAAACACCTTCTCCTCCTCCTTTCCCTTTCTTTTGATCTATGGATAGGGTGAAAAGTAGAGTAGGAATAACATTGAGAAGTACAAAAAAGAAAACACTCAAACTGCAGTAAATTCTCTGATTGAAACATTGCTCTCTGCATCAAGAATTGCAAAACTTGTATTTTTCCCATTGTGAACAAACTAATAGAGAAGGGTGTTTTGTGGTCTGCTATGAGACAGGCAACACAACAGATGACTGCAGAAATGCCATTCTACTGGCTGCTTATTTCCTGGAAACAATGTCTAAGGGAAAACTGTGCAATGGAGTATTATAGTGTGAGAAGCCAGCTGCTCTTCCTACATTTTCTTTCCTGCTGTGGAGATAATAAAAAGAAAACGTTGTCTTGTCTTGGATTAAGCAAAGATATTCTTTGTGGATTCAGAAGTGGCAGTCATGTTTCCCTTTGCCTTTTTTGTTAATCTATGTTTATCTTTAGGTCTTCAATAAACTTATCAGGAGATACAAATATCTGGAGAAAGCATTTGAAGATGAAATCAAAAAGGTAATGCTTCTGGCAGTCTACTCTTACATGTTAATATTTTTTACCATGTATCTAATATAACTGCATATGTACAAATGTTTCGCTGTGAAGAATTTTATTTAGCTCTGCTAGAAAAGAGGAAGAACTCTACACGTGGCAGCTGTAGTCTGCAAATTCAGCTCTATGGAACTGCTGCTGGCAGCACTTGATGTAGAGTAATTCTGAATTTAGGCTTCCTTTGGTTGCTTCAGTGTGCTTTGGGGGATATAGTTCTTAATGAGAGGAGATGCTACTATCCAGGTATAGAACAGCTCTCTGTGTTTTTTTTTTTCATAGAATAAATGCAAATCTGCTCTGCAGAAGGTCACTTGATGTATGAATATTAAACTGCTCCTGCATTGTGGAATGAGGCCTAACCACAAGTTTTTGTATTTGAGGCCATAGATGTGTGCAAGAAAAAGTCATCACCACTGGCAGAGTGCTCAGGATTTGCCTTGTTAGACTGTAGTGAATATTCATGGATACTGTTTTGTTTTGTGATACTGACTTCTAAGGAGACAGGAGAAACATGGCTAGCAATTTTTCAAAAACAAAATAGAGATTTATTTTGTCTATTTTGAGTTCCTAGTAACAGATGTAAATATCTTTTTCTAATGGCCTAAATATGTAATAAATGCTGCTGGGCTGTCAGTTAACAGGCATGCTGATAATGGCAAAACCTGTCCTGTGTCTGAAATGCCATGTTTGTTAAAAGTATAAAAGTGTGTTTCCATGTTGTTTAAACATTAGAAAGACTGCTGAAAGGGTCAAATGAGGGTAAGTCTGGAGCATGATGCCTCACCACCATCTCTAGTGGCTGAGCAAATTTGGCTCCAATTTGCACATTCTTGCTCATATAGGAAATTATTTTTGCGCTTCTGGCCAGCATGCCTATTAACTGGTGCTGATTGCTCAATACATCAATTCTAAAGACCTAAATTTACCTCTATTCCCACACAAATCTAGTGTTCTTGCTGTTAATTACTATAATCATTGACATGAGAAGCCCTGACTCATAGCATTCAAGTTTCAGAGTGTTCAGCATATTAAGCAAATGCCCTGTCAATTCAAGCCGCCTCCTCTTTTCTGCAACTTGCTTGGTTTTGAATCCTCTAAGTTTCTAAGAATTCACTTTGCACACTCAGTGGCAAGATGAGACTATGGTTAATGTATAATAATTTGACTCTTTGGTGGAGGAACAGGTGCCTCTGATGTGAAGATTAACTATAGCAGAGAGAAAGCAGTAATTTGAGGTGCAGTGTGAGTGGAGTCATGCTACTCATTTAGAGCCATTGGAAGCATCCTAGCCATGGCAGCATGGGGTCAGAGTGGGCTTGTTCACCTTGCAGGCTGCAAATCTCTATTTTATGTACGTGGTTTTGTATAGCTTTCAGTGTCAAATTACATCTTAAATGACAAATTGCAAGATTGGGTTTGCCTAGTGGTCTCAGGCTGGGAGAGTATCTTCTCTGTCTGCCCTTCCATTGCCACCCTTAGCACTGGTGCAAATCTTGTGTGGCTCCTGGGGACGTGCTGGGTGCACTCTGTTCCTGGGTTATTGCAGTTTATCTGAGAATTAGAAGTTAGGAAGGTGGTTGTGAAAGTTTGGGCCTGTGTATTTTGCACCTGTGCTGTTGTTGTCTCAAGACCCTTGAGGACTATTTGTAGTTGCCTTCTGCTTACCTTCTCCTTCTGCCCGTGCCTGTGTGAACCCACACTTCAAGTGGTTGTCATCTCACTGATGAGGCTGCTGGGTTTTTAACTGTTTAATACTTATTAATCACTGTGTGCAGTGATGTGCATGAGACCAGCTGCCCATAAAGAGAGTCACAGGATAGATATATTAATGTTTCTAGAAGGTGTTTCTGCAAGATTATTGGTTCAAAGACTGCTGCAGTTAGAGGATGGTTAGAAAAGGAAGAGAGCAACTCCTTGATGTTTTTGCATGGGTCACTGTCCGAACGATGAAAGTAATTTTTCTGGCAGATTCATTAGGCATCTAGAGCACTTGGGAGAAAATTAGCTCTTCTCACAGAAGGTCATGCTAAAAAAACCCAGCAGTTTTACCCTAAAGAACCAGATGGTGTCAGTGGGACTTCCCTTTCAAGGGAGATTGTCTTAGATAGCAGTATTCATACAAGACATTTGCTTTATGTCTTCTAGTTCATAATTTTGCAATTTTTTCTGTCATTATTATCTCTTGTCATTTATTATTTCCCAGCAACTTTCCCTTTTGTGTCTGCATCCAGCTTTAAAATGTTTTATTCTTTGTTCTTTCCCCCCAAAACTGCAAATCATTCTTTCAAACCATACATCTAAATTTTTACATCTAAATTATTTTGGGCAAGCAATTTCAACAGAAGATAAGGAATTTTAAGTGCATTGCTCGCCTGCTGGTTTTTAATATAGGCATCTTAAGTTCATATGGGCACTGGCCGGTGTACTGGCATAGACCTGTGACAACATTTTGCAATAATTTAAGTAAAATTCTCAGTTCCAAATTTGTGTTCATCTTTCTTACATACCTATTTCTGTTCAGGTCAGTGGATGAAGCATGCAGTGTTATCTATGTAGTGTGTTTGTAAGTTTAAGTAGCATTCTGTATATTTTTTATCATAAAAATTGGAATATAGTACTGATAAGTGTATTTTTGATCTTAATACTGGTAAATATTACTGAGATGTATGAGGGGCATGTGAAGTACTGGGAGATGATATGAGGTCCTTTGTTTGTGTTCCTGTTTTCCTAATGAAAGAACCCTAAATCAAGCTGAGAATTATGAAATAAGAGGACACTAAACTAACATTCTGAGATCAAATGAGGAGTAAACAGATGCTTAAAGTCGGCTGAATCAGTGACAGGAATCAGTCAGCGAGTATCCGTTGTTATGTCAGCTGCCTTCTCCATTGCTGACAATTCTATACTGTCTACAGATGTGCCAAACTTCCAGGTGCCAAAGCAACAGACCACTTCAGATAATGAAGATATAAAAAGACACCACACTCCCTGTGTGGATAAAATTCCTTAATTTTCACTATTAAGGTTTCCAGATGGCAAGAGCAGAGCAGAAGTACTTCTTTTTCTTGTTTGCTTTGCGATGTTGTGTGCGCGTCTTGACTTGTGTTTATCTTTTATGCCCAGAATTTGTGCCTAAAAGACTTTTTCTTTAGAGACAAAAATAACATGGAACAGCACATTGGGTCTAGTCTTGTGCTTATTAGGCATTCTGAACTCCCACTTAAATAGGTGGGAGTTCTTACAGCTATGATAGAAATACAAAATTGTGAGCCAGAACTGCGCATTTTATGCCTGGAGTCGGTCTGTATCTGTAACAAAAGCAGTAATGCCAGTGCTTGGCTAACAGCAGGGAAGCATCAGATGGGAGAACTTTTTATGTGGGTGGTTTGTACTATTCTGAAGTGACTTGGACATTTTGTGACTTCCCTGCTGAGGTTTGTAATTGTGATGGTAAAAGAAGAGCTGCTAAAGTCAAGAAAGATCTGAAACAACAGCTTTGAATGGAACATTTTGTTCTTTTTGATGATTTTTAAGTGGGTTTATTAAAGGTTTTGATTCTTCCTATCACCTAGTCTCCCCCTAAATTAGGCTATGTTTCACAATTGCTTCAAAGGATAGAATAATATCCTGGAAGAGCAAAAAATGACATGTATACATTTACTTGAGCTGCTTTTCAAAAATATTGGTAAAACAAAAATTATGCTAGTAGCAGCAGTAGTACTTAAAGCAGTGAGAGATGCGTAGAAGACCAGATTCCTGCTCAAAAACATACTGCAGTGGGGTACTGCTGAAGAACACCGTAATTCAGATTCATTCCAAGAGACTTGCAAGATGCAAATTTCAAAGGAAAGGGAAGGCGATGAAACTGTGAATTCCACAGGTACATAATTTCAGACATTCCAAAACTTTTGAACAAATACAGATTTCTCAAAACTAGAGTTGATAAATGTTTGGATGTTCTTCCCTTAGAATCCTTCTCCACCTTGGACTGCATAACTCTGGCTTTGCAGCTAGATTACTACCGTTGTTGCTTTCATGGCTCAAATCTGACATGAATGGGCATAACTGTTCATGATCTGCTCGTTACTGACAAAACCCAATGGAGGGTACAGCTCAGAAGTATGTCAAAACTTGGTCTCTCATGTTGAAGTAGTCAGTGTGGCCACTTTCTAATCAAAGTCCTCATCTGTTGCTTACATGGGAGTAGAAGGAAAAAGAGTTAAGTAGGCATAGAAATCTAAAGCTGTTTTCTGTTTGTTAACAGTCACAGTACTTAACAGTAAAGAGCAAAAGGTCTAATTCCGAGGTTTTTTTTCTTGTGCAGATCTCATTTTGGACAGTTTTGTTGATAAAGTTTGTATAAAGAAAGCTTTAAATCCCCAGGCCTCCATTTTGCGCTAGGCTTGTATTGAAATTCTGTAAAAATATTTTCAATCTTCCCATCAAATGTGGCCCTGGAGTTCCTTTACCTGCACCATTGTATACAGCAGTTAATTGCTGCATTTGGAAATACAGCACACCACTTGTTTCTCATCCATGTATTTAGAAATAATAATTCCATTCATCTGCCTCCCAAATTTTCATTAATTTTTTGAGGGTGAGTCACAGTTTGTTGAACTAAAATTGCACCTCGAGATTTTACGGTTTCGTAGTTTTAAGCTAAAACTGCATGTTGCAATCATTTGGCTGAAGCCCACTTGAAAAAAGCCTAAATGAGTTGTCTGTGGTTGAGTCATTCAGGCCCGTGTAAGCTGTAATTTAAAGCTGCTGTTATTATGTAAGTACTGCCGTATGAATGAGGTTTTTTTGCAGTTCTGTTCACTGACACAGAGCAGAGCTATTCATAAAACACTGCATGGGTTTTAATAGCTTACTTCATTAGTTATCCGGATTTTTAAAATATCACTGCATTCAGAAAGCTTTGCAGTTAATGATAAGCTGCTTGGGCATCTTGGAGAAGAGCTCTCACTGACCATGGTAACAAGCACAGGGACATGTCTGATATTCTGTCCCTTTGTATGAGCAGGTTTTAGTAATTAAGAAACACCCTTAATTTGGAAACTGGGTGGGAATTTTCCATCAGAATGAGCTGTTCCACTTTTATTTAATCTGTTGCTCGTTTGGAGAAGGAAAAAGGGTGTCGTGACAGCAGAAGGTAGCTGAATAAATAGCGGGCAGCTGAAGAAGGAAATGAGAAGTCCTTTTTGACTCCAGAAATGGATGTCTGCAATCTTTTTTTTCTTTTTTTTTCCCTGCCTTTTTTTTTTTTTTTTCTTTTTTTCTGTGGTGATGGTAAATTTGTAAACTAGCTTCTGATGGAGTCAGCAGCTTTTTGCAATGAACGAAGATGCCCTTTGCTGTCTAGCCTCCTTTTCCCCATCGCTCATATTGTGACTCCTAACAACATGTTAAGAAAACATTACTGTTAACAGTAATGCTATTGATAAAATCTTATTTTGCGTAATTTTTTTCCTGATGTAAAGGAAAAGAGTTATCATGTACTTCATCACACTTTCAAGTCATACGTTTTATTCTAACATAGGAAATCAAGATACTTAAATAGACTTAATGGCTGTTTTTAGACTTTAAGAGGTAAATATGTAGTTCAGATCTTCTGGCACTGAAGATGATGAGATTTGTAACTTTTTCTCAAGCTAGTTGTTTGCTCTTGTAAGTAGTAGTGGGAATGGTGAGGGCTTAAAACAGCTTTTGTTCCTGTCTGTCCTTTGTCAGCTTTATCAAGAATATCTGAACTTGAAATATATTCTTATTTTGGCCAATAGAAAACCTGTTGTAGTTGTGCTGTGTTCCCTTCCCCAAAAGGAAAACAGGAAACTTTCTCATCCTTTTATTGTTCACACGAGCAATAGTTTTTGTAAGCTAGAGAAGGAACTGTAACTGTGTGGGACTTCTTGAGAAATAAGAAATTAAACTGTCTGCTAATATTTGTCCCTACCTGTTATTACAGCCTGTGACTCAAATATTTCTTCTTTTTTTTAATATTTTTTTTTCTTTTCTTTTCTGTCTACGTCCAGCTTTTGCTGTTTCTCAAAGCCTTTACTGAGACGGAACAGACAAAGCTAGCAATGCTTTCTGGCATCCTGTTAGCCAACGGGACTCTTCCTGCTACAATTTTAACAAGCCTCTTCACTGACAATATAGTCAAAGAAGGTAATTTGCTATATGATCTTTTTTTTCTTAGATTAGATTGGATCAGAGATGTATTTTATTGCAAGATATTTTATATGTTGCAAGCCTGTAACAGTATGACAGAAATCTGCGTTTCAAAGCAGAAGCATATACAGACAGCAACGGCAAACATACTTTGTGAAACCTAATAAGAGGGCAGTCAAATATAAGAAAAAAGCAACAAAAAGAAAAAATAAACCCGAAAGGATTTATGATTTTTGGAAGCTGTGTGCGCAGAATTGTAGAATATATGTATTACTGTGATACTGTAAAAGTGTGAAGTATAACATCTATTCCTGAGCTGTGTCCACTAGCATTTGTTCAAGTGTTGCCAGTATCTTGTGCACGAGAGTGTGAAGTGGGACAGAGGGCACGTGCAGGCCACCTGGATGTCGCAGAAGAAAAAAAAAAACAAAAATCAAACCCTCATTTTGCCTTCATGCTAGTAGTAATCGGTGTTTGATACACTTGCCCATGGACTTGCATTTACCGTATGATGAGTAACTATTCTTTCAATCTTAGGGTATAATATCTTTTTGAGATTACTGTGGTTTTTGAGGATTTTTATGTAGTTATTTATTTATAGCCATTTACCTTGGAGTCCTGATCTTCCAAATTCTTGCTCAACAGTGTCTTTCTCTGCCAGTTACTGACTACCTGGAGTAATTGCAAATGCATTGTCAGTGTTGAATGGCTTTCCTGAAATCTTTTTGGTTTTGTTGAAGAGCTATCTATTAGCTAAAATGTATTCCAATTTTCATTTTATAAAAAGTATTCAAACTTCATGTTCTTATTTGCAGCATGCTAACCATTACATTTGTTTTCTAAATGCTGCAGAAAGAAAAGCCACAGCTGCAGCTTTGCTCTGTCATCACCTACAGCTTTCAGAGTCAGAATTAAACAGGAGAAAATTCAGACAAAAGCACTAATACATGTCGTAGGGTGATGGCCTGCAATGTTTTAAAATCAAAGTCTGTTCCTTGTTATGGGAAGACAAGAGGCATCTGAAAACTCAAATTTTTAAAACTCAAGTAATTTGTTATATTTTAAATTTAACATTTTAAGAATAGAATTCCAGTGTAGAAATCCTAGAACAAATTCCATTTGCATTATAAACTTACATTTCTAGGAGCCCTAAATTTTGTCAGGAGCTTACATATACTTTTAGTTGTTGGTTTATATATACTAAAAATGTACCTGTGTCAGCATTTGAGGAAAAGATGTTCAATCAGTGTTCTGCAGTGGATCTTTCATGGAAGAATAATTACAGATGCAAAGATAAATGAAAAATAGAAAAAAAAATCAAGGCTTAAAACAAATAGATCATATAAACTTGATACTTTCTTTAATTTACAAAAAAGTGAGGTTAAAATACATGAGGAAAAATTATCTGAGGGAGTTGTTTATCAGTATGTCAATTTTAACATTGGCATATAATTGGCTGTGCTAATAGAAGATCTATCAATTAGGTATTTGTCTTCAAACTTCATTTTAGGATTACCCTTTTTCAGTGATGTCATTACTTTTACTGTGATGTATAGATGGGAGAAAATGTCTTTTAAGGATGGCTGATGTATTTATAGCAGAGACAGAGAGAGGTCTAGGCAGTGGTGAAACCTCATCAGGGTGGAGTGTACCCTTACTGTCATCCATACTGAAAAAAACAGTGCAGACGCAGAGAGCAGCTAACGGGGTTAATCAATAAAATGAAGAGCTATTTAAAGGAAAAGGCAGCACATGAATAGAGTATAGGAACTACCCAATGATAAATTTGGACTGTAAATTAGAAGCAAGTTTGACAACATAGAATTGTAGAATAGTTAGGGTTGGAAGGGACTCTTAAAGGTCATCTAGTCCAACCCCCCCGCAAGGAGCAGGGACATCTCCAACCAGATCAGGTTGCTCAGAGCCTCATCCAACCTGGCCTTGAATGTTTCCAAGGATAGTGGGTAGTGAAGCCTTAGAACAACCTACCTCTAGTATTTGTACTGGCATAAAACTTGTTTTGTTTTAAGCTAAAACTTGAAAAAGGGTTTAGGACATGGGTACTGGGGACAGTGCTTTGTGGCAGAGACCAGATTTTTCCATTCGGTGTTGGTATTGAACTCACAGGCACATCAGATATGCTGAACTGTGTTTGCAGGTCCCCTGTTAGTTGCCCAGGCTTTGTAAGTCCTGACCAGTCAGCCCACAGAACTTAGGATCGCTGCATCCTGCTAGTTTCACTTGGAACCTGCTGCACAATGTGTAGAACATGCCCAAAGTAGTATTTGTAGGCCTCTCTTGCATGGCACTGTGCCATACTTCTCTGAGGATCGTGCCTTACAACTAAGCTCTTGAAGTAAGGCTGCCAAAACTGTCATGACAGTCAAGATCTGTAATGAATGTTAATGAAATTTACACTGCTCTGGGAATAATCTTTTCTGATCTTGTTTGATGACTCAATTCAGTCAATGTATCCTAGAAATGAAAAGAATGGATATCTACCTATACAGTGGCTAAGAATGACAGAGCTCCTTCCTACCAGTAGGTCCTAGCTAGCTCTCAGAGCTGCAGGACTGTTTGGAAGTGAAACAGAAAATTATAACGACCAGCTATAGCATAGTATACCATTATCGTTGTCACTGCCCTGAATGGCACTGTAAACGTTGATATGAGCGTAGTACACAGAAGCATAACTGGCCTACAGGAGAACTTCCTCAAAGATGAGCTGGGTCTGCGTCTCTGAGACCTTGCAGCTTCCTTCAGCTCCCTCACTTCCCACTTTCAGCCAAGAAGCTGGAGCAGAGCCGTGATGGTGCTGCTCTAGGAACACGTGCTAGAGGGAAATAGGAGGTGTGGCTGCTTAGCTCTCCTGGAAAAGCTACAGCTAGTGGAGGTAGAGTTCTTTTTGATTTAATGCAGAAAATACTAAATTTTGCCTTGAGGAAGGAATTTTTCCACTTAAAATAGTATTTGTGCCTCATCCTACCAGCTACTAAATGCCTTCTAGGAGGATGAGGTACAACCAGTTACCTTGAAGTTGCAAAGTTATTTAACACTATCCCAGGACTTGCTGCAAAGCCCTTTGAAGATATTTTTTTCAGTTCTTATTCCTGACTATCTTTTATTATTCTGTGCCTTAATTTCCTAACTGATTTAAAGTATAATTTTCCCTTTTGCATTTAACTTTGTCTGTAAATTGGGGAAGTGGGAAAAATAATTGTGAAGAAAATCTTTGAACAACTGAATGGAGATGGACAATACAGAATGAAAATATTTTCAAATAAGCTAGCATACTTCAGAAAATTAATACTGCATTTCAGCTCTATGTGTTTGGTCCCATTGTCATAAATGTATTTTCTTTCCATATTCTTGTAACATTTTGTAACCTTGTAATTCTTATAACCATCTGTAATTCATGTTGAGAATTGCTGAAGCATGTTTTGTGTGTTTTCTCAAACAGGGATTGCAGCCTCTTTTGCTGTAAAGCTTTTTAAAGCATGGATGGCAGAGAAAGATGCCAATTCTGTTACCTCTGCTTTAAGAAAAGCCAACCTCGATAAGAGATTGCTAGTAAGTACAATATGTTTTCAATAATTCTTATCTCTCCTTGGGAAAGAGAAGGAAATAAAATGCAGATGGTAGTTTGCTGTAAGCAAACCCCTTAGACTTTCTTAGCATTTTTTAATATTTTGAATCACAGCAATATTGTCATGGCTGTAGCATTTATACAGATTCAGGAATATTAAATATCACATGTTTTTACATTCAGTCTCTTATTTTTCCTGTAGTTAAATACCTTCTGAAAGACTGCATATACGAGGCTTGGGAATCAATTGAATGGTTTGTTTTTTTCTAGCCAGCTGCTAACAAAACACACACCGCCAGCAACCGTGCATGAGGACTTTTATTTTATTTTTTTTTAATTTGTCTTACTTTTGTAAATAATGAATAAAGTATGATTAAAATATAAGTTTCCAAAGTGACAGCTTTTAAATAGTGTAGCAAAAGCACAGTAAGCTGATTTTTCCACAGCAATAGCCATCTGGGCAGCGTAAATGGTCCTGCAATGATGAGAGCAGACGTAGTAGGAGCAATGCAGGATGGCTTCCAGCCTTTGGACTCAAAACCTGTATTCTGGGTTTGTAGCAATGGCCTGAGGTGTTTAGAGTATGTATGAATATGCAGCAATATCATGTGCCTCTTGCTCCCAGTGTCTCTCTGAAGATCAATAGGTTGCTTTTAATCCTCAAAAAGATTGCTGCTGCGATAATCCAATGAAATGAGCTACATCCTGTGCAGCACTGCCTGGAGAACTTCAGCGCCGTTTCCTGTTTGTACCTCAATAATTTATGATTAGGCAAGAATCTTTCAAAAGTGAAGCAACCTCCCACACCCTTTCATCTCTTCAGTTTGTATTTGATGTTAAGAGTTCAAGTCATAAATAATTTGCCACAAAGCTGGGAAATGGGCTAATTATACTGTTAATTGGGGGGGGGCAAACTACATCTTATTTCTATTTCAAACTTGACTGACTTAAACTTTCAGCTATTGGCTCTCATTATGCTGCTGTATTAAACAACTATAAAGTATCAGATGATAGCATAGATGCTTTCATGAAAGTTTCTTCTTAATCTCATTTTCAGTAAGTAAACAGATTGAGGGTCTCTAGCTTCTCTGTAAGGGTTTTGTGATTTTTGTTAAATAAGGCATTAGTGGTAATCGTTGCTCAGCACAGTAGTGACATAAGGCCAGGGGGCCGGGGTCACTTCTGCATTGCTATGTGTATTTTCTTTGAGGTAAATGTGTGGACACACTGACAGGGCATGGTAAATGTGCTTCACATGGAATGGCTTTACCATCTATTCCTTTGTACTTTGCCTACAAGATTCTTGGAATCTGGAAAATGTATAGTTTCTCTGAGGACTGTTTTGAGCAACATACTAGGCTCACAGCTATTCATGAGTACATGCACTTCATGTGGAGTCGGTGTTGGGTTTTTTGCATAACTGAACATAATTTTTTTTCACTCTGCTATAACAAAACACAAAAATATGAATGAAGTGATGACTTTTCCAGTGTTGATACGAGCATTGACTTTTTTCAGGGCTAGGTGATTGCCACTGTTCATTCTTTAAAAATGTTCTTTCCATTCTGTCAAGAGTCATAGTTGGTTATTTATTTAACAGAGAACATTCCTGTCTTTTCAGGAACTGTTTCCAGCCAACCGGCAGAATGTGGACCATTTTGCCAAGTATTTTACTGAAGCAGGTCTAAAAGAGCTCTCAGATTTCCTTAGAGTTCAGCAGTCACTGGGGACTCGTAAAGAACTTCAAAAAGAGCTACAAGAACGTCTCTCTCAGGAATGCCCTATTAAAGAGGTAAAGAGTGGTTTTCTACAACTTTCTGTGTATATAATCATAGTCAAAGACTTAAACCAGCACTAGTGAGAGAGGATCAGATATGAGGACCTCATAATTTCCTCTGTTTTTCTTTAATTTGTTTTAATTTATTATTCATCAGTTCATTCTGTGCTTAAGACTAAAGCAATAAAACATCCTTTGGATTTACAAGTGCAGCTGACTGCAGTGTTGGTTTTTTTGTTGTACAGTTATTCTTGATGAGAATGTAATTTAAGTGCGTTAACTGTTAGGTTGGAGGGGAGTGACAAAACTTGTAGTCAAGTTGTAGTATTGTTGCTAAATAAAAACATGCTAAATGCTTCCTTTTTATTACTATTGTTCTAATTTTGTTTCTTATTACTTATGTACTGTGGTGTTATTTGTAAATGACTGCAAGTATTTGGTAGGTCAGTGTTGTTTCTGCTTGACTGGAAATGTTGCTTAAGACAGCAGTTTATTTCCTGCTCCAGGTAGTGCTTTATGTAAAAGAGGAAATGAAAAGAAATGAGCTGCCAGAGCCAGCAGTGATCGGCCTCCTGTGGACCTGTGTCATGAATGCTGTGGAATGGAACAAGAAAGAAGAGCTGGTTGCAGAGCAAGCCCTTAAACATCTAAAGGTATGTGCATGGGTGAAGTGGGGAAGGGCTCCGGTGAATTAACAAAATACATTCTACAGCTGTCAAGTTTTTCCTGTTTAAATCCAGGAGATTTAATCTTGAGGGATGATGCTGAGCACACCAAGCATTAGAGTGTCTTGTGTGTAGTCCCTTCCCCTTTAGTCAAATTAATGCAAAATTGAGGTAGTTCAGATTATTGAATGCCCTGAAGCATACAGAGAAGAAAACCAGAGCAAACTGAGGTGGTCACAGCCTGAGCATTTCTGCGTTGCACTTTCTCAGTGCACCAGATCCTGAGAGGCTCCTTGACTTGGGGAAAATGCTAAGCAAATGTTGAGACTCAGCTCTGCTCAGAGCTGACTAGTAAGCCTGCAGGAACTGCCTTTGCAATGTCTTTGCCAGAAGCAAAGAATTTTTGGGAGCATAGTGAGGTGGCACCTGTGTTGGCTTTGCACAGGGCTGGTTAGATCCAGGCAGGACTGCTGAGCTCAGAATCTGTGAAATGGTTGCTGATGTTGATTGTGAGAGCTGGATACTCAGCAACTTCTCAACTGATAAGCCAGGAGCTGGCTTGAGAGCATGTGCACTAGATAGTGTGGTTACTCTCCGATCCACGTACCCTTCTTGTGGATAAGAGAACTGAATACATAGAAAGTTAGGCTGTAGTTTGCTAAGTGATGACAGATCGCAGTATCACAATTGCATGTTGGTACAAAAACTCTTACAACCTTGAACTGGAAAAAAAAAACCAAAACCTAAAAACAATGCAGAGGCGTCAGCGTCATTGCTATAGTTGGTATTCCTCATCTAAGTCTGAGGGAATTGTGCGGCACAAGACACTTGAACGGAGAGCAGAGGCAGAGAGGCTTTTTAGCAAATTACTCCTTTTAAGCTGGTAAACCATGAGCAAGAGAATACGCCTTCATAGCCAGGGCTGCAGGGATTTGCCCTAGGACAGAAACAATCTGTACTTTATGGTAGAATGGATCTTAAGCTTGATCTGAATTCCTGTCTTGTTCGTATTGGATGCCTCTTCGTATTTTGAGTTCCCGTGTTGGTTTAGCTCCTACTATTGCTGTCCTTTCATCAGAACTTGGTTTCCCAAGAGCGACATCAGTCATCCTGGAAACGTAGTCACTTGGGATCTTGTGTAGTCTTTGATGGTAAAACTGAATGCCTTGAAGTCTTCTCAAGTGACCCTAATAGGAGTAGAAAGACTAGATAGTTTCCAGAAAGAGGAGACACATTGCTTTTCTTGTTATTTTGATGTGAAAATTGATCTTATCTCTTTGAGTTGTAACACAGTATCCACTGAGATTTATTTTCTAGTACTGCAGGGCAAATTAACAAACACTTTTTGGAATATTTGAACATTGGGAAAAGAGAAACATAGCTGGCTTTGTACAAATATTATTGACTGGATGCTTAGTCCTATGCATCTCTCTGACCCAAGCCACCAGCTATAAATGTAACCCCACTAAATTAGGTAAGGCATCTTGCCTATGTGAGATAGGCATCTTTCTAGCTACATCCACTGCCTAAAAACAGAAGACAAAATTGTATGGGGTATTTTCTATTTGCACTGACAGGTAAGATTTTAATAGAAGCAGTAGAAATAGAAATTTAGACTTTGCTAGCTGCTTGTTTACATTTCAGCATTCAAAAATGAACAGCATTTGTTTCACATTGTTCCTCTGTGGGTAAGTAGAGACAGATCTTAGATTCCTCTCTTTGGGCTCTCAGCTGACCCAGTGTGTAGGCCAACTCCAGAAATCAGATTAACGCTGTTAGCGGGACACAGAGCCTAGTTTCTGTGCCCTCCTGTGTGTCAACATGCCCTGAAACAATCATGGAATTGTTTTGCGCTGGTGGCCTGAGTCAGGATGCGTATAAATACCTACTTGACACGGGACGTGCCAGATGGTGAGATTTATTCTTGTATGGCTGCACCCGACAGGTAACTTTCACAAAGCACAGTTCCCAAAGCTTTGAGATTTATTAGATTTCTTTTAGTAAGCTTTATGCAAGGCACCCCTGAAAAGATGTATCAAGGCACAGAATATTGTCCTAGTTTACAGTCCTTATCAAGCCTTACTGGATGGGTGACTTCCTAATGGAGGTGGTGGGCAGCCATGAACTTGGGCAGTGCAGTAAATGTCATGTGTGCCATCTGTATGGCAGGATCTGAGCTCAGGAGGAGATGGGGCAAGCTGTTAAACCCTGAATCTTACAGGATAAGCTGCTCGTCGTCCCAGTAACCTCACTGTGACACTGGGGCTTGGCCCATAGGCCACCTCCAGTGCAGAGAAGAGACGTTCCCCAGGGGTGAGGAGAATATTCCAGACAATTCGTGCTGCAGGCAAGGCTGTGGTGTCAGCTTTGTGACACTGCAGCTGCTGGCTCGCTGCTACCTAACCTGAGGGAAACAGAAAATAACACCACTTAGCTCAGCCAGCAGTGAGAGGGAAATGATTTGATGGTTCCTTAGTCAGTTAGGCACTAGTGACTTAAAATTGTAAGTCTGTGCCTGTTGAGGAGCGAGAAAGGAGTGCAAGGGGACTCAGTCACATGTGGCAAAATGAAGGTATCTTTGGCCTAAACTGAAAAGATAGGATTTTATTAGAAATTACTTAACGCTTATAAATAGCAACACTTCACAAACCTGTGGATGGGAGTGGGTTCTGCTGAGGCTATTAAATAAATGAACTGCAACGTTTGTTGCCCTGCCTCCCTGCAACTTGCCTAGGTACCAGCTGGATGCTTCAAGGGCCAAAAGGGAAAAAGAGGGAGTCTTGCTACCCAGAGCTTGCACAAGTTTTGCCGTGCTTTTACCAAAATAACAACATTGTTTCTGAAGATGTGGCTACACCTGCTAGAAGTGGAAAAAACTCAGCCTCTGGTGTTAGCTACATCTAGTGATTTCTCATGGTTCCTTTGTAAGAGAGTTTCCTCCAAAAGTAATAATGCTGTCTGCCTGCCTAGCTGCTCTTGTTACAGCTGATGTGTGATTTCTTGCTCTCTCTTTCTTTAAATTAATAGCTGATAATTATTTTGCAAAAGACATATGGACTTTTCAAATTTTAGTCAATTGTCATGCGTTTTAATAGTTTTTTCCATGGATCACATAGAGTAAAACACTCAGGGTTTAGCCCCTTTTAAAGAAGTCCTGCAGTGTGTGTACTTCTGAACGTGCCCCTCAGTGCTGCTGGTGATGAGTGGTTTGGTACCATGTCCAGCGGCAGCCCTGGTCACACAGACCAGAACTCTGCTGTATCAGGCCATTGCACATCCAGCTGAAAAATGCCAGACTGACAGCGGTACTGAAAACAACAAAGAAAGGCTGAACTGAGCAGTGCAAGAACAATTTAAATAGTAACCTTAACATTATATATGGCGGAGAGCTTTGAAGATCAAGGGTAACTTGTCTTCCCTTCAGCTCTGGAAAATGCTTTTAATATTACCTTAAATTTAAGATTCCAGTCTTAGCTGGACTTGTCACAGCTGAAGAGGAAAGGACATTGGAGAGATACGAATATAAACACTGCAGTTTTTGAGGAAGAGTGAAAAGGATATTATCCTTTAGCGTAATTTTCAATTTTAAAATCTGGAATAAGAAAAAAATTGAATAACAAAATAGTTTTTGCTTTCTTTTATCATATTAATAAACTCCAAGAAAAGACAATGAAAGGTACTGCTAGTCTTGTCAGAATAACATTAGCAGTTAATGCTGTGTTTTGAAAACGTTGCTGTTTACCAAAGCAAAGGTTATTATGATACTCTGATGGTGATGATGAGAAAAAAAAAAAACAAAAAAAATCACACTTGATCACAGTTAACCTGGAATAATTTCATTTAATTCCATTTCCTGGGACTTCTGAAACTAGAGATTTGTATTTTCATGCATTTCATCCTGGGATGTCTTACGTTATGAACGTCAGTAAAGCATCACTTCTGAATCAGCAGCATGCTGCCTCGTGAAAAGTACAAACAGCAGTACTCAGAGATGTGAAGTTTATAAATTGATTTTGCAAAATCCAGTATCTGTAAGCGGTACTGAATTTTAACTCACAGCATGCAGCACATCTTGCAAAAGCTTATGGATATTTATGTATATGCATTGTATGTGTCTTTAGTAAATGCAGTTGGCAAGTAAATCGGACTGTTTCAGTGAAACAGTTTCTCAGGGATGAAATTCATGAAGTATACATTAAAAATTGTATTTGTTTATTACTGACATGCATTTTGTTTTTTACCCTCTCTTCCCTTCAGCAATATGCCCCCCTGCTTGCTGTGTTCAGCACTCAAGGCCAGTCAGAGTTGATTCTTCTCCAGAAGGTGCAGGAGTACTGTTATGACAACATCCACTTCATGAAAGCCTTTCAGAAGATAGTGGTACTCTTTTATAAAGGTAAAAGTCTATACCCACTGTTGTGTACTGTGCATGGATTCTCTATGCCAACCACTCACCTACAATGTGATAGAAAACAGATGTTCTCCGGGTTTTGCATGTGAGAAGATTGTGTTGGAGTTGAACTCTGAAATACCTTATGATTTGATAGTTCAAAGGAGTGTGTGGCAGCAGGAAAAACTGACACAAGCCCTTCTGTCTCTGTCGTGTTTATCCCATAGTCAGGAAGCATGAGCAGGATCCAAGCACTGTCCACAGTCAGTTCAAAGTGCAGTTTACTCCTTGTATAAAGCTAGTTCTACAAAGACATTTCTATAAATTCCTGGCAGATTTAAAAAGTAGATTAGAGCTTAGTTTTAACAAACCTTGAAAGTGCAAACCCTCTTGGCAGGAAGATTTTTCATGTTTGTTTAGTTGGTTTGTTTTTTGGTTTTTTTGGTTTTTTTTGTTACTCCCTCCCTGCCAGAAGGAGCTTGCCTTATTCTTCTTTCCCTTTTCTTTTCCCTGCCAATTTCTTGCAGGTGCCATCGTTTGAGGGATTTAATTTTTATTGTGAAGTTGACTTCTTTGCAATTTTATTCTGATTGGGTTGTCATAGAGACTAATGGTCTTGCACTGCATGTGATGGGTGGGTGCCAAACAGTTTGCTCTGAAATCCTTGCTATAAATAGTTGAAGGAAGAAAAATCAGCAGGAGTAGAAACCCAGTATTGATCTTTGTTCACCCTGCTGTGTCCAGGTACATGTGCAAGGCAAACAAGTTCACACTGTTAAAATAATTTAATGGCTTCAGAAGGTAGAAGTAAGTGAATCAGATGGATTTATTTCCATCCTTGTGTCAATATAGCATGGCCTCAATGATCAAATGAAAAAACAATACACCTTGTCCCTCTGCCTTCAAGTTCTACAATTTCGTGAAGACTGTTAATGACTGAGGACAAATTTGAAACTGCAACCTGCAGCAAGCACGTAATTCAGTTTTCTCTGGAAAATACACGTTGGACGTGGTGAGTGAGTGCCATAACTGCTGTGCACTCAGAGAATAAGTGATGGTTAAAGCAGAAACAGTTTTGAGTAGGACCTCCTTCAAAATTTTTGTAAATTCATTACTGTATTAGCTTGCAAAAGTAACCCTGACGTTCCAAAGTATTTTAGAAAAAGAAAACAAATCATTAAGTTATACGTTAAACTTCAGATGTTCCAAGAACCCAGTTCCCATCTACTCTGCTCACCTCACGTGCCCTTGTTCCTACTCTGGAGATGAACTTGAGCAGTCTTTAGCTTCAGCACTACAGGTGCCACAACATTCTTTAGGATTCACATGATGGTGTTTAGAAGAGTGTTCGGAGCTACTGTATGGCCTGTCAGTGGAAGCCACAAGTTCAGCATGTCCAGCATGTGCAATACTTGCCGTGCCTTTATTCCTGCCTGGAATATCTCGGGCAGGCGTGTCAGAGCACCTGCCTCTCTGCCATCTGATGCAGTCATGCGATGCCACAGCTGCCAGCCCTTCCTGGCCCTGTTTAGGCTGAAGCTGGATCTTCCCCATTTGGGAGACTTACTGCTGTCTACTAGCAACTGCTTGCCTGAATTGACATTCACTAGCCATAGGGCCCTTCTGAGCACTGGACACAGTAAGGAAGTCATCAGCTCCATCTCTTTAAAGCAGCTTTGGAGTCAAAGTGTCCTTTAGGTGAGGACATGCTACTGCGTGAACAGGTTCTGACATATTTCCCATTCCTGCTTCTGCCACGTGATGTTATCATTCTTAACTGTCTATGGCTTTGGCTTGTCCAGAGCTGTGGAAGATAGGAAGACGGCGGCCTAAAGTAGGGACCAAGTACTGTCTGCTGCATGCCTCTGCTTCGTTTCAGTGCTGGTAGATCTCGCCCTCTCCTTCTCCACAGCTCATACCTATCCACTAGAAACAAGCCATCAATTCCTTTTAGAGATGTATGCTTAATTGTAACTAAGTTACCGATCACATCGTATCTTCTGTTTCCTAATAGTCAAGGGAAAACAGCCCCCAAAAGCTATTACTGGCCTTTCTGTTGTGCTTTAACTGTAACCTGCACAGGATCTGGAGAGGTTTCAGAGTGCCTAATGAACTTTCTGTAGTGACAGAGGCATCTGAAGTGTCTGTGGATGGGCAGACAGAAATGCTGCTATCTACCAGCATGAATGTGGACAGTTTATTGCTGCTTATTCATTATGAGGGAGTGCTTCCTGAGTATGAAGACAGTCATCAGTGATGACTAGTGGTAGGCACCAAATGCTGCCCACTCTTTCACAAATGTAATTGTATGACTACTCTCATCAGCGTGTCCAATACGTTGCATTTAAATCCTTCCCATATTTCCATCATAAAATAGCCCTTGGATTACTTTCCTGGGAAATACCTAGAAATACCTAAACATATTAACAGGAAAGGTTGGGCTTGTTAGCACCTAGAAGGCCTTGAAAGCCTGTGTTGTTTCTTTTTTCATTCTGTCTCTAAACAAGGAGGAATATCCACTTTTCCCCAGTGAAAGCCCAAGCCCTGTTTCCCTTACATGGTAGCAGCTTCTTACCAGCTTGTGGGTATAATCTGCAAAAGCGGTTTTGTAGTCAGTTAAAGCTTGTTGATATTATTATTATTATTATTATATCTTTGTGCTCCTGGTACAATATAGAGAAAAATAAGCTGTCCAGTTCTGTGCTTATCCCTGACTATAATGTTGCTTCTCTGGTTATCACTTAAAGCCGGTGCAATTGTAAATTTGCCATCTGTATTTTGACTGATAATATCAAAGCCAGTTTCAGAAGAATAATTACTGAATTTTCCTGAGTGACATCTACTAAGTTTGCCAGCCTCCTTAGCAGTTATGCTTGCACTGTAAGATGTATGTTGTTTTTTAGTCCATGCCATGTTGCAGTGTGTCCCTTAACTGTGGATTAAATGAGCACTGTTGTTATGGATTACATGCTATATATCATATTCAGTTGCAGAAGCTCCTTTCTTTTAGTTTGTGGCCAGCCTGGAAATTTCAGATGTGAAACCTTGACACTGTTGAAATTAATAACCATTCCTTTCATGAGGATCAGAATTTCACCCTTGGAACAGCAAACAGCCTTAGCAGGCACAAAGCCTTTGTGCATTTTTGCATTAGAATTTAAGACATTTACAACATTTAAAAAAAAACCAAAACAACACCCCCCAAAAAAGCACCCGAAAAACCAAACCAAAACCACACAAGAACAAGTGAAATAGTACTCTGGTTTGTGGAACTGTAGTATTATGCCTCAGAGATACTCTTCTGCAGTATGGAGATCTCATAACCAAATGATGCAGCTTGTCTTCTCAAATGTTGCAGGAATCCTGCACTTAGAAGAACTGAATCTTCAAGTTCCACTCAACATGTGGGTTTTCGTTTTTGATGGAACGCAGTTATCTTTAAATATCTTCATTATTGAAGTACTTTCTTTTGGTACTGGATGCAAAATTTTCCCAGCAAAAAAAAAGAAAATATCATAAAGACCATAACTGTACTGTGGGTGACGTTCCTTGCATTGAAAGAGCCCTTGCCTTAAGGCTCTGTCCTCCAAACTGCATTAGCTGCAATAGAGTTAAATTTTGCAGATTGATTGACTGTGGTGGCAGCTGACAGGGTGTGCTTTTCTCTTTGCTGCTGGCGGCTATACAGTTTGAGTTGAAAGCAGAAATTCATTCGAACTGAGTGATTTAGTACAAAGCTGAGACCTGAACTTTTCAAGTAACTTCCCAGTTAACCCAGCAGTAAAGACACTGGGCTCTGCAGCTTCTCCCCTTCATGAGGGGCATCCCTGGAGGCTCTGGCTGTGAGCGGCTTGCGCGGCAGTTGGCTGCACCTGCAGGAAATCCAGCGCTCTGCGGCTGACGTCACCTGGGACTGCAGTGAAAATGATGTGCACACGCCCACAACCCACAGTGTTCAGCTTCAGATGCTAAAATACATCCATAATCAACTTTAATGAGGAATAACTATATATATACATAAAATGAATCATTCCCTTCCTCCTCCCGACCCCCCCAGTGTTCCCATTGCTTCAAAGCAACCTAGAGGTATGATTAATTACACCCTGTCCTGCATAATTGTTTAATTGAGCATCTCTGTGCCAACAGAAGAATATAATCTCTTACGAGCACTGGAGGCATGAATGTATTACGAATAATACTGCTCAGAAATGAGAGTTGCAGTTGTCCTTTTTGTAGCTGAATGCATTTTGTTCTTCTCTGTTAGTGTAGGAGGCTTATTGCTATGGAGTGATATACAGGCAAATTCTACATCCACCTGGCTTGAGAATGTTTTGATCTTTGAGGCACACAGTGAGATTGCATGCTGCTGTTAGCAGGTTTGGGGTTTTACGGAAGGAAGGAGAAGTTCCCCCTGCCTTTGGGGACAAACCCATTAAGCTTACAGGCTGCAAATTGAAAAACTGAGCTTAAATCCTGTTACTCTTGGACTGAGATACGTGCCTAGCTGGAGGCGCTTCCTTGTACAGTACCATCATATGGACTGTAATGCAGCAATGAGCTTCTGCAGCTTTTTCTATACAGGAACTTTGTGGTTTTAAATTTCCACAATGCCCAAGAGCTAGCTTCAGCCAGGCAGGTGGTTAAGGGGTTGTTCTACTCTTTTTTAAAATTTATTTTCCTGACATATCTCCTGATTTTCTTTGCCTGTCCCCAAGGATCGTAATACATGTCATACCCTCAGTAATTCTGCACATGTAGTTGTGTGAACGTCAGGACTCTGTGGTGAATGTAAGCTTTTTATGTGCAGAGATTAAACTGCAGTTTCACAAGAGTCCATACGAAATATTTTCAGGTTTGCTAAATGAAAATCCTGATTTGTTAAATGCTGTAATGCCTTTGAGCTGTTGCTAAAGTGTACTGGCTAGTATTTAAATGCAACATGTTTGATACCTCTTCCAGTGTCTCTGTTACATTGGAGAAAAAGTTCATTGTGGTGGGTTGTGACTTCAGGAAGATACGGCTTTATGTGCCACTTGCAGGGTTTGCTAAGTGCAGCTTCATATATGTACTGAACAAAGCTCAGAGCCAGCACAGTCCTGTTTTCCCTGTATTTTCAGCTGTCAGTTGCAGCAAACTGCAGAAGAGGTTTTATTTTGGGAATGTGTCTGAGAGAAAAGGTAACTTCCAATCACACACACTCACTAAATTCCAAATTTTCAGGGAGACTTCGTATTCAGTTACTGTTGGATGTCTTGGGATCATTTTGATTAAGTTCAAACATATCTCAGGTTGCCTCCATCTGTTTATTATTCAACAGCATATGTGAAATGTGTCTACTCTGTCTCATTTCATCAGATGCTTTGGGGTTTTGGTGACATCTATTCCAGTTTGCCGCCTTCCCCTCTTTGCCCCATCTGCTGTAACCTTTAGGCTGAAGCAGAGGGTGATGGTCAGTGCTTCAGCAAGCGAATACCCAGTGGGTGAGACGGCACCACGGAGCTCAAGGAAGCAGTGAAGACCTCAACATGAATGTGTTGATTTTGCAGATCAAGGGAGGGTAGTTTGTTCAAAGACAAAAAGAACGGAAGTTTTAGTGAGATGTAGAAAGCTGTCTTTAGTCTTTTTATAGAACAAATACAATTTTGTTCTTGGCTCTTGCATTACATAACTGCCAAAATGCCATTGTGGATCCCATATTTTGCCTCCACAGCCATCAATTACTGAGATATTTGGCTTGGCTGGATCACAGGAGCTTTGCCCCTGGGGTTAGAGGTCTGTTGCTAGACCTAAATTTTCATCTGTTGGAAACAGTAAGTGTCCTTGCTGTTCATTAGGATTTCTTTATTCTGAATCTCACTCAGCCTCATGTTCCCTCACTGACAGCTGTTTTGTTCTTGATGCTTGACAGAAAAATGTCAGCTGTGCTGTCCATCTGAGCCGGTCCCTTTAACATGGGTGGTCTGGATAGTGGCCTTAAAACTTATTGGCTAAAACCAATATAAAACCTTCAGAGGAAAATGATTGCAATAAATCCCTACTGGCTGTCTTTTTGACTGTTCAATCAAGAGGTGTCTGTCACTTCAGATTTCTAGAACTATGCACAGTTCTGTGATCCAACAGCAAGGAAAAGCATGGCATTTCTTATTGTGATAACTTCTAAGATGTGCAGACAGATTTTAATCCAGCCATCATACATGGTCTCTTTAAAGCGGATGAATAGAGAATTGTTCTTTACAGAAGCACAATATTTGGTACTTTGTTTTAAGCCTAATACGTTACACATTTTATTGCATCTGGAATCTCTTACATGTATCAGATATTCTGTAGTTGTAGCCTATAATATAGTTCATGCAAACCTTGTTCCACTGCAATATTAACTTATTTTATGTTGCCTTTAAAAAAAAATTAATCTTTCTTCCCTCATATTCAAAATCTTCTAACCTCTAAAAAATACGCTGATTTTTTACAAACCTTGATCTGTATTTCAGCTGATGTTCTGAGTGAAGAAGCTATCCTGAAGTGGTACAAAGAAGCACACGTTGCTAAAGGCAAAAGTGTTTTTCTTGACCAGATGAAGAAATTTGTGGAGTGGCTGCAAAACGCTGAAGAAGGTACAGATTCATTTAAAGAAATATGGTAGTCTCTTGGCAAACAAAATTTATTTTTTCAGATTTTACTTGTACCTGGCACATGAAGTACTCAGACTTAGAATAGAAAATAACAGGCGTGACTGCTCCAAATTGTTTCCAGTCATGCCCGAGCTTTTTAATGTTTGTGGTCTCCTTGTGAAGTCCTTAAGTCATCAGGTACCACTTGGCAGTAGATAAATTCTTTACACTTCTGCAGGGAGGAACGCTGCACTGATGACAGCGTGAAGTACCTTGGTGTTAGCATGTGTGTTCTCTATCAGTGCTGTTCCTGCTGTTATCATCTGTACTGGTGGCATGAACACAGCAGAAGCCTGCCTGTGCCTCTGCAGTTGAAACTGCTTTTGGCTGAATGGTCAGGCTAAGATACATGGTCTGTATTTGCTGCTTTAAAATGGTTATTGGGGAGGGGAACTGGTTTCTTTAGTCTCTACCTTTGTTTTTCTCATGTTCTGCATACAAAAATACTTTGGTTTGTGCTGAATAAATAAGTTATCTTCTTTGCATGGAAAATTCCACATCAATTGGTGTCATAATTCAGCCGCCAGAACCAGGACAATTGGGAAGATCAATCCATGTGTAATAGATAGAGATATAACTATTAGTGTTCGTTTGCATCCATTTAATGTAATTAGTTTTATAAACTTAGAGGGAATATGTAGTAATACAAAGGAGCAGACAAAACTTCGCAGCAATTCACATGTGCAGGCAGCAGTATAAAAATGGTAACTCCTTTCACACTTGAGACTTTGGACTAGCAATCTTGATCTAATGAAGCATTTTTTCCCCTTTTAATCTTCTGCTTGTATGCCTTCCTGCTGCTCTTTATTTTTATCCTTTCCTGTATGTCCCCTCTGCCAGATGTCCTTAATTACAAAGTCCAGTATAAATGGAGACAAAATGTTGCACTCAGAACATGCAGACCATGTTTGCTCTGAGAAATCTGATCTAACACATAATATTTGTTGGCAGCAAGTCGTTTCCTGTCAGGTGAATACAGACAGAAATACAGGATGATGCGAAGGAGCTTTAGGTGACAAAAACACCGTGTGTTCCTACTTCTAAATTACTTCTACTTCTCCTGCTTCTAATTCTAAATTACTTTTCTCTTATGCTATACAAATCATAAAAAATTTTGTTGTACAGATTTCATACCTGGTGTAGGGTAACACTACATATGCCTTTCCAGATAGGCTGGATGATGACGATGATTAAATTATTTGCTCTGCAAATATCAATAAAGAGTGCTTGCTGGATGACAGCAGTACAGCACACTCATAGAGGTTAGAAGAGTGAGCAGATAATGCTGATCCTTTATTAAACTCAGCTCAGATACTCATTGTATGGCTCTGCAGACGGGGACCAGAATAATTCACAGTGATCTGGTTAAAATTCTAGCGACAGACTTGTAAACGAAGAGCTCCACCGTGGAGGGTAGCAGAGATGATCTTTGTCTTCTGAAGCTGCACCATTCTTTCTGGCTTACTCTGTTTAATCTGCCAGCCTTTCCTAGGAAGTACGAGGTGTGATGAAAATTTTCATCTGCATTTTGGAAGGATATCTTGTTATTTTTATAGAATTACCCACATCGCTGTCCTTGTGCAACCTACATGAAGTGTTTTACTTTCTTTTCTAGAGTCGGAGTCTGAAGGTGAGGAGAACTGAGACGGTTCAACAAAGCACAGTCTCAATCTAGGTTAATGCCAAACGCGCTTGGGAATGCCGTACTGTTCAAGCAAAGAGGCTTTACTTCAGTGTCATACAGAAAATTATAGGCTAGGCTTTCCTTTTGTTTAGAAGAATAAAGGTTTTTAATGGAGCCCTGAGGCATTAGATGCTTTACTTGGGACTCTACCTCTGGCTCATTGTACACTAACTTAGGCAAAGACATTCAGCAAGGAGCCATATAGAAAAAGTGAAATGAAATACTTAATGGACTCCTTTTTATTAACGGTCTTTTTCAGGTACTATGGTATATGAACACTCCGATTTCTGTTTATAGAACTGTTTGGTCTGTGTTTGTAGCTCAGTATTGGCTTGTGTATGTGATTTGACACCACCACATTTTTTTGAATAAATGGCTTTTATATCTTAGTTTCGTGGTGTTAGTGTGTATGTTTTCTAAATGTGGTTTGATGAAGTTTTTACAACTCTTCATGAAAATTTCCCAAGAATGTCAAGAGACTGTTTTCATAATTAATCATAAAATCAGCACCTCTAGCTCTGAGATCACTGTCTATTTATATTTCCACATAACTTTGGACAGATTAACCAGATTCCACAACAAATGCCAATTAATTCAACTTATTAATTTAAAGAAAATGCACAGGAACAAATCTGTAGGGTTCCAATTTTGCATATACAAAATTGATTCAAATGAGAAGTAGAATAACACGTTGTTCTCAGTTCAGACTATACTCAGTTACTGGTGATGACTAAATTTTGCAAGAAAAAAATCTCATTTTAGAAGCATTAGCTTCAAAACATGCATGATGAGAAGTCATTACATGTGAAATCTGAAATTTATTTACGTCATTGTGATGTTATAATTAGATATGTGACCGAAATACATAAATGTGCATATATAAACTTCTCAAGACCCATCCTATTTTCTTTAATATTCCCCTTATGCCTTGATGTGATGCCATTTACAATTCCAGTGCCTGGGACCTGAGTAGGATGTTGCATGAATATGGAGCCAATGTGCAGGTTTGTACATGCAGACAGGTCTCAAAACCCACGCACGGAGCTAGAGGTCTGATGTTGTGGGAATGCTCAGCTGACAATCAGGATGAGAGTTCCTGGAATCCTGTATTGTGCCTTGTGGATGTGAACTCAACAGCAAAACTCCAGTGCAGCACCATCTCCTGACTTGTGCTATTTTCACACAGCAGTTGATCAGGTAACAAACAGTTGCTGCCATTTTATTTCTCCCAGCTCCAGTTACTTTGGAAGTAGTCTTCTCCTGTCCCACTCACCCCTTTGCTGTCCGTGCCTCTGACCATGCTGGTGGCCCAGAATCACGAGGGCAGTGAGTCAGCTTGCTGACGCATCACACCAGTCCAATTCACCTTCTCTTTAAGAATATGTTACTTTAAACACGCTGCATCCTTCCTTTTAAACACAGACTTAAATCCACAAGAAATATGAGCGATTGGATTAGTAAGGTTTAGAAAACAGAAGCTTGTATTCTTACGGGAGGAAAAGCATGAAAGCGTGTAATTAACTAATGAAGTGGTGTGTTTTGTCATTAGAAACCAGTAAGCTAACAGAGAGTACAGACTTTTTTTCTATGGAAAAGTCAACACTTCATGCAAACCACAGATCATGTGGTTGTAAATGTCTTGTCTCAATATGCATCTAGCTTTACTGGAAACAGCAAATAGTGAGTGGAAATCAAGTGCTGTTGAATGCCAGCTTTCCATCGAGAACAGCATTTATTTTTGTAACAGGTATTGATCTTCGGAACGGGAAATATGTCACATGGGTATTTCCAGTAACTTAGAGCAGACAGTAAGACAGCCATATGAAAAAGCAGAATTGATGCATTAGCTGCATGCCTTCCATTTCAGTCTTTGTTATAAATTTGCCAGATACTACTGACCTGGGGCCTTCTCTTCACAAACTGCAGCTGTGAAGCAGTGATATCGTGTCGTTATTGATAGGGAGCTGCTATTGCAAACAACATTTCACATTTAAAATTGCAGTTTTCTAATTAATATTCACTGGGGTGTATACAAAACTACTTTTCTGTATAATCTAAAAGTGACTCATTTCAAAGGTGCCGATCCGGAACAACACGGAGAGGACGCCGTAAAAGGTAGGTGTGACGAGGAGGAGGCGAGAGGAAGCTGGCGGCGGGCTGCTGGGCCATCTGCTGGAGAGAAAAATCAGCCTCGGCAGGAGAGGAGGCACTGGGCCGTAAAAGTCTCGGATGGCTGCTGCGTCTGTGTCCTCAGGGCGCAGCGGACAGAAGCAAAGCCCTCTCTTGTGCTGGGTGGGGTCCACTTCACTGAAGTTCAGGGACCTACAAGCCAGGCACCCATCGAGTTTGACTCCATCCTATGGGTCCCTTCCACCTTGAGATATTGTATGACTGCTGATGCAGTTGACCCACTGCATCCCCCTTTATAGGTGTTGCGCTGGAGCGAAACAGGTGCTGTTAGGATGGGGTTGCTGGACAGGGTCCAGTCTATTACCATACCTGGGACAGGGAGGGATACGGGGCGGGGTGGCAATTAAGAGTTATACACAAAAATAATGCTTGACAATTCTAGCAATTTATTAACCAATTGGAAAACTCAGGATTTAGCTCACCTTTTTGCTCAGTCTTACAGATTTAAGTAGTTTTGTAACAAAGAAACTGCACATCCACTAGTTACATATATTAAAATAATGGCCAGTTACCCTTTCAATATTTAAAAGTTACAGAATGTAGGAGATACTGCTGAACTGATGCATATGTTCATTCCACAGAGAACCCTGAGGTCTAGTAATGACTTCTTTCTAATTGATGCTATTGCCAAACCAGATTTTTAAAATGAAAAACTATTTTGGAACATAATTTTTAATTACAAATAAAATAATATATTAAAATACTTACTTAGTATTTCCAATAGAAATAATATATAGTATTGCTAAATCTTATACATATTGAGAATTTATGTGGCATATTTAAATACTAAAATATCTTTAAATATATAATCACAATTTCATAAAATCTAAAATTATTTTTGAGAAAAACTAAAATGTACAGGTGTGAGAGTCTGCACTAGTACAATATACATGTGCAATACTTAAGATAATTACACAGAGTATTTTGACTGCAATTCAGTCTATAGTAGTTATTTCAAAGCAAATAAACTAGTTTGTAATTTCAAAACTTTAGGAATGTATTTTAGTGTTGTTGAGTGGTTTAACAGCTTTACTCAAACAGGTTATTTTTAATAAAAATGCAGAACACTGGGATTTTGAAGCATTGTTCATAAATAATATTTTTAGCCTGAACGCAATCACTCACTGGTTGGAATTTACCCTCCCCTGTACTAGTAACTGAGATGACACCAGCCAAAAAAGTGATTCAGCCTTCTCCTTCCTGTGCTGTAAGAAATGGCAGGGCAACTACTTTAAGAAACCATACACAATTGATCATCTAGCTATTTAAAATTGATTTTAGATTCCTTTTAATACCCTTAAGCTATGCATTATTTTACCTCTGCAGCTTTTCAAATTAAGAGATTTGAAGTCTATTAAAAATCCCTAAAAAGATTAATTCTTACCTCAAGTATAACTCAAGACATGCTCTTTCTTAACAACTTCGTAATGCGGGAATGCCTTGGAAACCTAGTCATGGCCCGAGGCAGACCGTGCCAGACGGACGCACATACGCGCAGGAGAAGCTTCTACTTGTACCACTTCTTTTTGAGACCCAAGAAACACCTTCCAGAAGGGCTCCGTTATGAGATAGGAGGTGGTGGGTTCTCCTGTGACTGACCTAGCCAAGCTCCTGGGTGGGACATTTAAGTACCAAACACTCACGCTTGTTTTTTGGCATCTAATGGAGAGCTGGGCGCGTAAACAGAAACAAGTGAGCAACTTGCATCATGGTTCTCGGCTCTGGAGAGCAGGCCAAAGGGGTTAGCAAGCTTAAATATAAATACAGGGAAATGGTAAAATGCGAAAAGCATAAACTATGCTAAACAGTGCTACAACGTAACCCCTCCAGCTTGTCAGTACCACTCATGCACGCTCACTATAGCATCTTTAAGCCACGTACACTCCTTGGCAATAGAAGAATTCCGCTTTTGCCGCTCTCCCTGGGTTCAGGTTGGCCAGCTCCCATGATTTCAACCATTTTCACAAAAGCTAGATTTTGTTTTTTTCTTAAGTACCATGCAATTATAATTTTTTTTTCTGAAAATATCAAAATCCTTTGGCTTCACCTGGCACCCAAATGAAGGGTTCAAGTGACAAGGAGCCATTTTCTCAAATTTTTTAAAAGCTCCCCTCTAATCCATTCAAAGGCACAAGGAAGTGTTAAACAAGATCTCATAAATGTATGGGGGAGAGGAGGATAATGTCTTGTTTGCCCATAAAGCTGCCACAATTCACAGTTAAAGATGCAGAACTTTGCTCAAACACCCATGCACTAACCTTAGTGGTCCTGATGGAACGGATGGCTGGGAGAGGGATGAGTGACAGACCCGAGAGGGGTGCAGGCCCTTCCTGCCCCTGCACCTTAGCGTCCCTGCTGCAGCTCATCCTGGGGCTCGAGCTCCCACCACAGCTCTACGGCTTCCCAAGAGGGGTGCCTGGGGCACGGCCCTGACAAGCAACTGTGGTACTGCATCAGCAGCAAGAAGCAAGCTTCTCAACATCTTGTATTTGAGCAGCACAACTTTATTTCAGGACAGCTTGTGCACTTAAGCAATGACAGACCAGCACTTCAAGCAAAGACAGCAAGAAAACGTGGCCCAATCCTTTACTTCCAGTTTTGTAAGGGTGCGGGGTTGCTGAAGTCTGGTTTCTGTTTTGAAGACCTTCCTCAAAATGCGACCTTTCAGAACTGGCGGGTTCAGCCCTAGAGCGGTGGCAGATGTAGGGCACACGATGATTCAGCCTCGCTGGGTTTGTCTGAACAGCACATGGAGAACAAAACCTGTTGCTCTCAAACGTGCCCTTCCTGAGGCGCTGGTAAACTGCTGGTGATTGTAATGGGTCTCTTCTGGCATCTCAAAGGCTTAGCTTTAAGTTTCCATCATATTCCTGGGTAAGAATAACTACATTTAAAATCACATTTGCAATTAAAAAGGGGGCTTTTGATTATCTAAAATAAGGCTTGTGAGCAGACTAAGACAAACCAGTCCTTTTTCAAGAAGAGCCACAAATAATATTACGCGTGTTAATTGCAACCAGCCATTCAGTGCTGGCTGAGCTGAGCTGGTTACTAGGAACCAAAATGAGGACAAATTACTCAAGTACATATTTAAAAAAAAAAAAGCCGCATCTGATTTTGGAGAGGGAAAAAACAAATCTTCAGGGTCAGCACCTTCCACTTCTCCATCAGGCTTTTGGTTTTGTGCTGTGATATTTAAGGAAAAGTTAATTCCTGCTCCTTACCAGCCACGTGGGCCTTTGCAGCTTCCTGTCAACGGAAACAAATCCGGGAAGTTGTGCCAACACCTGCAGAAATCGTGACGCAGGCAGGCGCTCCCAGGCTGTGCGCGTAACCTATATTTGGCCCTTGCTGCAGAGCTGCTGTGCTGGCATCCCTGAGGACCTGCTCGCTTGCTATTTTTTCCCAGCAGGAATCTGATTACCGGCATGATGGCAGCCACCGCTTCCTCCCACAGAGGTCTGGTACCTCATGTCACCCCACGCACTAGCAGGGGTTTCAGATTCTTGACATCTTCCAGGTTTCTCCTTTCCAGTTTACCCACATTATTCTTTGACAAGAAAGAAGTCCTGAGATTACAAGGGACGTCAGGAGCTTCGGTGGGAGCTGTGAAGGTTGGAGTCTTATCACCACTGCTCCCTGCTGCCTTGGGCTGTGCTGGGAGAGCAGCGTCGTTAGTATCAGCCTGAGGCAACCCGGCCAAGGAGGAGAGTGAGGAGTACATGCTTGCTTCCCCACTGCCTCTCCCAGGAGGGGATGCAAGGGAGAAATACACTTGTCTGCCTCAGTCACCACTAAGCAGGACCACGTGGCTGGCTCCATTCTGCATTCATACAGGACATGTCCTCCACCCACTCAAGAGGCGTTGGTGGACTGTTTATGCCATGACCCACCATCATCTCCCGGCCAGCACCAGGAAAGAGGCCAGTGCTGGAACTGCTAATATGACAGCTGCAGACTGACAGGTAACATTTTGGTACTTGGATCTGTCACTCCCATGGCTTCAGGCTGCCAGAAACTCAATTACCTCAGTCCAAGTATCTCATTTAACAGTTCAACGTTAACAACTGCCACTGCATCCTACGCTCATCACTAGCACTTCTACTGACAGTGTTACAAGACTGGAGTGTCTGCTTCCATACTGTCCAGCACCCTTCATCCTACAGGACAGCAGGGAAACCCTGAATTGCTCTGGAACTCCACTAACTGGGAGAAACACACCCATGAACACCAAATTTCTCTGACTTAGGAACACACAGGAATAAAAAAGATATATTTGACCCAGAATGAACAAATGATTGTATCATGGCAACTTAATAATGGTAACATGCATTTGCATTGCTGTCTTTTCCAGTACATCAGTTGCCTGAGATTTTTCTGTTTATTTTTCCCTGATGAAGTTTAAGAACGCTGCTGACAGGCCAATATAACTCTCTCTCTACTATTACTAATTATTGCTGGAATATTTGCATAATGCTGACAGCCATAAACTATGCCAGAAGTAATAACAGAACAGTATTGTTGATGTCTCCAAGGATATGGCCAAAATAAGGATCGTAGGCAGACCTATTTATTAGACCGGCTAGTCTAGCTGGGAAAAATCAATAAGCTTTCAAGTACCTCCGTCCTTCTCCAGGTCCAAAATAGAAGCAGCAACCTTGAAAAAATAAAAACCAATTGAGAACAACCGCTCTAAAATTTAGTTAGATTTGTGTCAATAAGACCACCCGAGAGAAAACAGATGGTATCTGTGACATTGAAGGATATTCTAAAGGAAAGTGGGCAGGCAAATAATTTATAGTTTGTGGAATAAGCAGGACATGTCAATGGAAGAAAAGGTTAAAAGATGCCACAGAATCTCTTTTACTGTGCTGATGACCTAAAGAAGTTCCGATATAGGAGATTCAGACTCTTCCACCATTGCTCAAGGATCACAGATAGCACTACACTAGCTGGGAAAAAATGGTATTTACCATGCGGCTGGGTTGCCCATCCCTGCACCAAGTCTGTCCCTTTCTGTCCCTACAATCCAGGCCCTTACAAGGATAATGCCAATACAAGGACATCTTCTGAAAGAGCCTGGAGATGAGACTGTACTTCCACAACCAGAAATTTATCTTGTGTCAAGAGATGGAAGCAGTGTATGAATAGATCTGGAAGATCACACTTGTGCCACTTTCTGAATACAAAACCATTTTTCTGTGGTTTTATCCAGACAGTGGGATTCTGTGACTAACAGAAACATTATATATCTTCTTGCTATCACAGACGTAGTATCTCCTGCATTTTGCTTTGAGCTTAAGACATAAGTGAATCCAGAAGCCTCTGAACCTGTAAAGCTATTCCAGAAGAAATCATTAAGGCTGATTTCTGATCAGAAGGTATCTTGTCCTGTACCCAGCTAAGAATGTCCTGAATTCTCTCTCCTAACAAAACATGCATAATTCAATAAATCCAACATGGAAACGCCTTCTGCCTCCAGAGAGATGACCTCTCACTTACCACGGTATCTCATATTCTTCTCCCTCACAGGCTGGCCCACGTTTCCAAAAAGACTGGGAAAACAATTTTGTCACCCTTGGCTCAATTCTGGACCTGCAATCAGAGCCATCTGCCTTCCCGTGCTCCTCCTCGTGTCTGGGATGGAGGGGGATCCCCCCCTTCCCCGAGGGGCTGGGACCAAGCAGGCATTGCTTCAGACCCCTCCTTGGTGCCCCTCCAGCCTGCGGACAGCTTCCCTGCCCAGCCCAGGGGAATCAGAGCGTATGAACCGCTTCTGCTGGCACAATTCCTCTCTTCCTCAGGGAAATCTGCATTGCATGCTAAAATAACCACAGCAGCCAGATTTGTAGGGACGCAGTCTCTAGAGATCACAAACAGGCCAGCCGCTTGTCAGGGAAAATGCCAGAACCTGGAAACACAGCAAAGACAGAGAGAGAAGAGGTATTCAGTACCAGTCCTGAGAAAAGTATGAGACACAAAAAGCAGGACAGAAGGAAAATTTGGAATAACTGCATCAGTCAAGGTCACGTGCCATCATTTCTGCACCAAAGAGCATGTAGGTACTGCTCTCTCGTGTGCTGCAGCCCTTCCGGTCACGTTCAGGTCTCTGTTGCAGTCAGCAGACAATGTTTTATCTCTCTTTCTTCTCTTTAGTTTCAGCTTTCAACTACATCTTGCGCATATTCACATTTGCAGTTTCCTTTAAATGTTTTCTTAGGTTTGTTTGTGTGAATGAATTTTAATATTTTACAACAACTGATTATAGTGTAGTGATTTATGTAGCATCTGTGTCATTATATTGTTATAATTTAGTGGCTGTCACAGCAACTGAAAAGACTTTTTTCTTTTAAATAAACCTTCTTGAAACAGCAGCTGATGGTGCTCCTTGAACTGAAGAATTCAAAGGGCAAAATGCAGCTCAAATGATACAGGCACATGTCTGGATGATTTATTTAAACTTAAATAACACAATCTTCCCTTTAAGGACTAGAGAAACAAATGGCCACTTGTTTATGCTCTGCCTTTGTGCAAACTCACCTTTATCCGTTACTAAACTTGAGTAGGATAGATGAAATGCAAGGATCAGATGCGGGCAAGAATAATTAGCATGGGTAAATCAAAGATACATTAATGTCTCTACTAAAGAAATCCTCAAGCAACTGGTTCTCATGACCCTCAACTCCAAATGCCTTCCACAGGCTCTGGGAGAGGTCTGACAGCTGTAAGTGGATACGGACAACTGACTGAAGAGGAACACATGGTGGTGCTGATGTTGCAAAGCAACCCTGCATTTTTAATATTAAAAAAAAAAGCTGAGAGGAAAACTGTGGTCTTCTTGGGAATACTAAACCTCAGAGAGGAAGAAAAAGGCTAACTTCTTCCCATATCAAGGGAAGAATCCACTAGGGACAAATTGAATAGTATAGATGGGAAGCTAAAAGTAAACAAGAGGGAAAGCACAAAAGCCCTCCTTCCACAAGCATAAATGTGAGCGCGACAGCAGAGCAACAACCTGCCAGCTGAAGTCCTGCAACAGTGGGAGGGCCTGAACCATGCTGTAGATGATATTTAAGCTGGAAATTTGTTTCCTTTATACATTTCATGCTAACTGTTCTCACAAGAAGTTACTTAAAATACCAGGACCCCAGAGATATTCTGTAATTCCCAAGGGTTCTTCCTCCACCCCATAAAATGGAAATGTTGGAAACCCAGCTATTGCCCTGCATCACAAGCAGAAACTCCTTCCAGTTTTGGAGAAGGTATTGAACCTATAATTATATTACTGACCCACCTCTTACCAGCCATCTTTCACTGCTGTGCTAGCCAGTATGTGCAGAAATACATCCTTCTTCAGAGGCAAACAAAAAAAAAAAAAAAAAAAAATCCCCAAACCCAGAAATCACCCACTGTGAAAGAAAACAACTATTGACTAAAAATATCAAATAAATGTGCTCCCTTTCCCAAATGCAGAGGTGCCTACACAATTTGGTTAGTGCAGGGCACGTGCCTTTGACACAGGAATGTCAAAGAAAATAAGCACACAATTTAAAAGAAGAACAGTCTTAGCAGCTTCTGTAGTTAAGGATTTACCCAGTGTTTACAGCAAACCCTGTGCTTTCGAGGTATCTTCTGCTTTGTTCTGTCAGACCTCTGGAAACTCTGTCCCTTGGCTCAGAGGTGTAGATGACACTCAAGGCAGACATGAAGATACCTGGAAATAGTTCAGGAACTCTGACGGCACAGACTTCTGGGGATGAAGTGGTGGAGTCTCAGCCCCAGCACAGATACAGTAATGAGAAGCTGACGAAAACCACCTGAAGTTCGCTCCTGTTGGTCATCTCAGACAAAATCTTCTTAGCACCCATAGTCAGAATTTAGACTGGAAACAAACACTGGCTTGCTGTTGACACAGAGAGGGCCCTCGAGTCTGCCTGGCTTTTGTTGGCCTGCTTCTATCGTAATATCACTTGTAACAGCTGATAGCACTCATCGTATCTATTATACCTCACGTCAGCAATCCCGCTGAAGAGCTGCAAAGAAGCACCACAGTACACTCACAGGAGGTCACTGCTCCAGATCTGTCTGCTCCTAACACAACTGATTGCTTGCTCTCCCTAAATCACGTGAAGAAATATTTCCTGGGGAAATGCAGCCTTCAAGAGCATTTTATTTTGAGTACATCATATTAATTGAAGGCTGGATCCCTTGAAAGATGGGTTCATATTTAAAATGGTTTGCTACTGCTTTTCAGCAGCATCCCAGCTATTGCTTTGTCAGCTGCTGTGTCTCTTTCAGTGGCATCAACAAGGCAAGCAGCACCAAGCATACTGCGAGCTGCCATGACTGGGGCTGCTCTAGGGAAATTGTGCCATGAAGTTTCAATACAGGTCTAGAAGAAAAGCCACTCCTGTGGTGACAGGCTGGCAGCTTCCAGAGTTAACATCTCTCTCTCATACATAAAAGGCGGAAATAAAACACAAGATGTTGTGAAAAACATTTCACAGCTCATACCGGGAAGTAAACTCATTATTTTAAGCTTGAAAATCCACCATCATTTAATATTCTCTGCAGAATTAAGTTTAGATTTATCTTTGTATTTGCTTGGAATTTACATTCTGTAAAGCACAGTCACTGTAAATTTTCTTTCACTTTGTGAGTTTTCACTCATTTATTTTATTTTTAAAAATAAAAGAAAACAGAACAGCATAAAACCCGCTGTGTCCTTTCTCCATCCCTTAATGTTTGCTTCTCTTAGTGTCTTGCACAGGGGTTCTTGACCCACACTGGCAGAACACTCTTCTCTTTGACTGTGTAAACTGCACAGGAAAAAGCAACTGCATAGAAAAAATGAACAAACTAAAGTTAACACCTGGCTGATTCATACTAAATGATTTTCAACTGACAGCTGTCTTGACCAGCACCAACTAGCAATGTGAAAAACCACAGCTTCAAAAGGGCAAACTCTAAATTGGGAGTGCAGCCTGGCAAGAAACTTTGGTGAAAGATAAGCCATGGCCTATCACCTTTATCTTTATTTTAGGGAAATTGTACTAATCAAATTCAACTGACAGAAAATTCCTGTGCTTAAGGGATTATTTACTTCTTGTAGATATCAGTATCTGACTGTCATCTTGCGTAATGTCCCTAATGTAGATGTTTGGGCACCGATAGCGGAAAGCACTGACAGTAGACTCGATAAGCAGCTCACCTGTAGGATAAAATATGAAGCTAAGTTTAAAAGCATAAGCTTATATATTGCTTAGCTTGCATGAAGTCAGAAATACTCTCCACACCAAGACAAGCAGGCTGATTTTCACAGTGATACATCTACTACCGTACTGGAGCTGGATGTATAGCGCGACAGCAAAGCAGTAAATTTGGAATAATCATGACACTTTAGCGTTTCACTGACAACTCTGGGTATCACCTGACATTCCAAGTTACAAAGTTTGTTTCTTCTATTTCATATTTACTAGGTACCTATTCCACTGCTAGTGTCATTTGCTTGCAAGATGACTACTGGAAAATAAAGAGCTGTTCTCATAGATGAATATACTCCCAAGTACTCATGTTGCTTTAGATTTTTATACAAGGGCTTGATAGTCTTTCAGTGCCTTCAAGGGAAAAGACCAAATGATGAAACTGCTTCCCAGCTTGGCCCCAGATGATGGTGGTGATGCAGCAGAACTGGCTGGCAGCAGCAGGTTGTTTTCCTAACTAGAGGAAAGAGCCACAGCTTTTTCTATATGCTCCTCATGTATGCTCCAAAGTACTGCATTCATCTTACTAGCAGCTCAGGGCTGTAGGTCTTCTTTTCACAAGAAAATAAGCTAGGCTGTTCTAATAATAAGACATTTTAAAGAAAAACGAATCACTAGGGGCACAGAGCATTATTACTGAACCAACTGCTTCAAAATGTATGTCAGGTGTCTAAATTAGTAATGATGCTGGTTTAAGATTTGACATCAGGAAAGAAATCGGGTTCCTTAAATTTATGGTCTGAATTTTGAGCCATTTACTGCTCCTGTGTTCAAGGTTTTGCTCACAACTAAGCTGTCTATTCCTGAAAGATTCTCATATCATCGCAGGACTGCAGCAGCTAACTTTACTACAGATAAGCCATGCTGACGGAGCAGGGCGAGCATATGGGCTGTGCTGTACACAAACCACAGAAAGAGACAACAGATAGAATGCCAAATTTTGGCATTCTATCTTTCTCTTCTTACTGTTAATTTCTTTCACTTGGGAATTGCTGGTTGGGACCAAATGTCTCCATTCTGTCACAGGTGATCTATCCCACTTTAGCAGGAAGTCAAAGGAAAATACCAGCTCATGACGTCACCAGGAAAAATGGACTGCTCTGGCTGCTGAATGAATGAAGTAGGAATGATGACGGAACTGTGTTTATTCAACCTAGATAAAAGAAGGCTGGGCACAGATCTGACTGTAGTTTTCCACTCTGTAAAAGGAGTAAGAGCAAAGACAGAGCCAAACTCTTTTCAGAGGGACATAGCAAAAGACCAAGGCAATGGCCACAAGTTGCAACAAGGTTAATTCTGGTAGCAGAGAAGTTCTCACAGTGAGAGTACTCAAGCACTACAAGTTACCCCAACAGGTTGTAGCCCTCCATCCTCAGAGATGTGCAAAAATTAATGGGATGTGTCCCTGAGCAAACTTCTTTGGCTCAGTAGTCAGCTCTGCTTTGAGGAGTCACTTCCAACCCACATTCTCCATGGTTCTGTGAGAGGCACAATAAAACCTGTCACAGGGCTCACATGCACAGGATGAACAGCAACACAGTCAACAAACACACCCGGTGAAGAGCACTTAGCTAAGCAGCTTACATCAGAAGCTCGGTGCTTCAACTTTCTTTTGTGATGCACAACTCTTCTCCTCATCCTTCCACTCCCACGGTGCAAGCTCCTGCTCAGACCATCCTCTACAGCTCTTCTACATACTCGTAAACACCCCAGATTTCTGCTTCTTAGCATATGATGCCTGATTACTTCAGGATTTCTTGGAACTCTCTCAGGGAATCATCTGGGAGGGCATTCAGCAGATGTTATCCATTTTCCCTTCAAACCAGAACCAAGTGGTGATGGTTTCCACCTGAACCTGATGAAGAGGAAATCTTTGGCATGTGACAGTAATGAAAACCTGCAGCAGACATAAGATCAATAAAAACTGCAATTAATCTGAAAACTATTTACTCTCTCACTGCTTACACCCCACTGTTAGCCCACAGGCATAACATGTCCTGTTAATCACAGAGTTATTGTCTTAACTTACATTTACTGTTGAAGTGTGCTGGGTTTATTTCAGACCTGAGGAACAGCTGTGACAGTGGATCAGGTGCCAGCACACTGCACTGACGTACTTCCCATGAGAAGTGAGTATGATAAATACTGTCTCCGAGAGGCTGTCTTCCCAGCAGTTATCTACCTCTCCAGCCAGACAGCCAAGTGCCTTATACATAACAGCAGAAGTAAGTTTGGATTTGGCTGCAGGAAGCATTAGACCACTTCTCTGCCTGCATCCAGAATTCTGCCTTTTTCTCTTCCAGGCTTAACTAAAACCAGCTCAGTTCCTGAATCCTGGTCTTGAACAGAACAATTAGGCTTTGGGTCAAGCCCTTCATGTGCTACTATTCAAAATATTATTATACTGCTATTTTTGGCCTCTGGTTGTTTCTTTAACACATTAGATGCAACAAACTCTCCTAATCCTAATTAGCGTAATTCAAAATGGATTTTAAATGTGTCAAAAGGTGATACTTACAATTAAGATTTCAGAAAATCCCAAGAGCTAGCTTTTCAACTTATAAAATTACCATTTACCTCCTTTACTATTTTTAGAAGGCCAAAATACACTTTCCCTTTCAAGTCAGTGTCCTGGTGGTATTTTAGTTCTTTGGTTATTTTTTTCCCCTCGCCTGTCTATAAACATTAGAGGGACAAACTTCACCAAGTCTATCTTTTGTCTGGCAAGCATTATTCATGGGATGATTCAAAAGACATGGGCATCAACTGAATTAACAAGTAGACGTGCTATTGTTACACTCCAATGTTATTTTCACCCACGGCATGGTAGATCCGGGGAGAATTATAAAGAACAGCTTAAAAAGGAAGGCTGGACATTCAGCCACCACATCCAGAACAATGGCTTCATGCTTGCCTGTAGCTGCTTTTGCTTGAAAAACTCTCTTCTGGGTAGTTTTCTAACAGCAGCTTAACTTTCCAGGCTTAACCCGAGAACTTTATGCCATTTTGATTTTGGTCAGAAAGTTTCTCAGAGAATAGGTTCAGCATCTGTCTTTCCAAGAGCGAAGATTAATGAACTGTTATTTCTTCAGTAGCCATTTGTAACCACTTGTCAGATTTATTAAACTGAACATTTGGTATGTCTCTGTGCTTTCGGAGGAGCTAATTTCTGACCTAATTGTGGGTCGCTCTAGCTACTGTACTTAAGTGGCCTATTTTCCTGTCCTCATTTCCCTTTCTCAATGTACAATGCTCCACTTCACTAAAAATAAATAAATAAAAATGTCAAACAGTTTTGTATGTTTTTTTTTTCTTCTCTGCATAGAAGAACCCCTGACCCAAACAACACAGGCAAGTTTATTCTGTATGCCAGAATCATCTCTCCCTTGTGTCTGGCTCATAATGATCATCAACACGAACCACCACCGCACCACCTCGTGCGTCTACCCGTAAGACAGCAAAGATCCCCGCAACAGCTACGCCTACCTCTGCTACTCCTCGCTGCCTGGTGCCAGAAAGGACTTCTTTAAGGTTGGGGGTGGAATTGCACGAGCACAGTAGCGCTGCCAGGGAGCTGATTTTGTTCAGGAAGTGGAGAGAAATTCAAGGCTGCATGCAAACACCACGGCATAGCCAATTCATTACCAAACAAGTCAGTGAATAACTAGGGTATGTCCACAGGACATTTGCTCTGAACTTAGCTCTTAAAAAAATCTCAATTGTTTCTGCAGATAACATTTTAACTGTATGTTTTGTTGACTCCATGTATTCTACCTGCTGCATTACTGATAACTAAGGTGACTAATTGACATGACTGAATAACTGAGACGGTTCAGGTGACCGAGATGACTCAGATTTCCCTTTTCAGTGACACGAGAAATAGCAGGGCACTGGAACCTTCTTTCCATGGAGCGATACAGTTGATCATACACATTATAAACAGCATTTTACTTCACAGACTTTGTTGACCATCACACAGATCTTACTGCCACCATCACACTTCAGACCTACTTACCGTCCAAGCACAGGAACATGCTTTAATGGTCAACAGCCAAGTCAACTGTATACAATAAATACTTTGAAAACAATTGAGACGGCAGATGCTTGGCTTGTTTCTTAGGGCTGATGCAGTAAGCTTTAAAAACAACCTGATGAGACCTTGTTGCATATATAAAAGGAAAACGAAAAATTCCCTAGATGCTGTATCATCATAGGAACAAGCAAGAAATGACTGATTTCAACATTGTCAGTTGCAGTTTTCCTATAGCATCTTAAAGGAAGCAAAAAGACTAATGCTAGACTTAAAAAAAAAATAACAGCAAAAAACCCAGAAATACCAAGACAAATGTAGCCAGAGAAGAAAATTGTGCAAGGTGCATTCCAAGTTTCTTCAACATCCTAATGGAACTAGCACTGGTTTTAACTTGCCTGATTGTCTTGCAATGGAGTTCATACAATTTAGACTCATTATGTTTATTTTTCCTACTATCACAAGTATTTTGCTTATACATTTAAGAAGACAAAGTCAAATTAAAGTCTAACTTTAATAATTACAAGTACAGAGATTGCATGTGGCATTCCTACTGCTGGAAACACCTGGCTTTTTTTAACCCTGTTTTTCCCCTCCCTGGTTTTGATGTGCATGAGAGACTTTATACAAACAACAGGGGAAGAAAAATGACTTTAAAAGACAAAGAGTGAAATGAACTACTCAAAATGCTGTCAACGGCTCATTGTAAACCTGGGAAAAATAAAGCGATAAAAATCAATTTCTGCAAACAATGTTTCACTTAAAATGTTTTAGATACTCCAAACACTAGAGAGTAAGACAAAAGGTCAAACTGCCTTGATTTTCAGACAATAGTATATACTTTAAGAGAACTTTTTATAGACTTGAGCCTTCACATTTCAAATTTGTGCCTGAGAAGTGACACAGACCTTTAGATTTCCGGCACATAATAAATAACATAAACCGGCAGAAATAACGTGAGACCACAGCCTACAGAAACAGGACAGATTTGCCTATAAGCTGACTTTGCATTCAGAGTATTTCTGCAGAAGGCCCCACGCAGAAAACCCCCTGGAAACAAGCCCAGCTGACGTGAGCTCCACAGGGAAATGAAAGTAAACTACCCAAACAGCTCCATTTGAAGTTCTTCTGACTATTAAGCAGCGTGCCAGCATCGAGCCCCAGTAACTCTGTGTTTTCAATCCTCTCTCTCCTTGCAGGAACGCTTCCTTGCATGCGTTTGTACAGTCTGTAAATATATGTCAGCAGCATTACAAGTGCCCAGCGTGCTCTCCCCCCGTTGCAGTTTCCTGAAAGACACCAAAGAAGGGGCTGGAGAACAAAGACTGTGCATGGAAGCGGAGAATACGCCTCAGGAAAAAAAGTGAGGGAAGAAAAGGAAAAGGCATATTCTGCTTTTGGGTATGTCTGACAGCTCTGGATTAATGTAACAGATGGGAAGGCAGAATTTGTCCCCTACAGGGACAAAGGGTGAGTAGGCAAATACTTAGGATCCTCACTCGGACTAGCTTTTTAAGTAATCTTTTAAAAAAGTAGTCAAATACACACTATCTATGCTTTCTCTACAGAGGAAAGATTTCTCGCCAACTGCAAGAGAGCCTTTTTATAACTAACAATTTGTAATTATCCATTCAAAAGAATTAAGGCAATTTAGTTTTAGCCGCAGTACAAGTGAAGTTCTGCAGCCTGATGGGGAAGAGGAGCACAGACATACTCCTGATGACCACTACCAGAAATTACAGCAGTCAGCACAGCCAAATGCTGTAACAGCAGAACTATTCTTCCAAATCTAAACCGTATTATTTCAAGTTTGTACTATAACTTGTGAACAGAACTGGAGGGGAGGAAAACAAAAAAAAAAAAAGAACTAGACCCCAGCTACCTTCATTTGTCATAGCTCTATTTATTTAATTGAAGTCTCCGAATATTTATACCAGTGGAACTGTGCCCCACAGTTTATAGTCAGAGGCAGGTACAAACCAAGTTGGGTTAGTCATGGTTAGATGCCTACCTGAATCTGAAGAAGTAAACCTGTAGTAGGTACTTCTCACCCACAAAGGACTGGAGGAGCTGAACAAGAAACACCAGAATTAATTAAGAAAGCAGAGGTGCACCTTTTAATAATTAATAGTGAAAAGATCTTTGAAGAAGAAGGACAGTGGATGATAATATTGAATAATTCAGCAATATAACCAAAGGATCAATGGTACAGTAACTTTATATGTGAGCATTTGCAACAAAATCCGACAAAAAACATCTGATATGCTGATGCTTTCTTGTGGTCAGGAAAGGGTACACTTTCAATATACTCTTTCCTATTGAGAGGGCATCAAACAATTTCTGAAACCAGTCTTTACAACAAAATCAAAAGTGACTGGTAAAATTGCACTGAAGCATGTGACTTTATACTGGGCTTATGCTCTCTCAGACTTGGGCCCAAAAGATCAGAAGCATGGCCCAGTAAAGGCAGTAGCTCCAGTCAGTTAATTTGCATTCCCAGGAGGCCAAATTAGCCATAACATCACCAGTTTAATTAGCAAGGGAAAAAAAACCCACAACAGATTCTTCACTCATCCTGTCACTTCACAAAGCTCCAGCAGCACGGATAGTCTGTGCCTGTCAAGTTTAGAAACAAACAAACAAACAGAAAGCTTCAGCAGCTGTTTAGCATTCAGATTTAATTTGTGGTCAGAAATACTGGAGAATTTTAATTTGTTGCCTGGCTAGCAGCTGAGAGGTAGATATAAGTCGGTAAAAAGGCAACAGGTCTTTCTTATTGCATAAGAAAAAAAAATATACTATATTTAATTTCAGGAGTCTGGCAAAGTATCAAAGAACATGGGAAAAAAAAAAAAGATGTTTAAAAAAAATTAAAATCTGAGTGACAGACCAGGAAAGACAAAGCCTGCTGCTGTTCAGCCTCTTTCTGCCTCATTGCTGGCAAGGATTATTAGCCTGCTGCGGCTTCCCTTAGCAGACGGAGGCCAGCCAAATTGCACAAAACAAAATGCTTTTGGAATTTCCTTCTTAAATTGTTTTGATGACAAGTTTCTGTTAAGAATTGTTGTGAATTCATCAGAAAGTTAGATGCGACTTCCTCTGCTTACTAGGAACTGACCACCACAACTTCTTCTCTGGCATCAAACCCCGATGAAGACTCCCACGCTATGTACCCTTACAGACATCCCAAGGGAGGAATCTATGTCTCCTTGTCTCTGTGAAGTTAAAGAAAGTTTAAGAAGTTAAGAAAATATCTGGGATGCTAATCCTGAAACACATCTACATGCTGAAGTAGCTGGCAGTTATTAGATTTGTAGTATTTATTATAAAGCATCATACAGCAGTGTCCAGCCCATGGCAACTGTACAGACGTGATTTTGGAAGAAGCCAGTGAACTGGGACACCATTCTAGCTGATAAAAAACTGTAACAAAAACTTGGTGCTGACTAGTAGGACACTATTTATATGAGATGGGAGGATTTTGTTTGACTACCTGCAAGTAAAAACATTTAACCCTCAAACTAAGGAAATATATAGATGTTAATGTGAGGAGAGGCCCAGTGGAAACATGACTTAACACAAATTTTAAATATTAAAAAAAAATACAGATGTATAGCTGGTAAAACTGTAACAGTATTCTAAATACTTTAATGCCCTGGAGAAGTAAATCCCTGGATGTTGCCTTTTGATTACACAGGGGCCTAGGCCATGGGTTAGCGCTATGTACCACCACGGAAGGGGCAGGCAGGAACTTCTCGTTCCCTAAGCAACAAAATGGCCGAGGAGGTGACAAACCTCCCCCAAGCCACCCGTAGGTGAGGCCCCCGCAGAGCACAGGGGCAGGGACCGGTGCCCCGAGCCCGGGCCGCTCCCCGCAGGGAACCACCGAAGGGGAAGAAAGGGGCGCGGAGCCGGCACCGGGGAGGCGAGGCCCAACCCTCCGGTGTCTGCAGATAACGGGTGACGGGCACAGAGCCGCCGCCGGCTCTCCCAGCGCCCCCTGCGCCTGCTCATTTGCATAGCCGTACCCCGGCGGCCAATCCGCGGCGGCTGGCGGGTGCCGCTCACCTGCTGCGGCCGCGCCCGCCCGCCCGCTCGCTTGGTGGCCGGCGCGGCGGGGCGGGGTCCTTGCTGTGCCGTTCCTTGCCGTGCCGTTCCCTGCTGTGCGGTTTCCCGGAGGCA
>WHYT01015214.1:41132-83811 GCA_009806455.1 Tetrax tetrax | reverse complement strand
GACTCTGAACCTGCAAATACTTGTATATGAGGTAATTTAAGTTTAAATGAGGTATATCCATTAACTTCGGGCAAGTTTACTAGGTTTGAATTTAAAAAACCAAAACAACAAAAAAAAAACAGAACATAAATGAACTGCAGGGATTAAAAGGACACATTGTTTTAAATAAAAATTACAGTTAATTGAAATGTTCCAATGATCTTCCTAGTGAAATTAAAAAAAAAAAAAAAGTCATTGTGTTTATGTGTTTATGATCTGAACACATCAACACTGCACTTTCAAGAACTGGCAAACAGAATCAGCTGTAAATCAGGTATAAGAAAGTAGACAACCATTATTTTCACTGTACAAGTTGAAGACATGTAGAAAAGAGAAGCACATCTTATCCAGGTTAACTGAGACACTTAAAAATACTTAATTCTAATGTTACCTAAAATCAATTCTTTGGGCCTGGGTGCTTTTACAAATTTGCCAACAGAACAGATACTAAGATCACCAGCAGGTAGCTCCTGCGCATGTTTAAATGGGCACAAGCTGCAACTCATTCACCTTCTAAGGTGGTCCCTTGAGGCCAGGATTGAGGCACACTTCAGGGATGTAGACAAAGGATTTAAATTCCCAGGATTATCAGTCAGGCGTCTTCCAAGTGAACTACAGTGTTCATTTTATGAAGTGTCAGAGATGTTAGTCCCAATTCTGCAGCTGAAAAGCTATATTATGATACAATCTTTCCCAAGTTACCCATATGGGAGGCAAGCCATTCTGAATCACACAAAAGTGGTTTGCCTGCAGGGCACCAATTATTTACTACATGTAGCTTCACATCCAGTAGAAGAATATGCATAATTTACTCATCTCCTTGACGTCTTTTGGGTTGGACAGTGTCTAAGCACAGAGATAAGACAGTGTTCTTATGCCAGGGGGTAACTGGAGGGGAAAACTACTCAGTTGTGGAAGACGGGAACTTCAGACAAAGCAATAAAATACAGGAACTGGACTTTCTTACACAGTCTATCAGGACAGCATTTGGAAAACCCAGTACCACTACCTGCACATTCTTACAGCAGCAGCCTTGCTGTTTTCTCTGTGCACCGTGCACTAACTGTTGTCCTTACCTTGCTGCCACCTCCAACCACCCCTTAGGCTTATACTCATTCAGCAAAGGCAGCCTCTCATGCTGGGCTGTTGGATGCATCAGGCAATGTGGATGAGCAGCAGCATGTAGCAGGAGCAGCTTTCTTAATAGAAGACCCAGTCCTGTCTTCACAAGCTTACATTCTAAAAGATGGGAAGTGATAAATCGAGAATACAGGAGACTAGAAAAAAAGCCTTGAGCCATGTCTAACCATGGTGGTACTCAGATGCCAGAAGAGAATAGAGAAAGGACTGAAAGAAAAAGCACTAGGAATCCTCAACAGAGAATGAAGCGTTTAAATGAAGAGTAGCTTGGACAAACATCACAGGAAACAGACATGCTAGGGAACAATCTTGCACTGGCACGCAGTGTAACAGTCACTTGCCTTTTAATAGCAGTTTATATTTATTTTCACATTCAAGTAGTCGAGAAATGAAAATTAAAAATGGCAAAGCAGTAATAACTACAGGGCTTTCGGACTTTGTCAGGTAATATGCTGCACACCTCCTGCATTAAAAAAAATTCTGGCCAAAGGCTGGATCCAGGTAGGGTAATAACAGAGGAGAGAAATTAAGAAAATAACATAACTATGTACCACATCAAAGCCTTAGTGGTGAATAGTACAGAGACTATCAATGTATTCTCTTCTGTCAGTGCATCACCACTACAGTTAAGTGAAAAGACAAGTGCCAAGTTACATTTAAGTTACATAAACTGAATTATTTTCACTGAGGATTACATTTAAATATATAAACCAACAATAAAATACCAAAGAAATAAAATCATATATAAGCAGAATCTCAATAATCAGCTCCAATGGTGAGAATAAATTTCAGAAGAGTGAAGTATGCAAGCTGATGAATGCAGATGAATAAATGCTGATACCTAACAGATCTTTCCGAGGTCTGATTTAGGGTATTTTTGTGAGTGCCAAAAAGTAACACGCAGTTCTCCCAAAGGACTGAGAGAAACATGCTACCACCCTCCCTGGCTCTGCTCCTGGGATGAGGAGCAGACTTCTCTTGTTGTATTCCTAAAATACAGCTCTGCGTAAAATACAGCACTTGCATAAAACAATACCTCCTAAAAAAAAAAAGTTATCTTCAAAGAGTGACAGTTCTCAATCCCGCAAAGTGCCACAGAGACAAAAAGTACTTTTTTTTTTTTTTTTTTTCTGTATTAGCCTTGGGAATAATCCCGTTACCATCATCTTTATGTCCTTTAACACAAAACCACTGCTAAACCCCACAGCAAATGATGTTTTCCTATTATCATATCCATTCATGCTTACATAATATCTAAGACATCCCCATTATCTTATGAACTCTATCATCATTATGGCATTTATCTTTGACTACTGTAGCTGAAACCGCAAAATGGTTTCAATAACGTTTTCACTCACTCAAAAACTCTTTTCTGGATGTAGGTTTTCCATTGTGAATTCAGTCATGAATATGCATTATTTCCCTTGTTCACATGCTGTGTGAGGCTAAGACCTTTGGATGGCTGTGTGCAAACCTAGACAGACTTAAGTGTCAGCGGAGATTAAAGCTAGTCCCTAGCTAATAACCACATTACCCTCTTGCTCCTCTCCAAAGATAGAGACTTAGAGAGAAAATTAAACATATTCTAGAGTCTCTAATCCTACCAACACTTTAAGCACTTTATTGTATGCTCAGCTTTAGAAAGAGAGCTTCTAAAGTTTCCATAGTTACTACAAATAAGAGCATGAGCCTGTTTGTTGTGAAACTGCATAAAGGAAAAGAAATGCAGCAAACACAGATCTGATTGTGTAGACTTGTCTAGATTTTCCAAGAGGACATATTGCACTCTCAAAATAATTAATATTATAGACAAGGAAGTTAAGATTACAATATCTCTGTCACAGTGCAGAAAGCATACAAAAGGAAGAAAAACTTTCATTTCATTTTGCAGGAGATTCATTACCAGACTACTTGTGTTTAGGGAATGAAAGTCAACATTTTTATGCATTTATAGCAACACTCTTTCAAAATCCATCAGTACTGTACGCTATAGGATTCCTATGTTATTTTGACTTATACGAACAATAACAAAACTGAATCAACTGGCTCTGTGTTCCATACTTCTGTAACATATACAGCAATTTAAAATTGATCATCTAAACTCTCTGGGTTGTATCTTCAATTGTCAGAGAGGGGGCCATACAGGGAGAAAGGCAGAGAGGTGGAGAAAATATGCTAGCAATCTGCCCTAGAGGATGAAAAATTTTACTATCTGGAATCAGCATAAACCATGAAAATCTATGCCACTAAATCCTGTGGAAATTTTGCCACTGACTGCAAAGGGAACTTTTCACAATTCTGTTGTTTCTTTTTGTATGGATTCTTCTACACGAGGTTGCTAGAGTCAATGCTAGCAACAGCACAGTGACTGTTTTATACATTTAATGGTGTATAAAAATACAGCCACATACTGTCAGGAGTCACTAACCAATTATCTTACTGTGATGCACTACTGGAGAGGAGGACTTACAAACCACTTCCCAGAGAGAGTATTGCAGCTTTTAATTCTCATATCAGAAGGTCCAATTTGGATTAAATGTTATTGGCAAGTCTATTGCAGCTATCAGGACACCTATGAATTGTTCTATAAAACAATTTGGATTCTATGGATGAAAGCGAGTAGATATAATTATTAATAAGGTTTGAATCTAATGAGTTAGATATACAGCAATGCATAAGTAATCTTGAAAGTACGTAACTTAAAAAAGGCAAGTAGCATGTTTTAGAAGTTAAGTATTATCATTAACTAATATAGGACACTGAAGTGTGGTGACAAGGAAAAGAAAAGATGTACATTTGTTTTCTTAAATCCCCTTCATAGTTACTAATACTAAGGATTTTCTAAATATAACATCCTTGCTGGATGGTTTGATTTATTATATGATACCTTTTTTTATTTTTCCTTCCCAGTTAGGCCTTTTCCTGCACCACAGTTGATTTTCAGTAATTAAATGACTACTTAGGAAATCTTCCCCAAGAGTCATTTGGCCCAATGAGGAAAAGAGGATTTTTTTTTGCCCAATTCCATTACCTCATTTAAATCAGATTTTTAAATATTAACTAAATTTGTACCAAATATAGGAGAGATATAAAACCTTATCAAGAATGACAGCTCACTTGGGTTAGAACCATAGTCAAACAGGCTGTTTATGCAACAGCTAAAGCCACCCAACTTCTCTAAGAGCTTTTCTGGAACAAAGTCTATAAGACTAGAAAGCAGAGATAATGAAAATACAATTCTTGTTAAATACATTTCTTTCTGTTTATCAACAAGTAATCCTATTATCACTAAAGCTTCTGTAGTGAATGAAATACTAGAACTTCTGTAGAATGAAATACTAAAGCATCACGATAGAAGTATCACTTCCACTCACAGACCTGACTGGACCATACTGAAAAGACACAAACCATTTCCCTTCAAGTCTATCAGCCCTTTTAAGTACTTTTCTTTCACAGCAACTTGAAGGTAATTCTTGTCACCATTAAGAGAGTTCTCCAGACAGCTACCACAACTGTTAATCACAGTTTGGATCAATATGCTGTGACTGACTACATGTAGTAGACAGTCAAGATTTTTGTCCCTCCTGGTGAGCCAAGCTGCTTACAACGCTCTGCAAGTTTCTTCCTGTTGGGGGTTTTAGTAATTTGCTGAAGTCCTAGAAGCTGTATAAGATGATAGCGATTCCTTATAACTCCTTTACCTTTTTTTTATGTAAGTTTTACTTGTGCTTAAGATATTACCAAAAAAGTAATCACAGAAAGTGTAAAGAACTAAAGGTTTTATCTTAATTTATTTCTTTACGTTAAAGAAGCTAATTCATATTTTTAGAATTAATGCTCTAGACTCTATTTATACCTGACATTAAGTTACCAGCATCAGAAAACTTCAGGAATTCAGACTATACAAACTTAAAATTCTCTGCCTAGAAGTTAGAATAAAAATGTCTACAATATTTAGTTTGCTTGTATTTTTATTTATTCCATAGCAGTTATTAATCACCTCCGACTGCAGTCACCACATTCCGGGTTTAAAAGCTAGAAACACGCAGTGCTGCATCAGCTGGGAATGCCCTTCCTTCCTTCCCTTGCTTGACCTGGCTCTTGCAGAGCAGACACAGCACAACCTTTCTAACCTAGAAGCCTCCAAGGTGGAAAGGCACCACTGGATAGTGGAAGAGGCATCTATTCTGCATCACACTTTTTAGAGATAAGATTTGTAACACTGAGGAACCTAAAGCAGAGGTTCATTTCTGCTACGGATAACTCTCACCTGGTCCAAGAGATCAGTAGGAGGGTTGGACCATCCACCACCAAACAAGCTTCGATATCCACCACAACGTGGCAGCAAAGCTTCACTGGACACGCAAGAAATAAGACGTCCGCAGCCAGCCCTTTCCTACTCCTCTTTACTGGGACAGGAAGACCCAGGTAGGCTGCTGACGCTTACTGCAAGCACTCCCAATAAAAAGTTGCTTGCACAAAATATTCTGATAAAGACAGAAAGCATATTCCCAAAAACTGAACTGGGGTTTGCAGCTCGTATTCCACTCTGTAGAAGAACATTGCTTTGCCAGAGAAAGATCTGAAATGATATAATCTCAGAACAGACAAAGGGACAAAACTACTCAGTTTAAAGTAACCAAAATAGTTTCAATAATAAGGCAACATTCTCTGCAATTCACAGCCTACAGAAATTAGGAAACATAGGTAGCAGAAAATAATTGTATTTTAAATATTTTTTTTTTCCAGTATCCAAGTCTTCACTAACCTCCCACACAAGTAGTTAGCTCTTCCTTTAGCAGAGGAACACCATCTTTCTAGCTACCTGTATTTATATCAGTATCTGAATGCCCTACCCGTCATCTGTAATGATGAATCCACTTCTTAAAGTGTGCCTGTGGGATACAGGTTTATTTAAAATGAGACTGTTATCTTCTGTATAATCAACAGACAGGCATGCTGTATCTCACGTATAACTTTCAGTGAAAGTTCATCCATTTAAACTTCTATGGCCAACAAATATACCTTAAGACCAGGACGGAGGAGCATACCTCTTTCGCTCAACGCTTCGGCACAGAACACAGACAACCAAAGGTCACTCACTCATGAAATCAAGTCTGTCGGTTCTGCTTCATGTATAAGGTATTTTCACACTTTTTCATTGAATCATAGAATGGACTGGGTTGGAAAGGACCTTTAAAGGCCATTTAGTCCAATCCCCCTGCAAGAAGCAGGGACATCTCCAACCAGACCAGGTTGCTCAGAGCCCTGTCCAACCTGGCATCGCACCCAGGGATGGGGCATCCACCACCTCTCTGGGTAAGCTGTGCCAGTGTTCCACCATCCTCATTGTAAAAAATTTTTTCCTTATATCTAATCTAAATCTACCTCCCTCTATTTTAAAACCATTACTCCTTGTCCTATCACAACAGGCCCTGCTAAAGGGTTTGTCTCTTTCTTTCTCATAAGCCCCCTTTAGGCACTGGAAGGCCGCTATAAGGTCTCTACGTAGCCTTCTCTTCTCCAGGCTGAACAGCTCCAGCTCTTTCAGCCTGTCCTCATAGGAGAGGTGCTCCAGCCCTCTGATCACCTTTGTGGTCCTCCTCTGCACTGGTTCCAACAGGTTTATGTCCTCCTTACATTGGGGGCTCCAGAGCTGGACTCAGGGCTGCAGATGGGGTCTCATGAGAGTGGAATGGAGGGGGAGAACCACCTCCCGACTGAATGTATTCTATGATTCCATGAGGTCCATTTTAGTTCCAAGACTTGACTGCTTTTAACTATATACTCACTTCCGTGACGTCCAGGTAAACGGTACTCAATGTTCATTAAAGTGTTGTTTACTGCTTCAGCAATTTGGGTTACTAAGACATTTCTTACCTAGAGGACCGTGGGGACTTTTCTCCCCAGATCACTAGTATTTCTAGGTTAACAGATTCCACAAGACATCATTGAACAGTATTATATACCCAGATTGCTATTAGTCTTTAATAGACTGCCAGCTAAACAATATTTAATCCATATTTTATGCGCCTCCTCTAATGCTCTGTGAGACTTAAAGGCACAATGCCAACACACCTTAGTATACTATGAAATTAAACACAAAATTTTGGTCAAGTACTCCATAGCTACAGAAGTCATAGCATGTGTTCAGCTATGTCAGGCTATTTTTATTATAATGTCTCTCATGCCAAAACTTACAAAACGTTAAAAAAAATTAAGCCATAACCTCTAGTTTGTTTTACTTTTTCCTATACTCAGACTTGTAATACTAGCTTAAAACCATGAATATGACACATTCATTTTTGCTGCTCAGCCTGCCAATTTTTTTTTTTTAAATTATGACTTACATTTTTAATAGAAACCCATAATCTATGAGTAACTATAAATCATCTGGTTTTAAAACAGAAAGAATCACACTCTTGATCAATCTCAAGCTAATGCTCCACAGTTACAATATTCTGTTCTCACTGTCTCTTCTATTACACTAATCCCACTTCAAGACTTCATGACAACTAAATCTGTTCGTTATCTATAAGAGGTACCAGAGAGTTAGCAGGTTGTTACATTAAAAAGAAAAAGCTTCAATTGCTGTTACCTAACTATTAAAAATGTCTTAGCTTATCTTCTTTTCCCAGGTCCAGAAAAAAAATGCAAAATTCCATTAAGGTGAAACTCATGTATCAAATTATTATTAAAATCTACTGCAAACACTGAGATATAAAGCACTAAAGCACAGGGCGATGGTAATTGTGTTCACAAACTGATTAAATATAAGGCAGACTGTAGTAATTTTCAGTTTCCTTGGACACGTAAAGAAAAAAGATCCACGTACACACAGAAATAAACTCGTGTATTTATACGCATATGTATAGAAATAGCTAGCTTTTCTAAAAACTTTAAGATGGAGATTATAGAAGTCAAATAAAACTGTCAAAAAATTGGCACTAGACTAAAAAAAAAATCCAACCTAGTTAATATCTGAGATGTGGTCAAGCTAACTATAATTTATCACTCTACGGTAGATGACAAGATAAGCTGACTCACAATTTGGATAGAAGCTCTTTTTCTATTTATAATGTCTAGAGATTAATCTTTTTATATAGATTCAACAAGGATCTGTATGCCAGTTTATCTTTCAGCATTGTACTTGAGTTTCAGGGTCTCCAAATAACTTATGTGGCATAACTCCCACCCCTGCCATTCTTGCTAATTTCAAATGTCACTTTATGACAAATAATCAAAACAATGAAGGTAAATGAAACTCCTGTTCCAGTCTCACAGATACCAGATGATGTCCAGTGTGCAACCAAAAATAACAACAGTTAAATAAATGGGTGTTTTGAAAGATGCAACTAAATTATAACCAGCTAAGGTTTTTCTCCCATGTTTTGCAAAATAGCTATTAGCCATAATTACATCTACTACAATTTCAGGAAATGGTTGCATCTCCTTGAAGAAATCTCAGGACACCAAGAGACAAGAAGAAATCAACAAGGTCAGTGGAATGGATGCCAAATACATCCTTAGTGAGAAAGGAATGGTTAGATTTTTGGAAATAATTTCAGAAATAGAAAGAACAAAGTCTAAGCAAAGGTCTGGGGAAGTGAGGGAAAACGATTTAAGGATCAGGAAGGAGTGACATAGAACAATGCATTTGCCAGCCAAAGTTACAGATTGTTTTAATAACAGTGACCAGAAAAATGTCAGAATAAAGATATTATGCAAAGCATTGGCCATCTGAATATTCTTTGGAGGCATGCAAGAAACAATGTCAAGAAGACAGACTGAAATATGATAAGGCGGTTGTAGAAGGCATTCCATTCTCAACAATATTTCTGAACCACTCCTAGCTTTATTTAAAAAAAACAAAAACCTTTGGGTCTCAAATTTCTAGTGTTGCGTCTCAGCCCAGAGGGGAATTTTTAAAAGAAAGTCTACAGAAAAATCAAGCAAGCTGTTTGAGCTATAAAAGCAGTGAAACATTATATTTTCTCAGTTTCTTTTTCTTTTTGGTCCTCCTGGTAACTAAAGACCCACTTTCTTTCAAGAATTCAAGCCTGTCATGGATTTAAATCCACCAAGAGGATTAGGGCAGAGGACAAATATGACAATATTTGGTTTAGAAACAGAGTTATTAACTTTAATTCCTTACTTCTACATGCATGAGTTGGTGTCTACAGAGATTACTCTTCTCAAGGGATTAGAAATATCATAATGTAACATTTGAAAGAGCCTTCTTGCATTCTGTACACCTCTGTTAAACTTTCTCCAGCTTTAAGAGGGACCCTGTACATCACACGTGCTTCTTAATGCTGATAGTTGTCACTTACTGGAGCTGTTTAGAAGTGAGATACTGAAGAACAGACTCCATATTTACATCTCTGCAAATCTGCTTTAGTATTTTATATACTTTCAAGAAAATTAATACTCCCCTCCTTGCCCCCAAACTCTGAATTTTAGTATTTTAATCCTCCTGCAGATGCACTAAATAAATTGCATCCCGAAATTATGAATCAGCAACCTGAAATATACCATTAGGAATTATTACTTTGTTAAATGTTCAAATACAAAATTTAATGTGCTGATTTCTGCAAGAAAAAAAAAAAAAAAAAAAAAAAAAAAAAAAAAAAAAAAAAAAAAAAAAAAAAAAAAAAAAGAGACAGCACTTCCATTTCCCAGAATGTCTTTTCCTGTACTTCACACTGTGTTGCTCCTGTGGTCTTAGTCTTTTTAACATTAATGAGAACTTTGCATTTGATAAGAGAAAATTTGTTCTTGGGGCAACAGTGTGGATTACTGATACAGCTAGTAAACGTAGAACTATCTCACAAGAAAGCTTCACATCTGTGTTTGTATTTTAAAGTACACACTTTCTTACAACTAAAATTTTGGAAGTGCAGTCTTTGAGTCAGAAGTTAAATCCACCAAACGCCATGCCTAATCCTGATGCTGTAGGGTTTTTCCTTGGTTCTTCACCTCTAGGTGAGTTCTGTTCCAAAAAGAGTTTGCAACATACAAAAAAGATAAACAATGGGTTAAGATATGGAAGCCATATTATCCTGACTCTTCAGATATGAAGTCAATGTCAAGAGTGATTTAAAACAGGATTAGGTTACACAAATGCCCCCTGTACCCTTTTCAACAGGGACCACGCCCCTAGTTCCTCCCCCTTCAGAGTTTTACAATAATCCCACTTCAGAGACTTTACTCAGTATTGTACAGAAAAATCCTACTTAGAATGCAATACAGACCTCTTTAGTCCAGTAACACTTCTGTAAGAGCAAGACCGGTTACTTCCAATGCTTCCTTCAAGAGTGTAAAGACACCCTGATGTATAGCGACAGAAACAAGCATTGGTGGACAGATGACCTCCCAAATAAAACCAAAAGCAGTGTTTGGGAATAGCTATGTTTTTCCCCTTTCTTCATGAGAAACAGCAGGAAGGGTGAAGCCTCTCATGAATCATTTAGGAACTGGCTCATCACTGCAGCTAAAAAAACCCCTTAACCATACAACACAGATTCCCTTGTGAGCCACACAGACCCCTAGGCTCCATTAGGATCTAACAAAATATAGTTATAAAGAATTCACAGTAACTTGCAGCAACAGGATAGGATTTGGTCTGCTGAATAAGGTGAAAGAAATAAGCCCCTCTCAGAGGCTGTTCTTGCTCAGTGAATAACCACACTTGTACCTGTTCCAGTTTCTAGTCTGACCAGTTCATTTGAATATAACTGTAAGACACAGAGAAGGAGCTAAGGTTTGTGTATATGCCACAAACCAGAATCCTCCTCTCTCTCTCTTTCTCCGGGGTTTTCGAGAAGAATTCTCAACAAGTAGGAATTTTTTTCATTCTAGTTCCAGCTATGGTAGGTGGTTGCCACTCAGTTGATATTTTGTGTTGTCTTTGGCACTAGGAACCTAAAGGTTCAGACCAACAAATCTTTCTTTACCTGTGCTGACAAGTCCTATTATTCCACTGCCAGGTCACTACAAGCTTACTATTTAACCTTTTTATTAAAGTCACAGTGACAATCAGTACTGATTTACAGAAAATAAGATTCTAACAGTGCTCTGTGTCCAAGGATAAGGGCTGCCGCAGCAGCAACCTGTGGTAATGCAAAACATTAGCCATCTACCAAAGAATACTTCTGTTCAGCCCAGGTAGACTTCAGATCTACTTGTGCAGCGCAGCATGTGTCAGTCGGATAAGGACCCAAGTGGGTAGAAATTGACTGCGCATGAGGAGGTCATTACTGTTTTCATCAGTAGTCTAGGTCCTTTGCACTGACCATATCCATGAAAATAACATGATTTTATGTATGCTTATGAAAATACAGAATCAAATAGGTCACCCCAAGCTACTAAACATATTGTCAGTGTGTAAAGTGAGCTTTCCAAAGAAAGGCAACCATTACTGATGTAACATTATGCTGTATGATGGTTTACTCTAAAAAGTTAACTCCAACTCCTATTTTTGCTTTCTACTGGCTTCTATTCAGTTGTGAGGCTTTTTTACAGTATGTGGCCTGGTTTAGCTTGCACTCTGTAACTTAGAAATAAAATGTCTGTTAGCTCCCCCAAAAGTCTTTGCTCGCATCTCACCAAAACAGACTGCCACTGTTGTAGACATAGGAACTTGATTTCTTCTAGCTTTAGCCAGAAGTTTCATGAACCACAATTATACTTGCTGCTGCCATGAAGTCAAAAGTATTTTCAATCTACCTCTCAGATGACTTTCAAACTCAATATAATAGAAGAAGCTTAAAGAAGGAGTATCTGAAAATTAACTTCTATTTTCTACATTTTTACCCATTATTCAAACTACAGGGCCTATGTATGGATATCCACTGCAACCACACATTTTCCTTTCACAAATGCTGAAAATTCTTACTCCTAAAACATATATACGAGTAAACACCCAGCTGGCTATAAACTTATATATGTGTGTACACACACACACTACACAGCAGGATACTTTTTATTCAGGTATGACTGCACTTTCAGCCAACAGGAAAACATACCTGATTAGGGGTTAATATAATATGGACACTTACATAATATCATTCCAATTAAATTCAGACATTCACAAAATCAACTTATCAAGAGACCTACTGTAAGAATCTCAAAAGAGCAAGATCAGCAAGTATCCTGAGAAACCAAGAATGATCAATCTTGAAAACTGCACTTCACTTCTGATTTTCAAGTTTTACCAGTTTAACTAACAGCTATTACATTGTAGTACTTTGGGTAATACATTTTTTTTTCCCCAAAAGAGTAACAAATATTTTTAAGGACAGTCATTAAATTATAAAAAAAGAACAAAAAAAAGAACACATCTTTGTGGGTTACTCATGAGCCTAAATGTTAGGAAGGAGCGAAAAACCAGACAACTTAGTTACCTTAGTTAAGGTAAACCGTTTTTAACAATAAATAAGTTAGCTTATTTGAAGTCTTTCATAAGGACCTTTATTGTAAGATTAGGCTCAATAGTCTTTTCACTAGAATGGGCTGGTCTCCTTCCTTATGTTTGCCTTAAGCAAGTGGAATCTGTGAATGGTCAGAAACGAAGGTGGAAGGAGCAGTAAGAGCTTAGAATGAGGTAAAACGTGAGAACAAAAAGAAGGGCTCTTGTCTGAGGCTAGAGCCTGTCAGAGATGAGGAACATGGTGGTTGAGAGAGCAAGATAGAAGATATTTTGAGTCGGAATACCTTTTCAACCCAAATAACCTGAAAAGCAGGATCTGGAGTAAATTTTTTACTGATATTACCCAGATAGGCATCTCCAATCCAGTCTGCTATTCTGTGGCAGGTTTAATTTATTTGTTTTTAAACACAGGTTACATAAGTAAAGTACAACACGTCCAACTTTTCAGAAGCAGAATAAGAAACTGAATTTTCAAAACCAAATATTTATCTCATGAAAGAACCTCTCCTTAAACTAAAGGCAAATGAGTCCACTTGCATTCTGAAACACCTTTTTTTCTTTTGAATACAGAAGGACAACTATGATTGGGATGCAGCCAATTCCAGACAGAGGATTTAAAGGGTATAGAACAAGTTAAAGTGACATTCAACCTTCTCTTCAGACTCCAAGGTCTATAATGAACTGCATCTCTCTAGTCTCATTCTATTTACCTTTTCCCCTGTGCTAAAAACCTGACAGCTAACAGTTGGAAACATGACATCTTTCATCATTCCTCCACCGAACTTACGTGGAACCATGGAAAATTACAGTAGCTGAAAATCTAAAATACCAATTCAAATAATCTTTGCAAGAGGTACAGAAAATTTATTCTTAAGTGTCCATAATCATCTTCACATCTGTTACTAACAAGGTTTTCCTTTGCTTTTAGTCATGAAATATCCTGAAGGAAAAAGTACTATTTGTTAGTATAAATGTAAAAGATACAAGTCTGCCTGAGATGTAATTAGACAAGATAACAGTTCTCCCAAACTGGGCACTGAAAGATTAATTCACACCTAAAAAGCTAAAGCAATGCAAACATGTCAGTTGAACTTCAGCGAGCATTCTCAAAAGCAATGAACCTCCTGATACTTCTATGCACTTTACAGAACTGTTTAGGATCTCAAAGGATGCAATTTTAAGGTAATGACAGGTTTACAAAGGAATTTATTTTAGGATAAGAGCAGACCCATTTCCTCTCTCAGTGTGCTTCCATACACTACAAATAAAAAGATCTATCAAAGGATTTCTCCTCTCAAAGGTAATAAAGAGCTCTTTTAACATCTAACAAGGCAGTCCAGCTTCTCCTGATGAATTGCATACTTTAGGGAATTTTTTTTTTTCCATCCAGACAGGGGAAAAAAAAAAAAATCCCATCACTTTTACCACAGAAGTTACATTTTTCTTTGGAAAATTTTGTATGTGTAATTTGGAGGCAGAACTTAGTTATTAAAATGTAGAAAATCAGTATATCGACTCTGTTTTCAATAGAAAACATAGCAACATCTTGACTGCAGAGCCTAGGTGCCTCTGAAATAGATAAAGCTCAAACAAAGAAGTGCATCTACAAAGATTTTACTTAGAAATCTACGAAGTTCTTATATAAAAGGAATCTGGATGAAACTTTTTTTCAGTGAGCTTTATCCAAGGAGAAATCTGAGTAACACAGTATGAAACCACAAAAACAGACAGTAGAAACAAGAACGTGAAGAGAGGTTTCTGGACATCAGTCCCTGAAGGAACTCTGGCTGAAGAGCTACAGTGACCTTTCCCTTGCAGCTTTCTACATCGTCTTGGCAAACTGCAGCACCACTGAGTGGTCCTATTAGAATTTAGACAACTGTCTCGGCACCTAGCTCAAGAGCTGCCTACATGCTTCCTCTTAATTAATCTCCCTTGAAAAGAGACAAAATATATTCATTCTGGATCATAAAGTTACAACACAGGCAATTTTAAGATGTTTCAGTTTTAAGCAAGTAGGCTTTCAAATCCTAGTAAGAGCGTTGCTCTGGTTTACAAGCATCACAAAATACATTTGTGCCAGACAGGACTGGGTGCACAGAGGGAAGAGAGAAACTGCCACATCTCTTCAGAGGAGTGTTATGCAATGGAGTCAGGCACCTACATGCTACTAAGAGCTTGGTTTATGGTGTCTAGAAGTAGCAGAATATGCTGCAAATCAGATGAAAGTAGAACAGATAGGAACTGCAAACCCTCTTCTGCTTCTTTGTCTAAGGTGTGCTGAGAACACAGCAGATGAGGAACGTTACAGAAAGGAGAGAAACAGGGGAGCATTAACTTCACGTAGCACAAGAGCACCTGGAATAGCTCTAGGTCAAAATGAGAAACAGAGTAGTAGCCAGAAGCTGTGCTCCAAAAGCTGATGCAGCAAACAGGCTAGTTCCCCCTCTGCCCAAGTGCTACTTACTTGTTCATATACCTGAAAACTGTATGCTATGGATCAGTGTTGAAAGCTCGTATTAAGAGGTGTCATTATGTCTAGTAAGTCCTTAAAAACCAAGTAAGCAAAGTTTTATCTTATGGTAAGAACTTTATAGTACAGCCATAAAATGTCAGCCTGTATCAAAAGGTGTAAGAAGTTCCACGTTGCCCAAAATGCAGTAAAGGCTCCCATGGTATTTTATTTTCATTTCACACAAGATTGTAAATTACAACTCTACCCTTTGAAGCCCTCAAGCTTTATCCTTTTTTACTAACAGCTAAAATGAGATATTAATCCTAGAAAGAAATCTCTGGTTTTCTTTCTTTCTCCCTTCTGCTCAGGGAGAGGTAACTTTTCCTGCCTTTCCCACCATCAGACCATGGAAGTCCAACTCTGCTACTTGGTGCACTGTCAAGAGACACACAGTCAGGTCACCAACTATAGGAATACTGATAAACGTAAAAGCCTTGCATATAAAGCAACAAAGTGAATAACTCAGAAAATACTTAACACTCATTGCTCCACCACCCATTTTGTTAACGTTTTGCTATCATCTGTCCCCACATTATTTCATCCTTTTAAGATCTGTTTTTATGTAGATGATGTTCTACAGCACACAATTATGAGAACATATAACGCTTTCACAACTTTTGTTGTTTTTATGATACTTGTCAAAAAGTGAGCTATTTATGACAAATTAATTTCAGAAATCTGTTTTATATGTTTAGTATAAGAAAACTGACATTACTCTAGACAGGAAAGGCCTCTGATTTCCAGATGCAGTTTTTGGAAACTTACTAGGAGCTAACAATTAGATGATAGAAAATAATAGCTCACCCACTGACCACACTAGGAAGATTACTATGCAGTTCTTGAAGAGATGGGTAAGTCTGCTTAACAACTGTTTATCTTCAATATAAAGAAATTTCCCTCAAACAGCAATCTATCTTGGAAAGTCTCTGCTCTTAAACTTCAGGAAAAAAAAAATCCCAAATATGAAGCACAATGTCATTTATATTAAAATCTCCCCCAAATTTCAGTAACCCGCATCATTAATTCTCTCAATTATACACATTTTCATTACAGCTTGCTAGTCTTGTCTCTGTGCTTAGAATAAGTTCTCCAGTCAGATTTAATAAGTGTATAGAATTGATGGGGTACTTACTTCAGTCTACTGACTAGATTGAAGTTGAAGCAAAAGTTCCGAGATCTGATGCAATGACCAAACAGTCTTAATTCAGATTTCTATAACTGTTAGCTCTCCGAGTTGACATTTGTAAACTAGTAATATTTATTATTTTAGGAAACAGAATATAACCACAGTTTAACTTACTTCGAATCCAGTTCACAAAAGCATATTTATGAGTTTTCTCACTTCTGAACCAAGCATTGAAATACAACCTAGAAGCTCATGAGGCCATTTAGACTTAGGTACCAAGTGAAAGCAAGGGTGGCATAAATGTATTAAACCCCTATGCCTTTTCTTATGAGTCATATTCAATAATTAGAATTATTTTGTAAAGGATACAAGGATTGTTGTCATCAATGCTGCAGTTGTCCAGGATCAAGGAGATGCCATCTAACTCATAAACCTAAATAAAAACAAAAATTTAATTTAACAGATGACTCAACAATACTAATGATGTTTCATACAAGAAATATGTGAAAACATAACAGAGATGTTTGTTCCTTCACAAATATTAAACTTTAACATAAATTGCAAAGTAGATCTGGTATTATCAGCCATAAGTATCACAAAATAGTAACACAAGTAGACATTAATTTCATATTCCTCCTTCATTTATCATGTATTTGACTGATGTTATTTTCTGCGTTGTACTTCTGTCACTGAGCCAGAAAAGCTATGGTTATTGACAGCTCATGCTTGCTTCCAGAGGAAGAATCATGAAATGATTTCTTTTCCCACTCAGTGGGAAAAGAAAAAAAATAGTAATTTGAAAAATACATATACACATGCACACAAGTTAGCATGGGGCTACATGTCTTCTGTATCTATGCAACCTTCAAAACAAATGTGTTGTCTGTATGTACCTAAGCACATATTCTTTACATCAAGTAAGAGCCACTGACTTTTTTTCCTTTGATAAGCTATCCATTATGTTATTAGCAAGTCAGTAAAAATGAGATCTATAATTTTTTTTTTTTTATTTTCTATATATATTTCAACAGGTGAATTCACAAATTACACTAATACATTTGTGTGTGTGGATGAGATAACGTATAATCCTAATAGACTCATACATACATACACACTCACATTACTAAGAATTCAGGACAAGCTGATGTTAACAATAAATATGTTGCATAATTACCTTAAGAAAAGTATATTGCATAAGAAATTTATCTAGACTTCCAAGGTACACTGTAACACCATACACCATCATGCATATTTATGACTTTAGAAAGTGTTACTTATTTAAATGAAAACCTGTTCTAAACTATATGCAAGATTTCAACCTTGGCAATACCTTCTTAAGACATATAAGCTTTTTTTTTTTTTTAATTACAAAAGTACTCTTAAAAAGACTTGAGAGCATGAGGATTAATTGTTTATACGCTTACACCCATATACTATTTATATGCTTTAAGCCCTCCAGGCATGGTCCCAGGCAACTTGATCCGCATTTAAGCAAGGGGGTTGGATAAGAGGTTCCTCCAGAAGTCCCTTCCAACCTCAACCATTCTGTGATAGCCAAACTGTACTTGTCCAAACCTTAAATTCTTTAATTCCTTAAAATTTAATTTCAAACCAAGAACCAGTGGGGAAAGGAATTTAGACAGAACGTCAATTTAGGTTGTGGCTTGATGATGGGATTCTCTCTTCCACCTTTTTTTTTTGCCCAGAATAAGATGTGTTTTTATGTACCATGTGAAAAAAGCAAATCACAAAGTTTACATTGCAGGATGGATCAGCTTTCTGAAATCCAAGTTCTATGGTATGAGAGGAAAGTTGGGCAGGAAGAGATTTAGATATGAAATCCAAAACAGACTACCGATCAGTAAAACTGAATTCAGAGACAAATCTGAGCCATGCCATTCTTCTGACAAGTTCATTTTCAGTTAATCTTATTGCAGAGTCTCAAGTTGTAACATGAGAAAGTAATAGTAACAGAGACAGATATACCAACAAGCAAGGCTTACGTGCAAGAAAAGCGAAGAGCATTGCTAGCTCTTAAGACCTAACTGGCACATCTGTGCTAACACGCGTAACTGTATCTACATGAAAAACAGTTAATAATGCAGGTTTTAAAATATCTGTTCTTTCCACAAGATTTTTGTGTGTTTTCCAAAAGTCATGCATCATGTATGATGTCATACTTCAAAGCATGAACAAACAGTGACCTTTCAGTAATACAGTACTTGTGTGTGCTTGGGAAACGTTAGTTCTTTGATTTTTATGCTGTAGCCACACTCTGATATGCCTACAATTTTACCTTTTATTTTCCATCAGTGAAACACTGAACAGTACAAATTAAGTTAGATTAAGTGCTGTCAACTGAAATAAGCCATGCAACCTGTTCCAGTTTGATTCAAATGAGACTTTCGGTTAACAGAGTAGCTAACTAGTCAGGGGAAGTAAAATATTAATTAAAATCCACACATGCTTCAAAAAGTTACTGTAGGGATATAATGAGATTCCTTCAAAGTTAAGTGTGAACAGAAGCAGCAAACCACAGCCTTAGTGATACCTTAATGTAAAGACCAGTTGCTAACTACCCTACACCCCGAGTCTCTTGAACAGCTTACAATTAAACTGCACATATAATTTGACCAAGTTAGGTATAGCTTTTGTTACCAGTACACCAGCTTTAGTATGTCACCCATGATTTACTACACAGTGAAATGAAGCAAGGAAAAGAAGCTTTACAATCTGCCCACTCAAGACACACCTATAGACTTCTCAGAGTGACTTCTGAGATTAAGAACTCCAATTCCTGAGCAACCACTGCTAGAGAACTTTCAGTCCCTGCCAGTTGTTCCTGAACCATCAGTGAGATCCACTGAAATAGCATTTTATGGTAACCTAAAATTCATGCCAGTGTACTGTAATAATCTGGGCTGCAAAGTGAGGCAGTTCTGTAATTGCTGTGCATGTAGCGGAGTCATTTCTTCAATGAGAGTGCCACAGTCAAAGGAAGGAATCATTGTCCCCCACCATGCTATCCCACTTGCATGCTGAGAGTCTCTCAAATCATCTCACTCTCATCTACCTATAATCCCTCACACTAGCAGATTTTTGTAAGTATCTAGAAACCATCACCCTAGGTCTTAACCTCTCATACAGATTTATTGGAACTATATTGCCCAATAATAAGAGGTTAGTGATTTTTTCCAATTATTGGCCTCAGAGTTTTTCTCTTGAGAAATGCCCAGTGCAGAGTAAGGCAATGGATCTTTTGCAGGGCTTGGGAAAGGAGTCAATACTGCACAAGCCTCACATCTCATTTTATTTAAGGTGCAAAAATATTCTGGGAAGAAAATATGTAGTGGCTGGTGTGAAACTGGCAGTAATCCATCCAGATTTCAGAAGAAAATATAGACAGAAACTAAGGAATAGGAGAGTTCTGATGTCTGTCTTGTAAACATAATTGCTCATATTAGCCTGTGTTACAAAAGATCACTAAACCTATTCTCCGTTTACCTTATCGACAATGTAGCAAACCAATAACATGGAACTGTTCTGGACTTTAATAAACTTATAAGGTTATTTTATTATGAGGAACTATAAAGCTTTATTCTGAACTGCACTGAAACAATAAATGAAGCCACTGTCCATGTGCAAGGTGAAATCTCGACCACATTTAAGTTAATTACAAAGTTTACTTAAGATAAGTTTAAAATTAAAAATATACAGCTCTGTGCTATGATCTCTAACACTTCAGCCATGTCAGTATCAAAAATTTTGCTCTAATGTTGTTGTGTCAGTTTCTGAAGTTTTTTTTCCTAAAAAGCAGAAAAATAGAACATCCAGCATTCAAAGGCAGATGTCAGTCTCTGCTAGTTAAGACAGACATCTTTCACAACACAGCTTTATACAGCTGTCTCACTTGTTTTCTGTACTTGCCTTCGAAACATAATGAAGATCAGTATCACGCCACTCAGAAATGTAAATTTATTACAGCTGAAAGAAAATGCCTTCCCCATCGACAAAGTGACTACTAGGATTCTTATCTTTCTTTGTACCTGGAATTTAACAATTTATTTCAATTACTTAAACCACAAACTGAACAGAAGCCCATGTAGGCAGAGATGCTACATAAAAATTAAACAAGAGCTTATGAAAGTACCAACCCAGACCATATATACCCACTGCTCTCATGGCCAAGGAACAATACAGGGTTTTATTTGGATGGTTTGGGATATGTCTGTCCTGAGGAAAAAGTTATGCTTTTTCTCGTAATAAGCAATTATATTCAGACCAAAATTAAAGCTTTTATGCTTGATTCACGTTTAATGACCAATATACAAATAAGGTCACTACCATAATTAAGGATATCTGTCTGAACAGAATTACCTCTGATAATTTTCCAGTATTTTCTTATGAAATTCACAGCAGTAATTATCATTAACATAATCATTTAAAGCAGAGCCCAGAGAAAGTATAAATCCATGGTAGACTGTTTCTTGAATCTTTCCCTCTAGCAGCAATGGAGCCAAGCTCACAGGTAAGAATGCAAATTCTCTGAGCATGACAGTGCTTGTTGCTGAACAAGAAATCTGCATACACCTAGTAAAATGCAACTACAGTCTCCAGGTCCGACAACTATACAGACAGTAACAGAAAATCTCCAGCAAAAATGCTCTCTTCAAAGAATCGTTAACACTTCAGGCATTAGACAGGTTACCCAGTCAATTGTAAGAAAAGTATTATGCAAAAGGTACAACAGCTTGAACATAAATTGTTCTTCACTAGAATGTGATCGATTCTCATTCTTCAATCTATGCAGAAGGCAGAATGAGAAACGTGTTTGTTTCAGCCACAGAAATGCTTCTATTTCTTAGAAGTTTCCTTTGGTCTAACTATAGATAAGCAAAAGGAAATGCGCTCTCAGAAGTAGAAGTGGACTACTAACAGTTAGTCATCCATGCTAGCAGTCGCTCTTCTTTTTACATGCTACTGGTAAGTACATTGACAAACAGAAAGACAAATTTGTAGTTTAAAAAGCAATTGGGGGTGGGAAACACATACTCTAGAAACATGAAAAAAAACCAGGAACAAGTGGAACCATTTACATAGAAAAACTGCAGATACAACATTCATTACAGATCAGCAGAGAGAAAAAGTCCCATTTAGCTCCAGAGTATTAATTTTCAGTTCACATTATGTAACTTAAAAAAGGTTTCTGGGAGCAATAAAACTGGCAAACTTCACATTATCATAGACTTCACTCCTTCACTGTACTCTTTGCAATGCTCCTAGTTCTGGCATACAGCTAAAAGTGTTGAAAAACACACCAGTAGCAGCACATGGTTCATAGGTACAAGTGTGCTGATCGGTTGTCAAACATCAGCCTTACTTTGCAGTGGATCAGGGATTAAGCTGCCACTACCCAACTTCCCCTCTCAGGAGCACTACTTGGGGTTTCTCCATTTACCTATTTGCTGATTCTCATGGTGCAAAAATTAGGAGCATAACATTATTTTTGATACTCATATTTCTCCGACAAATTTGATTTAAACTGGCTAATAGATATAAAAGCTGTAGGAGATAAGGGAGAAGGGAAAGAATAACCCAGCTGGGATGGCATGACCACAGAAATCTAAAGAATGTATTAAGGTCACAGAAAACAAAATTATTGACTACATTTTCCGTTTTCCCTTAGTACTCTAGATTACTGAAATTATCATCTTTCAACATACTTCTCAAGATCTGAATCATCAAGATATTAACATTAATCTTATATGAAACAACAGCATCCTAAGCTGTATCAACAGGAGCATAGCCAGCAGATCAAGGGAAGCAATTACTCTCCTTGGTACTCATTAGACTGCAACCTACTCAAGGGGCTGGAGCTATGACATGCAAAGAGAGATTGAGGGAACTGGGGTTTTATAGCCTAGAGAGAAGAAAGCTTCAGGAGAACTTGATGGCAGCCTTCCCGTACCTACAAGGAGGTTACTAATAAGACACAGCCACTCTCCTGATTCAAGTTCACAGTACCTTAAATAGAGAAAATAGAGTCATAAAAATTAAACTGAGAAGGTTCTGACTGGATAGAAGGAAAATTTTTTTACTTTGAGGATATGAAGCAGGTTGCCCACAGACAGTGTGGGCATCATGGAGGACTTCAAAACTTCTCTAGATAAAGCCCTGAGCAACCTGTTCTGAATTCAGCTTTGAGCTGAAGGTTGGACTACAGATCTCTTGAAATCCCTTCCAGTTTGAATGACTGTGCAAGTCTAAGACTCTTCCATCTCACTCCAACAAAAATGAAAGGGCTAAGACCATGGAAAAAAGCCTAAGTCCGTTCTTTTCCTCACATTATTTCAAGACCAGATTTTTCCTACCCTAATACAATCTTATTGATTATAAAGATGAAAAAAAGTTGTCAGAAACAATTTATGAGACTATGTAACAAACAGAAACAGTTATAGAAAAAAAATCTTATGATTCTTGCTCATTGGTGGAGTAATCCTGCATATTCACTGACTTCATATGACACAAATCTTAAAATAATTTCTATTTCAGATGTCAGACTGTTCATACAAATTTATTCCTATAAACTTATATAACTTTTCATTAATGTGTGAGAGTAAATAAAAATTATTCCTCAACTGTACAAAACTAAGACTTCATGTCTTCTAGACGAAAAAGTTAAGAATTTTGCACAGTTTCCAGTATTACAAGTCTCCACACATAACCTGACAAATCTTAACCATGCTCTGCTCTTAACCAGTTCTGCTCTGGACAGGTGAATGGTTATGACCATTTGAGTCTTTTCTGTCTCTAAGTCTGCATGACTTTCTTAGACTGCAAATCATACTACAATAAATTATGCCAAAGAGAAGTGATCCAATGAAATACACATTGGGGATTTGTGGCCAATCTTTTGTCATCATTACAGATACATTTAAGTCCTATTCCTTCTGAATATACAGCTTAAGAACTACATGATGACTACATAATGAGAAATATATCCTTAAGGCCTTGCCACCAAACAGGCTGACCAACAGGAGTCACTTTTCTTCCAAGATCTGCTCAACAAGATAGATAATTAGTGATTAGACATCTGGGCAGAATCCAGTATTCAATTTGAGTAACAGAGCAGCTTAACAAGAGTAGAAATATATCAACTGGTTAGATTCACAAATTGTCTCCTCTGCAACTATGACAGTGCTGAAAAATATTATTTCATTTTGTTCATTTGTGAGTCTTGGTTTGTGAGTTTTTTGTTTGTTTTCCCAAGCAGCAAAAGTGACAGGAGATACACAGGAGATTCTACTTCAAAGGACAAAAGCATACTTTAATCCCTCAGTGCTAAGTGGATTCCTAGGTCTACTGCAGACTACAGGCACTCTGGCTTAGAATAGAGGCAGCTGTGGCTTGTGGCAATCAAGTCTATTATTGGAGTTCACCACATCCTGCAGATCTACTGAAATACTTGTGGACAGAAGCTCCTTTCTTCAGGACATCACAGCAGACTTGCTTAGCTAGTTTGAGAGTTCCTTGCACCAGCGTGAATGACTGAGAGCTAAGAGAGACCTTTACGTCCATTTCAGTCAAGGCAGTGTGTCCAGAATACTACATTGTTTAGGTAAGCATGTATTTAACATTCTAATGTTTGAAATTCAGAAATCGTGGCAACAAAACTTTTTGCTCCTACTACATTAATTTCAAATATATTCTCCCTCTTTCAGCATTATTTCCTGGAGAGATGCGAGGTTTATTTCAACTCTCCCTTGCATCTTTCTGGTAGATTAGGAAAAAAAAAAAAAAAAAAAAAAAAAAATCAACAAAATTGTAGAATCTAAAAATGAGATTCCTTTGTCATGTCCTAAAACTCTCCAAAGGAAACCAGTTTAGAAGATGAAGGTTTTGGCCTTACTGAGGGGGAAGGGAAGAGAAGAAAATACAAAAGGTACCAATCAGGACTGAGCCAAAACAAGCAGAAGCTAAAGTGTCCAGCTACTAGGAGAGGGTAACAAGCCATCTCAGTTGCTGAGTATTTTTTTCCACTAGTCTTTCCAAGAGCAAAACACAGGAGTTTCCAGCCATTGAGATGATAATATAAACACTTGAGAATTCAGAATAGGTTCCCCGCAAGAGACAGTAACACAATTGGTTCATTTGTTTTTTAAACAATTCCGCTTTCATCATTCACTTATTTACAGTTCCTGAAACAGAAACCACTTTTCAGTAACAAACAGATGCTGCTATGAGAAGCAGGCTCTTAGCTCTTTTTAGGTTTACATCTGCTACTTAATGTGGCTAAAGTAAGGTCCAATGCAAGATGAATTTTGCTTGAAACACCCAATATTTGCTAATCTGGTCTTTGCCCATCTGCAGCAGCAATAAGAGAAAACAATGATGCCAAGCACCATCCAGCATTAAACCTCTGTGCTTTATATTAGTTGAATTTGTACAAATTCACATCAACAGCACAGTATATGCCTCTCTACTTATAGTCACTCACTATCTTATTCTCAGTCCACTAAACCCAGCAATCAGTCTTCGATTGCTGATTTTCGGATCACTGTTAAAAAAGATGTTACCTTTTTTTTTTTTCTTTCACCAGAATAAAAAAGAAAGTTAAAGGAAATAAAATGTAAGAATTAGCTATGTGACAAGAACTGGGCTGAGGACACAACTCAAAAAATAATAAAAATTTCAGAATTGTATTTTGTTCCAAAGTAGAATGAAAACCAAAGATTTCAAATTACTCCAAAGTTCTGAAAAAACATAGAGATAGATGTTGGGTAAGTCACATGATTCATTTCAGTCGTTATAATCATCATTGTAATAGGAAGTTCCAAGTCATTCTGGCAAGCTGCCACTGTTTTGGTGGCTACAGTATTTTTGTCTTCCATGTCAAGCTTTTATGAACCTCTCAATTAAAATGAGGGGCTTGTTTCATTGTTTGCGTGTACTGGGTTGTTTGGTTGGGTTGTTTTTTTTTTTTGAGGGGGTTGTCTTTTCAGTTTTTCATTTTATATTATGTTGAAAGAGCTTTCCTTGTGGAATAAAACTCCAACCATTCCATAAATATCCCAATATCAAAAATCATCAACATTGATAGAAAAACAGATTACCACAGAATGTTTCTATTGAAGATTTCCTCATTACTGTTCTACACAGGATCACACACTCTTCTAGCCAAAAATCAGCACAATAGTCTTGTGTCTCTCTATTAACCTCTTCACTTCGTTACTCATGTCGACTTTGGGACTTATTTCATTTCTCCCCCAACAGCCTTCATACCTGCTTTGGTTCTACTTTCTATCAATATTCCAATTGCTCCTTGAAATCCAGTTCAGCTGAAACATTCCTGAAAACTGCCAGTTGCTTACAACCGAGAGTGAGTGGAACTGGAAAAGGAGGAAAAGCAATTCAAATTCTTACCCTCCTTTGATGAACACACACTCTCACTGAGGCCACATGTGTCATCACTCTCTCACATTACTACCTTATTCCAAAACTGCTTCCACTCCCAACATCAGGGATTACATCTATGCCTTGGAAACTTCTGAATTCAGCTAGCAAAAATAAATGCCAGTCAGATGTCCTGTGCTCAAATGATGACTTTTGTTGTGTCCAGCATTATTTAGCTTTCTCCTTTTATTTCGCTTTGAACCAAGGGTTTAAAAAAAAGTCAGTGTCAAACATATAAATTCATCTGTGGCAAATACAGCAACAAACAATAGTCAAATGATGAAAATAATGTATGAGAAAAAATCTAGGATGATTTCAAAAGGGACAATGATTTGTGCTGGTGATTGTTGCATTTCATGGTAAAATTCCACAACTAAATACAACAGAATGCCACACTGAATTGCAGCACTTGGAGCGCATGGACAGACTCAAGACTAAAAGCAAAGTACCACAGACACCCAAGTGGTGGCAGTTTCCCACGATGACACACCCCAGAGTTTCCTACTGCAATTAATAAGTGACGTTAGTAGTGATAAAATTCTTTAAGGAACTGTAAAGAATAAGTTAAGTACATTTTTATCACCTCAAACTTCACAGCCAAGGGAGGCAAGGGGAAGTAAAAACAAAAAAAAACAAAAAAAAAAACAAAAAAAAAGGAGAAAGCACATAGACATTATTAATGGCATTCACTATTCTCTGCTTCCACATTCCCTCATATGCAGAGCTTCCAAGATTTTAGTGACGGGTCAAAGAACAAGCCATTAATTCTCTAGTACGTGTGTAAAGGACATGCACTCTATTACATGATAAGTACAAAGCTATCCTTGATGACAATGACATTTTTCACTAGGTTAAAGCATAGTAAAATAAAGCAAGTGTTTCAAGAAAGGACTGTAAAATGCCTTTCTAAAACTCTACAGAAATTGTAAACGGTAGACTGCAGAACCTTGCTGACTACTAAAGCTCGAAGACAGTTTAATGGTGTTTGGTGTTTGTCTTTTAAATCAGAGCAGTGAGGGAAGCTGTCAGAAGTCTGCAGCCAGCCATACAACTCCATCACTTAATACCGCAGTAAATAATACTTCTCATGCAGCAATGCCAATTTCATGCTCCGTTTTACATTAAATGTTACATTTTCCAAGAAACATATAAATAACAGAACTAAAGTCCTTTGGAAGGAAAAAAAAAATACCCACCACCAAATCTTGCAATTACAACAGAATCGTAGATTATTTTGGGTTGGAAGGGACCTTTAAAGGTCATCTAGTCCAAGCCCCCTGCAAGGGGCTTTGTTTCAGGACTAATAGATATGGTCTCAATTTACTGCAGAGCAATACATACACCCTGCTGGGAATGGTTTAAAAGGAGGTTCATGTAGGTGCAAACCAAGTCTCAAGCTGGGAGGAAAGATGCTTTAGACATACATTGTTCTGCTAAAACTGATTCATATCTTCTTCCCAATTACATTTTCCATTATAATACCTTCAGAAAGTCACAAAGTATTCTGCATCCAAAATAGAACAGGGGGCACGTCATTTCAAATACAAAGCCAAGCAAGTACACTTTCTTTCAGTTTTCCAAAGGAATTCATTGGCTTCCTTTTAATTTTATAATCCTATACAAACTATCAATCCTACTTTAAGTACTTCCCCATAAAGCCCTTTCATTTCTTCCTCCAAGTAATTTTATAACCAAATTCCGTACAATTTTTATTTATTCAATGCTCAGTACATAAATAAATCCCAGGAACTTCCACTAGAACATTCAGGAAAGGTAAGAGAAGGTTGAAGTGTTCAGCTTAACCTCCTAGCGAGGACCAGGTCCTCTTTTAACCCTCTTTCACAAGCTCTGTATACTCAGCTATCAGTTTCTGCCCATATTACCTAAAAGAACAGTGATTAAAACCTCCCACCATTGCTGCATATGTAGCACTAACATACTGACAGACAGGTGCTGAGGTTTACATATTTAAGGTTCTTATGCCTCTTTCTGGTATTGTGCTTTTGTAGAAAGCATACAGTGCAAAGTAAAACAAATTCTTTGTAAGCAGTTTCATTGACGTATTTGAAATATTTCATAGTATTAATGCAAGGAAAGCTGCAGCATGAGAGAAATACTTTCCTATGGAAAAAGTGTTGAAGTACATTAAGAGATGCTTTATTCAAGTTAACAAGTAATGTGCTGTGTCCGTTCTCGCTTTATGACACACTGTGAAAAACAATCACTATTTCAACAAATGTCATTTTATAAATTTGATTTTTTTAAAAATAAAATTAGATTTTATTTCTCATCAGCTGTGCATTATATAAACTAGTCATCTAATGAGAAGTAGGTATGTACTAACGAAGATGTTTTGAATTGCCAACCTATTATGGAGTAGCTAGCAGCACTGTATGCCAATATGAAACTTGGAAAGTATATGGGAAGATAGCAGACCAGACTTTTCCTGTCATTTAAAGAGAAAAATTTTAACCTAAGGTTTGAAATCCCTGTGCACGCACACTATTTAAGCATTAATTTTCCTCACACAGCAGAACAAAAAGGGTTTTATTTTGGTCTGAGGTCTTTTTACAGCTTTTATACAAACAGAACCAAATCCTCAACAATTCCAAAACTTTGCTAGTAGTGGTGTTTCATTTTTAATTGAAAAAGAAATCTCAATGTTGATCTTTTAATAACTGTATATCATTCTTGATACTTGCAACCCCATTTGCTAACATAACTGCAGTTAAAAATAACTGCTAGAGTTTTCCCACTGACAATCATTACAAAGTGTGATTCTGGCTTCATAAAGTTTTCATAATTTTTCCATTATAGTTTTGGAAAGTCCCAAATTGCCAATGGCAAACCACAAAAGGATTCAGAAAGCAAGGCAAATTACGCTCTAGGTTACACTACTGTAATAGTTCAGTACTTGACCCCCTTCCAGCAGTTATCTACAAACATATCAATATATAAGAGCAGAATAAATCCTTGCACCTTACACTGCAACCCCGTGATAGCCGAGGAAATCTGTTATCAAATGACATGGTCCACTTGCTTCATAATCCAGATCAACTGTGTTCTGAAATGCCACTGCAGACTCTGAATACCTATCCCCTTGAGCACCCTTTGACAAACAGATAAATACAATACTTAAACCTCTCCTGCAGGTTCAGAGCTATCTGGTTGTTTTTTTTTTTTTAAAACTATTTTCAAAGAAAACAAACTACTGAAAAGGTTAGTAACTACAGAATGTCATGAGGCTAATACAGTAGCAGGGCACAGCAGCTTCAAAACAACATGCTGCAATTCGGGAGATCTGCAAATGAACTAGCAATGAGTTGTCAAAGGTTTACCTACACACAATGTCTTGAGGTATGGGTCCCCGTGGCCCAAGCCAATGGGACCCAAGGTCTAATTCCTCTTACTGTGATCAAATTCAGTACAAGAATCACTACAGGAGATGTAGTGATAGGGTGAAAGGAAGGAACATAGGGTGAAAGGAAAAAAAAAGAATCATCAACCTCATCTTAAGGGAGCAACACACTAGTGAAGTCTGAAGGCTGCATCAAGCTTGGTTCATTCCAACTCATTTCAGCAGAGCTTCTAATTGCACTAGTAAGAGATGCAGAGCCAGGATGCCAGGCTTCAGCCCTGGCTTGCGGCCATCCCTTCTTGCTGTACTTTTCGGATGGTCCCTGAGGGGCTGCTGCCTCATGACAACTAGCACTCCTCTGGACATTCAGGAATGGCTGGGTATATAGTGTAGGCTACGGGCTCTTCCCAAGGACAGGTATGGGAAAGGCAGTCCTGTGATTCGATTTTGGTGGGGGAAGATGAAGGTGATGGAAGATAAGCCCATAAAGGAGAAAGCTGTCACGCAGATGTCAGCCATGCTGAACTCTCCAACTTGCCTCAAGGCTAGAAATGGTCCCGAACACATCTTGCTGTATCCACTAGGGACTGGCCAGGGCCTCACGTGACATTGACTGTTGTTTCTCTGCTGACAATCCAGACTTACAGAAAGTTGAGCAATTATGCCCTACATTTACCTGAAATTCTAAGAATACACATTTTCTTTTAATGATTCACAAAGCATAACCTTTGCACAGGATCAGATTCTCTCATTAAGATAAATTTAGCCACCTTGTTGAGATTAAGATCAACTGTACATCTAGAAAACACAAAAATCCTCATGTTGTGATTTATATGTCTATAAAAGCCATATATTTAGTATGCACGATACACAATAACTCAGGTATGCCTGCTCTAGCACTAAATTTCATGCTGAAAGCTTGCTAATGCCTCAGGCTATTGAGCGAGATGATACATGAAGCTGTACATAAGGAGACTGCATACTGGTTTCTTAATTTACCTCTAAATTACAACTACCAGACGTTTTTTTGAGTAGTTGTGTCTCTAAATGTCTTGCAGTCTGGTAATAGCAACTGCAGGTACTATGAAAGTAAAATTCACAGCTTCTAGCTCAACTCAAATATATCCATGATGAACAAAATTCAAAGTTTTAAAATTTGTAAAGGTATTGTTCAAATTGTTTTAAAAATTCTGTAATAAATGTACCCTTTCATATGGCCACTTTACATGAAAATATTACTGTACAAAACAAGATGTGTGTATATATATCCTCAGGCACTAAGCCAACTGTTTGTAAGATTTTAAATGTTCCGTTTAGCTTTATTTATATTGTTATTTCCTTTCTTGCAATAGACCACTTATTTGATTACAGGTCTGTTCCTATGAAGTCTACATTGCTGGTTCTAACTGAAAACTAGGAAGAGTTCTTGTTTCAAGACAGAGTTTCACTACTCTACATTAAGTACATATATACACTATGTTATTAAAACTTGATAAAAGGAAACCTACGCACGCAATGCAGCTCCTCCTAGTAAGTCCATTAAAGACAAAAAGATCTCCTATGAACAGACCTGGAGGATACATTTCAGTAGCTGAAATGTGTACCAAAATAAATGCAATCATAAAATTAGAAACATTTCTTAAAAATTCTCAAGATCAACGAGTTGCTATTTTTTATTGCCTTTTTTTTTTTTAAAGAGCAAAGAAAACTTCAATAGGAGTTTATTAATAAACATTGCTTTCTTTGAAGTTGATTTTCAAAGGGACAGGTCGACAGTTTTATAGAAAAGCCTGCAGGAGCAGGTTGACAGTAATGGTGGGTCAGGAGGTGAGAGGAGAAAAAGCATTGAATCAGAATCTCAATCAGCTGCAACCACATTGATCTATTGTAGGGGTATTAAAAATGTCATTTTTACTTTTAAAATTAAAAGAGCATTTTTATTTTTTTTTCTCAGCAGCTACAAATTCTAAAAGCACTTTCAAAAATGCCTTAAATGGTGAGGTGCTCATGAAATTGTACGACTCAGGAGCTGGAATAAAAGGCAACGTTTGCAACCACCAACTACTACAACTGGATTGCAAGTTCCAGAAGAACTGGCAATAGTAAATGTCCTCTCAAATTGCATCAGCTTCTCATGACTGAAGCTGTGGGGAACAGGCAGAGCTGAGACTACTAAATAGACCTGGCTGGAAAATACCAAGGCAGTGACGTCTAATTAAGCTCAAGGGAACATAAGATAGACCTAAATTCAGGGGAACTTTCTGATTCTATCATTAATTTTCTCTAAATTGTTTCCATTTTTGTGGTAGGCAAAACACTGTTGTTTTGTTGTTTGTTTGGTTTTTTTTCTTTTTTTTTTTTTAATAACTACAATACTGAAAAATTGCCTGAAATAAAGCCCTTCAATGTTTTCAAAGCAAAAGGCACAACTCTATCTTTGCTGGACTAAAGGGCGAAAGGATTTTTAGAGAAGTTGGAAACTCTCCTATGGAAAATTCCACGCCCTGAACAGCTCTACGGGTAGTACCCCTCCTTTTCTAAAAAGGGAGGGGAAAAAATAGATTTGGAGGTAAATGTTGCAGTTTACTCTTACTAAAGTCAACAGAAATATTGCCAACTTCAATATGAATTCACTGAGCTCCACAATTGCACTCTAGAACAGTAATTTGTAGACCAAAATCAAAATCCTCCTTATTTTGTCATAGGTAAGATTAACATCAAACCAAAGCAGACTGTAATGCTAAAACATACAGAATAAAAAGAGCAACTCAATACCTATTTTAGCTTGTGAAGAATACAAAACCTTTTATTTTCAAGATTAAGCTAATCCTCATATTAAGTTCCATTTCAATATTTCACTTGAAGTATCAGATTGTAGTAACTTAAAACATTAATCTGAAATACTGCACATATGACATCAAAAAATATTGGACTGATATGAAACACACTGATTATTTTTACTTCAGGGGCACTCAACAACCTAGAACGTTTTGTTACACTTAAAAGCAGCAAAATTATATTTCTGAAGTTACACAAGAACGACTCTCAAACTCAAATTAAAATACTGCAACAGCTTTGGTTATACCGATTTGTATTGCAAACAGATTTGTTACACTGAGTGTTCCCTTCCTCTGGAAACTGTCATCAGGGGAATATAATTTCCATGGTTTGTATCATATCTAAATTGCACAGTGGAATACATACATTGTTCAAGACTCATTTTTGGCATTTGTAGTTTTCAAAGTACTGCTGGCTTGCAAAGTAAGATTTTTCAGCCTCTGAATTAATGTAATTTATGTTCATACTAAATTTTTTATGTTTATAAGTATTTTTGTTGTTTTTCTTTTTTTCCTTTTCGCATCATTAAGACTGCTCCATAGCTCATTTTTTTAACAAAGTTCTTTGGGAGATGCCAAAAGACAACATCTTGCCACCAACTAAAAAAGATTTAACAAACAAGAAGAAAAAAAGTTCTCCTTAGAGGAGAACTTAGCATCAGGATATGTGATGAAAGCAACCAGTCCTGTGGTATTTTCCGGTGGAAATGGTTGGAGGGAAGACAGAAGGAGTCTTGTTAGCAGTTTCTAATCAACTAAAGCTTAATACATACGACTAAGCCATCACCTTGGCTTTTGCAAATCTAGCTCATTCTGCATTTCACAAATGAGGGAGGATTAATTCAACATCTTTTTGGTGCTCTGACTTTCAGCACAGAGATCACGACACAGTACTTTGATGTTGCTCCCACTGCTAAAATATCTAAATAGAGGCGGTGCCCCATTCAAGGAACTTAAACTAAAATCAATTGGTTTTTGAGCATCTTTACTAGATCTTTGGTCAGTGTCCCTTCAAAATTCTTCCAGCAAATCACTTCTGCCGTAACAATTTGAACGAGTCTGACTGGTTGCAATTATGATGTGTGAACTTGAAGACACACAGTTTTAAACATTTAAATGCTCACTAATGAGGGAATTTTTATCTTTGCCACCTCTTTACGGAAATACTGAGCTTATTAAATTAAAGCATAGATATTTTTCCAAAATCATAGTTAATGTGAATTGCCAAAATAAAGATATCAATAGACTGTAAGGGGAATATTAAGTCTGTTCTCCCTCAAAACACGGAAGATCCTCACTATTTATGAAGCCCTTAAACAATGTGAGAGCTCAGATACTTTTCTAAAGTCTCCTTAAAGATTACAAGAAGTTCTCTCTTCACTTGTTCTACAACTGCATAAATAAAAGAAGACATGAAAAGCTAGGTAGGTTTCTTCCAGTTACGGGCTGTTGGTAGCAAGGAGATGAGATAATCTATAATTAATGAAAGGATGCAAAAATGATCACCACTTATTTTTATATTATTGCAGCACTGTAATAATATCAGGGTTCTTCAAAGAGCCCTGCATTTCAAGCAGAAAAGATAACTCAATGGAATCCTGCAAGTAAAAGCTGAACACGCAGAACCTTTGCCTGTATGGACATGCGCATTCTCATTTCCAGTCCTCCTCCTTCATTCGCACAAGCAAATGAACATGCACGTGCTCACCTAGTGAAGACACTACTTAATAGGTAGTCTGTGACAGTGTGCAATGGAAATCTCTCTCAAATGTCTGGTTTAAGAACAAAAGAGCAGAGTGTAGACACAGTGAACAATGAATGCTAACCAGAATGTGCTTTGGTGCAATAGTTTTTTATCAAACCTTTAGCAACAGGCAAGGAAGGACTTTGGCTTTCATAATATGATTTTGTAATCCTGCATCCTCGGAATAATCTATTCTTGTTTATTATTCTTTATTATTCTAATAATATTAATTTATCAGCATTACCACAAGCAGTTCCTCAGTTAACATTAATGCACAGTTGTGGTACACATTTCTTTTAACTTTTAAAGAATGCCCTTCACAAGCTACCTGCATCTCAGATACGAAAATGTAATTCCACACTTAACATGAATTCCAGTTGAGTATTTTTTTTTCAGATCTAGTTAATTGCTATTTTCCTGCTGAATATGCATTAAGTGGACAGACAGATTGAGCTGAACAACCTGTGCTCCTCGACAGGCAAGACATTCCTCCATCCAGAGCTATGCCTTTAAGAGGTCTACAAGTAGCACCAAGAGCTCCGCACCAGAGGGGCAGCTCTCTCCACTCCCTGCTTCCAGCAATTATACGGCCATGGAGAAATCATGGCCCCACTAACCTGTTCAAATATGTAACAGAGGAACAGTAAATGTGTCGCCTGCGCAGTCCTAGTTGTTTCTATCTTTCCTTTCCCACTGTCCCCTTACCCTTAACGGGTCAGGAAGCCTATGTAGAAAAAAGTGAGGTATGGAGGTTTTTCCCACTTACGTAAGTATGATCTGAAGAGTATAAATTTATAGCCATTAATCATAGTCCATCCCCTCTTGCTGCAGAAATGACAAAACCAAATCAGAATTAGGCTTTTGTATGCCCATATACTAAAGAAATTATATACCTTAACACTAATGTGACATCCAGTATATCAATTCATTTCAGCAAGTATCAAAACAAAACACCCTTTTTCCATTCTTTGCTATTTCTCAAGTGTAAACCACAGCCAACAGATTCAAATCTTAAAAACTGCAATACACACATATAAAAAGGATTTGAGGTGTAAAAACTTCTCAAGTGCCTGGAATGAAGATTTTAACTGCTATTTTTGACTTACAAAGTAGATTAGAAATTAAATTTTCACCAGAACAACAGAAATACAGCACATGAACTGTTGGTGTAATTACTCATTTGTGAGGAAAAAATAAGACTTTTTTAGCACTGTATCTCATACTCTTTAATGTTATGTTGTTGCTGCCACCAGCAAAACAATATATATGTAGTAAAATCAAGCAACCGCATTCATTTAATATCCCCATTTGCTTACATAAGATCAGAACTATTTTCCAGGCATTTTTCCTTCTACAAATCTGAATGACGCTTAAGCTCTAAAGAAAACTTTGGAACTTCCAAAACAACAGGAAAATACAAGTTTCAGTATCTGGACATTTTAATATCATCACTCCCTACAATATATGAGGTATCCCCCTTTGGGGACATATTTAGAAGCTCTGTAATAAATTAGTGAAAAGAAAGCAATCCTGGAGACAACTATTTATTTTGGAAATGGTGCACAATTTCAGCAGACCCATTTCCTCTATGGCCCGACATGATTATGGCATGCAGGAAAAGCCATGCTTACCACTCAACCACGTAGCCTCTCATTGTCAAACACAGCACAATTAAAAAATTGAAAAAGCAAGGATGGGGATTCTGCCCCCCTGCCCCCTCCCCTGGTTCTGCAGCTTTTAGAAATGAGACTACTTGAGTACTTTGGTTCCCTTTAGGCACCAGCATCACCAAGCATTGCCACGCTGAACAGCAAGGAGCAGAACACTGCAGGTCTACAATTTAGAACAAACAGCATCACCCAATGGCAGAAATTCAAAACTGCAGAAGACAGTGCAGTTTTTTTTTTCTATTCCTAAAGACACAAAGGAAAACAGGAGAAAGGGAGAAAAAAAAAATACAAGGAAACCAAACACTCGGTCTCTTTCTGAAGACTAGATGCTCGATATGGCCTCATGTGCTTCAACAGGAATTTTAGCAAACAATTTTCAGGGCTGGTAACAAACCATATTGCCTCAAAGGCAAATAGGCAAAGAGAACTGATGGCTCACAGCTGCTTTTTTGATAAGGCAAAGCCAATCTGAAGTCTGCAAGACATTACCCCTCTACTGAACCTGACGATAGGCTGTCACAGGAGTGTGGGGAGTTAAGTAACTGAACCCCACTGCGATGAAACAGAAACTGAACACGAGACTTCTGTAAGCGCATTCATAAGCTTCTGTCTAGCTCAATGCTTCTCTGATTTTGGTGGTAAAGTTATTTATCAGGACTCACGGTCATGTGTTCAGCATCCTGCTTGCTGATCAGTGGTAAGCAATCTTCCACCATCCCCTTTCACGAGCCTTCACACAGAGTCTCCTTCACATCCTCTTCACTCTGAATGTAGTCTATCACATGCGCCATGTTTCATTATTTCCTCAATGAAAGTATTTTTATTTGCTTCCAAAATATCAACTGAACTAACATATTACAAGTAGCGATGGTCAAATCTCTACATTTATCAAAACAGAAATTTTTTTTTTCTTATGTTTACAAACTGTAGCATTGTCATAAAAACAAAAGCTGAGAAACATTAGTATCTCACAATAACCAAAACTTAGTAACTACCCAGGAAACAGATGAAAGGATGAATGATTCCTGTACCTTGCAGGGTAATTAAAACAGCAAACACAACCTCTTGTAAGTGGAAAGAAAGAGAAAGTTTCATGTATCCAAAAAAGGATCACATTCAACACTCATAGCATTATGACATCTTTCCACTATGCAGTCTGGTGCAGCTTTAAAGAAAAAAAAAAAAAAAAAAAAAAAAAAAAAAAAAAAAAAAAAAAAAAGAAAAAGAAAAAGAAAAAGAAAAAGAAAAAGAAAAAGAAAAAGAAAAAGAAAAAGAAAAAGAAAAAGAAATCATATGTGGGATGGCAGTTAAGAAAAGGTGGAGAAACTCAAAGTTCATGCTGAGGTTAGAACAACGAAAAACAACATAGAAAACTAATGAAATTCCTTGTTATAGTATCGGAAAAATATATGTCACTTCTATCTGACACCAGTAAAAGTGGAAAGAATTTAGATTAACAGCTCAGACTTGAGCTGGAGAAAAACTATTCAGAAAGGTAGACATTCTTCCACATATGGTGGTCTTGCCCCCAGCAATCAGTAACTCTAGCAAAAAGCAGAAAACACAGATAAAGCCCATTCCTGCAATACAGCGTATAGTATGTCTTCTGAACCTTTTTAAAATATTATATTAGTCACATCAGAGGGTGGTTACTTTAGTAACAGTTTTCCTAACTTTGAGTACCCTAAACAAATTCAGTTCTTCACCTCCTAGTAAACTACCAATAAACATTTTTGGTTGATACAGTACTATTCACTTAACTGAGAAGGATATATGGAACAACAACAACAAAATATCTGAACACCTCAGAATATTTTGCAAGCTACTAGAACTTTAACATCCCAAGTCTTACTAAAACATCTGAATCTAAGCTGGAGAAATGACAGAAAAAGTTGTCATGACTCCTAGACTCCTTTTTCTAGAAGTAGGCCACATCACCTCCCATCTTTATAGGCCTCAACATACACACCTGGAAAAAGAAATGACAAGGCTGATCAAAGATCTTTGAGGAAAGCAAAGACATTTTCTGATTTCAGCGGGCATTAAACCAGGGCATTTGCTCAACAGATCTTGAGGTTATTCTTGAAGAAAGAAAGTGCCTGCAAAGCCCAGGAGAACATTCCTCTGTTTTACAAAGGAAGTAACACGCTAATAATAACCTGCGATACCCGCAGTACAGCTGTAACACCCTCATTGTATAGGTACCAGTTCATGTTGGTGTTACAGAAATTACTCCAAGCAGCGAGGACTACCACACAATACATCTTTCAGGTACGTACTACATCAGACCATTCTGCAAACTGACAAGTCTAAAAAGCCTGCATCAGCACGAAACACTCTCTGGTGAACACCAAGTTTAATTCATGTCTGCCAAATGTAGGATAATAGAAATCGGTCCACTGGACCAGGAAAGAAGTCACAGGAACATTTGAGAATTCTTTCATATAAAGGTCAATGCCTTCTTTTTAGATTTCGGTCTGGCTTAAAATGAGTATTTTTCCCATGAGTTGGTCATCTTAAACAGGCACATTTAATCTCAATGCTATAGATGGAGTTTCAAGACTTAGAACTACTGTGAGTTTGAAAAAAGGTCTGGAGATGGCTGTTTGACAACGGCGTGCTGAGCTTTCCTTTAAAAAGGGCTGGACTCCTGTCCTGCGCCACAATGGTAACAGGGTTCAACAACAAATAGGGTTCAACCAACCACTCAGAGTCAAGAACAGGCCAACAAGCCTATAAGTTGGTCCTGACTGTTTGGAAATGTATGTAGAGACAGCTTGTTTTAATTTTAAATCTTAGAAGACATCTAGTCATCTAACTTCTTTTCTATCTTCCCTCTCCACTATAAATCAAAACAATTAATTTAATTTCTAGAGCTATCCAACATATTAATTTAAAACACTATGATCTTCACAGGAATCCTCTTCCCACAATCTCTCTTCTACTCCAAAATGCCCAAGTCCTGTTCTTGTTTTTGGCAAATATATATTGCATAAAATCATCTTTCTACAGACATCTTCATATTGGCAGAAACCAATGTAATTTGCATTTATGTATATTCAAGGTTTGGTCTAAGTCCCAGCCTATGATTCATGAGAACATAATAATATACAGATTGATCTTTATACTCCTTTATCTGTTACATGGTAATTATGGTAATCCTTCACATGAAGTCGGCCAATAATGTACCAGAAGGGAAGCACGACACTGTGCATATGTGAGCCTTCACCTAATCATTGAGGCTACCCAGATGATCAATATGTGAAGATGTCTCTATGTAGTATGCAATTTAAATATCAACTGGAAGCTATTTAAAATAAAACCTAAAGATAAACAAAAAATAGCTTATGCACTATTAAAATTACCTTTACTATGAAAATCTGACAGTACCTACGTGCATCTAAGTTCCTTGCAAGAAAAAACTTTCAGTGCTTTGTATGACCGAGGCTTCAAGTTAAATTGGTCAAACTGGACAAGCCACAAGTAATGACTGGATCAGCTGTATCAATTGTCTAAAATTGGTGGAGTAGAAGGGGGAATAGGAGCAGGAAAAGAGGGAACATTAACTTCTTGCCTGTAAAGCAGCAGCACAACAGAATAAAGTTTTGTATTTTTCTGTAACAACAAATGAATCACATCATTGTTATAAAAATAACTTAGCACTTTACAAGCCATACCACATCAGGCATGCACCTCTGACTTCAGAACAAAAAAAAAAAAAAAACCACAAAAACAAAAACCAAAAAAACCAACAAACCCACACCAACCCTTTATTACTCATTACTTAGAGATCTGATGATTCTCTTTTGTTTAACAGTCTAACACTTTGATTAAAATCTTGGCATCTTATTAAGGATTCATGATTGTGACAGAGCTAAAGACTAACATAAAAACAATATTGGACCAAGACTAGAAACAGTTCCCTTATATGTCGCAACTGATTAAAGACACTCTTGAACCACAAGACACTTTTTTACTTGGAGTATTCTCTATACCAGTTGGGTAGAGATCTCAGTTCCACAGCAAAACCTAGGCTTTTAAAGCACTTCTGTGAGAAAGTCCATTTTAAGCTTTACTGCTGACTTACAGTGCTATACCTAGACAAAACTTACCAACTAAGGGGCTCAGTCCTGCAACATCCCGAATGTTTGTCTTTATCTAGAAAAGCATTAAAACATACAGATAGCTACAATATTAGAATAGCCCCATCCAAACAGTGGAACCATTCAGAACTTTACAGTTAGGTGTGCAGGAGCTCACCACTTCAGACCATCCAGATCCAAAAGTCTCCTTTTTTTGCTCAACTCTAAACTAAGAATCTCTTCCATTTTAGACTTATGTTTAACATCAGAAGGATATAATAATTACAATTATGCAGGTTTCTAATGAAGAAACCAAAGTGGTTTACTTCTCTCCTCCCACTCTCAACAGCATACACAGATAAATGTGGGATGTTCTTCATGCAAGTAACTCCAAATCCTGCCATGCCAGGAAGAATGTGATTACTTTAAAAAGTTAAATTAATCCTGAAGAAAAAGCACAGATAAGGTCATACAGTCTTTCTGAAAACCTCAGGTGAGAAAGAGGCAATGGTTTAATAAAACGAGACATTTGCCTTTGGTTTAAAATCTTCTATTTTATAATCACTAGAACAAGAAGATTAAGTTAAGGAACTGAGTGGTGACAATTTGATCTGGATGCTGGCATAGTTTTCTAACGGTATTCTAACTGGAATCATTGTACACCCTGCCGCAGTAAAAAGAAGAATGGAAAATTGAATTCCAAACAAGTAAAATCTTGTTCATACTTTCAGGCAGAACGGTCTTCAAATTAAGGAGCTAGTCTCATATAAAACAATTTGGCTTAGATATATTTTTAAAAAATCCAACCTATATTAAACATATTAAACAATATCCAGACAGATCTATTACTTGCTATATTTATTAATTTTAACTGTAGAAGCTTATTTTTTTTCCTTTTCTCTCAAAATACTTCCTTTCTTAACTCTGCACTGACAAAATCCAATACAATTACATTAGAGGAAGCACTTCCGCCACTCAAGCAAAAAACAGACATGTGAAAAAAATTACCCTTGTAGATTGTTGATCTCACAGTGATTCCATTTAGGAAAAAAGGTGCCAGATGTCAGTACAATTCTGTATTTAAAATTTCTTCCCCCACATAAACACCAGAATAACTTCGCCAATGAAACACACACATTCCAAGATTAGTATCCTACCATTGGGCCTATCAGCATCTCCAGTATTCCCTCTTTACCTCAGGGAATCAGTTTTGCTTTTAACAGGCTGATTAAGAAAAAGAGACACCTCAAAAATATACTTGTGTGTATTCACTATTCTGCAGGGGACAGAGATCTCTCAGTGTGTATCAAACTATCCCAGCATACTAATTGCATTGACAGATGAAGTAAGCAGGTAGCAATTAACTACCTGTCCTATCAGTAACAAGACTCAGTTAAAGATGGCAAAGCCAACACAATCAGATTACAGTAGCAAACCCAGGCTGAGTGCTTTGTTCTTACTAAGTTAGGCTTAACCTTGCTTTCAGAAACAGCACAATTTTTCCTTTCAGAATCCCTCTGAAAAAGCCACAGTATAGCATGATCTCAGCATGCCCGTGTTCTGCCAGCTGATTCCCCCGTTTGATCCCAGAGGTAATACTGAACTAAAGTGAATAGTGAATAAACACTGCAATTAAACTTTGTCAAGTTTTCTACTTCCTTTCAATTTCCTGTTTACTAACTCCAGCAAGGTTTTGTGATTGAAGACTATGTAATTCCTTTCTCTTTACAGGAGAGGAAAGAAAACAATGCAGAGCAAGGTCTACATTATGCCATTGCTTGTTCAAGTACTGATTACACTTGCAATTAAATTAAATTAAGTATTTTAAACATGTCACACTGCATAAACACCTCACAACATAAACAACAGTTCTAGTGAAAGGTAGTAAGGTTGTGCAGAGCAGTGCCATCTGTCACAATAAGGCAGAGATTAGTCATCTCACCTTCCAATAAATACTCTTGTAAATGGACAAAGAAATGGAGGTGCAGATTAATTGCTACGACCTGTTTTGTATTTGTTTCATTTCTACAATACAGGATTACATCCTCTATACTTTAGTCATTAGGTTTCTTTCATAAGGTTTATTCTTTACTAGAACAGTTCTACTAAACCAGCAGAAAGAGCTGGGCTGAATCCACCACTTCATAGCTCTAAAAGTGAGCGTAGAAAATAAGCGCCTAAAGCTTCTCAGCAAGAAAACAACCATCAAGGTGAGGGGAGTATGGAGGAATTTTCTCTTTTTCCTTCTGAGAAGTTCACTCATCAACTACCAGTCAAAACGTCTACTCCTTGCTCAGCCTGAGAACCCATCTCCTTCCCTCCTATATTTAATAAAAACACACAAGACATCTTCATGAAGGAGGCCCAAGAACTGAAATACCAGCCACAGGACTGTCCCACACGCATGACAATAACTCTTGAGAGCTCTTCTTCCTGCAGAGAGAGAAAGCATAGGAGAACTGCACATCCATTACAGGCTCTTGGCAGGTTCAACACAGAACTAGCTCAACACTTCTTATCCTATGCACAGCACTTTTATTCATTCTTCTCTTCATGAGACAGTGTGTGCATCTCAGGACATGCATATATCCAACATTTATCAGCCCCAAATGAACATTTTATCAGACACTTTTCTTACAAATACCAACCCATCCAGCCTCACAGAATATGCAAGTGGGCAGTAAGCCTGACAAGACCCATTTTAATAACTGCATCTCAGTTTACAGCTTAAACATCTGCCCACTCCCTGATAGCCTAAGAACTCATCACAATGGTGTAAATAAAACTGTGAGGAAGAAAAAACGCAAAGAATGCCTTCCTATTGCTAACAAAGTACAAGCTAAAGAATGCTTTTTAAAAACAAAGAATAGTTTTAAACAGATAGTGAAGAAGCAATAAAGCACTAGTAAGATATTTGTCTGCTTCAAAGCATTACATGATTTCTCACCACTGCCAACAAACCAATGCACCAACCTTCTAAAATTATTCTCCCACTCCAGGCGTTCTCTGTTGCTTTAACTCTCTCACTGGTGCCCCATGCAGTAGGACTGCACCATCTCTATAACTTCCTGAAGGCAGGTTGTGATGAGCAGGGGTTTGGCCTCTTCTCCCAGGCAACAAGCAGGACCCGAGGTAATGGCCACAAGTTGTACCAGAGGAGGTTTAGGTTGGACGTGAGGAAAAACTTTTTCTCCCAAAGAGTGGTCAGGCACTGGAATGGCCTGCCCAGGGAGGTGGTGGAGTCGCCGTCCCTGGCAGTGTTCAAGAGGCGGCTTGATGAGGAG